>CM017581.2:3680019-4280019 GCA_007844105.2 Rhamnella rubrinervis
ACATGATTACGAATTCATGCTCAATATTACCAACTTGTGGGTTATGGAGATGGATGTTTTCCACCCTCCTAGATGGAGATATCACCATCCAAAAGCAAAAGGTAAACATTCAATGAAAACCTTTAGCACGAATTAGATGATAGGGATACCATAACCAAAAGATTAAAACATTTTAGATTCATAATGCCACAACAAACCTTTGGCATATCAAATAAATTTTTATGATGAACTTTTACATGGCCAAATGTACTTTACATATTGAAGAGACAAGAACAAATAGATGAAATAAAGAATGCAAAATCCTATTATCTACATTACATTTACCGAAAGCATAAAAGCTACTTCCTTGCGTGCACACTACCCAGAACACTCATGCTCAATCTTTGGCAGCTCTATTGCAGCAATTTAATTTTAAATGCACCATGGGAACATAGTTATCAGTAAAAGGAGCAACAGAGGTTAAAACCATACTCTCATGCTCATTTTACTAAATGAATTTATAATTTAAATGCACGGTGAATCTTATGAATTAAAGCCAAAGGAATAAAGTACTTTTAGTGGCCCAATTAGTAAAGTCTACCATAAGTAAGCATCTATGCTCGATAAAAAGCTTTAGCAACCCATAAGAACTTTGCTTGTAATACTTTAGTATATATAATAGAAGGCCACTTTAAAATTCAAATTTGTGGAAAGAGAATATTCATGGTTTACATATTTTGTATTGGTAATCAATGAGAAAGCTGAACTTTTTAGAAAACATACATATAATCAAATACATGAATCCCATAACTAATGGATTTTTGAACACCATGCAATCAGTCTTTCATCTCAAGATTACCAGAGGCAAAATGGAGTACACTGAAACATTAAAGCTTAAAATAATAGAGATCACTAAAACTAATATATTATAAAAGGACATAAGAGAAGAAACCCAGGAGGAAACAGAGTAATCGTTTACCCAATTTACAGTTTAGCGGATTGGCCAACCCAAAACCATGAACTTTATGATCACAACCCATAAATCTAAAACTTTTCCTTATAAAGCAATTTTCATGGTTTTTCACTGAAACTTACAAGCAAATATAAGACAAAAAGGAAAATACATACCACCCACAAAGGTCATCACCACCATCCGTAAACAACTTGGGTGTATTTATCCTTGAGCCACCTGAAGCTTTTCCTGAGAGAGCCCTTCATTTTTCCCTCCACAGAATACATTTTGTAGCTAGCAAACCTCTTCTTCCTCTGAAACTCAGGGTCAGCCCAGTTCCAAGACTTTGAAGTAGACGCAGAAGCGCTTTTCCCTTTCCTCAACTTCATGTCCCTGTTACCCATCTGGGTTTGTGCATAGGAAGTACTATAGCTCCTAAGGTCATGGGAGGTATGCACCCAGGTGGTCCATAGTAGCTCTCCATCTGCATCATCTCCCCACCTCCATAGGAATACGGCTTTGATCTGTTGTAGTCTTCCATGGTAGGTTGGCAGAGATTGAAAAGTTTGTACCTTTGGGCAAAGGAGAGATTAATTAGGAATTATAGAAATATGGCAGGGTCCAACATCAACATGTAACAAAGAGGCTCCGGCTCTGGTTGGCTTTGAGTTTGAATTTGCTTCTCTGCCTTGTTGTGAAGCCGACTTAAAAAAAAAACTGATTCTTTGATCAGATGGCGTGTTGACCGGAACATCATATTGTCTACAGCGTGTCTTTGTTTTTCTATGAAAACTTTTTCTCCGTGAGGAATTAGTTTTCATTGACCAGGAAAATTATTCAATTTGTCCACTACCAATTTGTCCTTGAGCCCACCAACTGCCTGTTTTCAAAAAGCAAAAACTATTTTAGACAACATAAAATCCAGTAGTTTTAGTTTAAATTTTCGAAATGATAAGCTGTAAAACTCCATTTTTTTGCCATTTGATCTGGTTAAAAAAAGAGTGGTTGAAGAAAAATTTTGTCCTTTGTTATTCCAAAACTTCAATTTAAGTGCTTGTAAGTAAGTTAAAAATCAAACTAATGATAATAAAAAAAAGTTAAAAACGAAACTGAGAAACCAAAATCAATTTAGTAATTATGTTTTCATGGATATTTTATATGGCCAACAATACATTTTAACTCTCGCATTTATAAATTTTGTTAATTTGCAACCACATGGGTAAAGCTAGACTAGTTTTGTTTTCTTTTTGGTCTTAATTTCCTATATTAATGATATTGTTTATGTAACTGTTACAGCCACTTCACACTGGGATTGCAATGAATCACTTGGAGCCGTTGGCTTTATTCAGGGATTAGTTTTATAATAAGGAAAAGTTAAAAGAATATTAATTACTACCAACTCTTCACGAGTTAGATTCCATTACTAAATGTCAATACAAAATGTAATCACATCACCTTATGCTTTCGGCTAAAAAAAAAAAGAAGACATTTTTAAAAACCTTTATTTTAACTTTAAACTCTTCTAGCCGGAAAATATTTTTTCATCCGACTAAAATGGTAAAACTTGGGGTAAAATTCGTCAAAAACTTGAAAACAACGACCTAAATTAGTGCATTTATAAAATCAAAGTATCATCTTTTGATTTCACTGCTGGATTATTTTTATATTCTTCTTCCAGTACGCAATTATATTCGATAGTCCAGGGATTAGCGAAGCATTTCGAATAATAAGAAATTGAAATTGGTCCGAGAGTCAGTGGACTAAACTTGAAGTTGAATGAATCTAACATCATCATTCTGCAATTGAAGCAACCCTATAAAACAAACCATACCATACAGACATAAAACCAAGTTTTAGACAAAATGATTCCAATCCAAACATTCTGCAATTGTCTTAGACTCTAAAAAGTAAAAATACAAAATAATGCAACAAAATTAGGAGCCCATCTCAAATGCACAGGACCCTCATCCCACAGTTTCAGGTTAAGTTCAATCCCAATGCCATAATAAAGGCCCTTACACCTACAAGCAAAGAAAGAAGATGACAATTATGACTTCCAAATTAATAGCCTCTTAACATCCACACCGAGCCAAAACCCTTTTAAAGGAGATCAGCAACATTTGCTGGCAGCTCTTCAATTACAACATTGTAAAACTTCTGGATGTCAAACAGCATCCTCTCATCATCCCTGGTCACAAAATTGATGGCAACACCCTTTCTCCCAAACCGTCCACTACGACCAATTCGATGGAGGTAGTTCTCTGGCTGTGTTGGAAGATCATAATTTATCACCAAAGAAACCTGCTGCACATCAATACCACGGGCCAAGAGATCAGTAGTTATGAGCACTCGAGAGGAACCAGATCGGAATTCCCTCATGATGATGTCCCTAGTGTTTTGGTCCATGTCTCCATGGGTGGCAGAAACGGTGTGATCCCACCACGCATCTTATCTGTAAGCCAATCAACCTTGCGCCTAGTGTTGACAAAGATGACACTCTGGGTAATTGCCAATGTCTCATAAAGATCACAAAGCGTCTCCAGCTTCCATTCCTCCTTGTCAACATTGACATGAAACTGCTTGATACCCTCAAGAGTGAGCTCATCACGTTTCACCAGAATCCTCACAGGTTTATTCATGAACTTCCTAGTGATCTCAAGAGCCTCAGGTGGCATAGTGGCAGAGAAAACCCCAACCTGAATTTTTGATGGAAGCAGCTGGAAAATGTCATAGATCTGAAAATATGAAATAAGATTGTTAGAATATTGAACTAATGAATAATAACAGAAGTTATGCTCAAGATTCAAAATACCAAGCATAAGCATAAAAGATAATCAAAATGTAGAAAAAGAAATTTCTTCAATCAAATTTATGTATAAAAACAGATGAATTCCACATTCAGGCAGATATATGACATCTTCATACAAAATATATATATATATATATATATATATATGGATTGATATAATGGCGATAGTCCATTACATGTTAGCAACAGCCAATTTTTTTTTATATTGGTTTTATACTGTATTTTTTACACTCTTTCTCTCTCAATCTACAGTCATATATCTACAAGTGTTTTGTCAAACTCAAGTGTTTTACCTGAAAACTACTTGTAACCAAATCAGACAACTCTATGTGAGTTTGGCAAAGGGCCTTAGATTGAGAGAGAGAGAGAGAGTATAAAAAAATACAGTACAAAAAAAACTATATAAAAAAAAAATTTGGGCTGTTACCCAACATGTAATGGGCGATGTCGCCCATTATATCATTCCTGTATATATACATATATATATATATATATATATATCAAGAAACAAATATAAGAATAAAAAGAAAAATCTGAACCTGATCCTTGAAACCTCGTGACAGCATTTCATCTGCTTCATCTAATACAAACATCCTAATGTGATCAGGGCTAAGTGACTGTCTCCTCAGCATGTCAAACACACGACCAGGGTACCAACAACAACATGGACTCCACTAGAAAGAATGCGCTGATCTTCACGAACACTAGTTCCACCCACACAGGCATGAACCTTGACACCGAGGTAGTCACCTAACGCTCGCATAACCTTCTCAATCTGTTGAGCCAGTTCTCTAGTGGGTGCAAGAACCAAAGCTTGGCATTCAAGCAACCCATAATCAAGCTGCTGTAAGATCCCAGAGCAGAAAGTAGCCGTTTTTCCAGTTCCTGACTGTGCTTGTTGAATCACATCAAGTCCTTTGCAGAAGGGAACAATCCCCTTTGTTGTATTGCAGAGGGCTTTCAAAACCTATTCAAGTTTGAAACGACATATTAGCTTTCCCTTCCAAAAAGAATTGAGTTATATTGACAGATAATAGGATATTTATATATACAGCAGGATAACTCGTTCATAATGTCTAATGGCATAGATTTTACACCAACTAAAGCTGAACCATCCTTTGCATGCATAAAAAGGATCCAGTTGCAACCTACATTAATTGACCAGCAGAACTTGATGATGAAAACAAATTAGCCACATTAAGATATCCCAAAACCTACTTATGCTCACTAAGGGTACAGTAAAACCTTAAAAGAAACACTACATATAATCCTGCAAAACCTACTTATAAAAAACTAAATTCAAATCAAGAGGCATTTTTACAAAACTTTACAACAAGAAGTCACATGAAGCACCCATCTTAAACTCTTTAAAGTCCAATAATAATAATAAATTCAAGTAAAAGATGGTTGGTATACCATATGCATAGATGCCTCTAAGGAGGTTCTCTTGCAATCCCATAGCGTCAAAACTGTCATGAACCTCATCATATGATGTAAAGAACTCCTGACCATCAGCCAAGTCTGTGTTCCACCAATTCATTAAACCAAGCATGAGATTTTGTCACAGTAACACAAAACATACGTCATGGACAACATAACTATGAGGAAGACCATGGGGACATAAGGAAACGAAACTCACAACTCATTCATTTTGTATCATATTGGCGAGCATCAAACTGGGAACCTTCTGGAGTCAAACCTGCCATGACTACAAAGAGACAGAGAGCACATTAGACTCAAAACTAGATTACCTGATAGCAATATTATAAAAGGGGCCAATGAAATTATAAAATTTACATTTAGAACTTTTCTACATTCATAAGATTACAAAATTATACCATTTAACACGCAAAGAAAGATCAAGTATTCCCATAAAAGGGGCGAATGAAAACCCACTAGATGAAGGATTCTATAAAAACACTTCTCTAGGCGGAGAAACAAAACATATACACGACCAAAAAAAAAACTTCTACATACTTTCGCACATGCATGTGCGTGCATGCAATACAAGGAGGGAGTTGTAGCAGTCCTTAGTTAAACATGTGGTGGTACTAGTGCTATTGGAAGGGATATTTTAAGAGCGCTTTAAAGGTTGTCTTCAAATGTTTGATAGTTCAGTTATTGCCCTCCACCATACCCCAAAATCCCCATCCTTACTATTTTAAGGGGCAATTCCATACAAGTTATAATAAAGGTGTTATAAAAGTAAAAATCAACCTTTCCATCTGCAATCGATCACCAACATAACAAACAGAAGCAAGAAAACAGTATAAAACATCACGGAATCGTTGAGTAAGTGAACAAATACAGATCGGATAGGTAAATTAACAGCTTCAATGAAACCAACTCAAATTAAGCATGAACAATGTAATTGCATCACGTACAGGAATATCATCAGTGAGTGATCCAACATCAAATTACGAGTATGTTTCCATAGCAACAGACCATTTAAAAAATAATAACAACAAACCCAAATCAAACATACAGCGTATAGACCTTTTTCTCTATTATCAACTAACAATTGATCTAGCCCTAAAGAAAAAGAAAAAAAGAAAAAAAAAATCAGCGATTCGAAATCGGCAAGAAGGAAAACGAGAGAGGAGAGTACCTGAAAGCTAACGAACAGTGTAAAAGTAGTTGTCGGAGAGGTAACAGAGTTTTCTTCCCAAACTCCTCGGATCTCTGTAATTCTGTGTCTTGGAGGAGTTGAGGAGCAAAAGCGCAACCGCAAGCAGCGAATAGCAAATACCGCACTGTGTGTGAAGACTCACGAATAAAGGATTAGGGAAATCTGAGGGATCTTTTTTATATGCCTTACACGCCTTTTCTATTTCCCAGTTTTACCCTTTCCTCTCCCTCTGGGTTTTTCGTAGCTTCCGACGCCGTTTTTAATCAATTATTCTTTTTTTATTACATAAAATCAGCTGGCCAGTTGCCCTGTCCTTTTCTATTTTATTTCTTCTTTTTTTTGGTTAATAATAACAATGATAATCGTTATTTATTTTTTTTGTTCTTTTGGGTGGCTTAAGTTTTTTTAAAATTTCTTTTGGTTAGTATTTACTTTTAACTTTAATAAATATAATTACTTTTGTTTCCTTTTTTAGTTTTGGAAAATTAAAATGGTTAATTGGGGCTAACTCTTATATTGATGATTATATATATATATATATATATATTTTTTTTTTCCTTCCTATTCTCCGTAGTTGGTAGATAATTATTGAACTAGACGATCCTAGAATGAAGACGTGGGTAATGGAACTTGTTAAGTAAACCATATAATAAGATTTGAATTATAAGGTAGTGACTTAGAAGCAGCTTAAAAATTCTCATTGTTTATTTTTCCATGATTATAAAATATCAAACAATAATTAGTGTATCCAAATAAGACTAAACGAATGAATTTTTCTCTTATTTTTCATCAACTCCTAGTCCAAGCAACGTACGTATTCCATTTCCATGCCCGTGCCACGTAGATCTGTTGGGTGTGTTTATTGGTGTAAAATAGTGGGCCGGATAGGTGGGCTTGACAGCTAGTAGAAAATAGTGGGCCGGGCAGGCGATCTTCAGACTTGGGGGGCCATGGATCTCTCAACAGTTAACATTGAAATATAATGGGCTGATAATTGGGCCTCTCTCAAAGTTGTAAGGTCAAAAGGCGAAGCCCAACGCCGAACTATTTAATGGGCGTGGTTAGTTTTGCTTGGGTTTGGCAGTGGAAGTCCATAGTCCCCTCCACTTCCACTTCTTAAATTCCATGGCTCATAATAAGAATTTGATGGCTTTTTTGGTTTGTTTGGAGGGGAAAATGTAGATTTAATAGCATTATTATTCTTAAATTTTGATATTAATATGTCAATTTTAATACTAAATTATAATATAGTACTTTAATATATTATACTAAAAAATTGACAATGCCTAATTTATTGTTTTTTTAAGACTACTTAAATTTTTAATCAAAATTATTAATCTATTATATTTTGAGATTAATTTAATTTATTAATATATATATATATATATTGTAACATTTAATTATTTTAGAACATTTTCATTAAGAAAAAATTGTAGAACATGAATTGTTTTAAATATTTTTATAATGGGACAAAGATCATATTTTCTACTTACTACATGATAATATAATATTACATATATTTATCCAAAAAGTAATATTGTTTAGCAACAAAGAAAAAAAAAGGATTATTATGTGTATGCAGGGCCAATTATGAGATTTAAGGAATTTAAAAGAGTACTTTTTATTTTTTTTTAAAAAAATTATTTTAAAAATATCACACAAGTCAAATAAATATTTTTGAGTAATTCTATTAGAGAAAAAATATAAATAATACTACCAAGTGCTAAAATATTGAATTTATAATAGCTTTGCTTGAGAAGTGGAAGTGACTATTTTTTTTTATTTACTTTTCTTTTAAACATTTATTTTCTTTTTTGATGAAATTTTTTATACATTAATTTCTTTTTTTTAGGTAATAAATATTTTGAAAACACAAAAGAGTTATTTTTGAGTAATAAATGTTTTGCCGCAGTAAATTAAAAAAAAAATTATCTTTTGATTAATTATTTTTTCATTACATGACATGGATGAAAGAGGGTAAGAGTTTTTTTTTTCTTTTTAATGATGGGCCCCTTAAATTTATACAACATTTAATTACATTCAAAATTATAAATTATATACATATATTAAATAATCAATTTTAATGTATTAAAATACTGTAATTGTCTAATATTTATAATTTTTTGTGTTTATTATTTTTAATTTTTATATATTTTAACTTAGAAAAAAATATTTTTAATAAATAAAGCTTTTACAGTATAAATATATAATTATATATATATAATTAATATATTCCTAAGTGTCCTATATATTTGAAGACTCAGACGGCCATACACCACTCTCGCATATGCTGCCTACCGGGTGTATGTATATATATTCAACTAACATATATTTTATGTTTTTATTCACTACCATTTTCATTTATTTTGATAAATACACAAAAAAAGAAGAACAAGGAAGATATATTTCTGCTAAAATACCCAAAAATAAACAAAAAAGAAAAGAAAGATATATTGTTGGTAAAATACCTAATTAATTTAAGGTATGACTTGTAATTTTTTTCATTTTGCTAAATATATACTTTAAATTATTTGTTGTAAATGGATATAATTCATTTATTATTTAATATAGTATTTTTATTATTGGACTTTTATATATATGTATAAAATAATGAGATTACTTTTGTGTTTGATCGGTTTTTATATTATAATGGTAGAATAAGAATAGAGATATGCACATAGATATAAGAATGGAATGGTGGGTATTTGACCATTAATTGGTACAAAAGAGAACAAGAGATGATGGGTGTAGTAGTGTGGGGATAAACAGATAAAATTAAAGAGAGAGACAGATAGAGGATATATATATATATATAACAAATAAATAAACAAATAAATAAATAAATAAATAAATAAAGCAAAAAAGAGTGATCAAATGGAGGCAGCTTTAATTTAATTGGTGGTATGCATGCCTCTGCATTCACACACCCCGCGCGCCTCTGCATACACATCACATGTGATGACTGATGAAGATATATCAACCACGTGCCTGCCTCTCAGTCTCAGAATTCTGATTCCCTTCCACATTCTTTCTTCACATGCATCTCTGTGACTCCCATCATATTGCATGCCATATATTCTTCCCAATTCACACGACTACTTCAATGCCTTAATTTTTAACCATCATCTATGTATCTATCTATATGTATATTACTACCCCACGTAAAATCTACCACTTCAATATTCAAACATGGCTACTTATAATTTTGTATCAATCTAATTGATGTTCAATTCTTTATACGCACACAGATTAATTATTTTGGGAATTCTCGTTAATTTTTTTTCGACTTTTTCAACACATGACGCTTATTTATGATTAAATTGGCAAGTTTAAGCTGCATGCCATTGCCAACCTAGCTAGATAATAGCCTTAGGCAAAAAAAGAAGAAGAAGATATGTTTTATGTTATGGCATTGGCATAAGATAAGAGTAAGCATGACATATATATAAATATATATATATATGTGGGAAGTAGTGGTGGTCCATATCTATACATGGTGTTTATTTTGAAAAACATCACTTCTTCAAATAAAACCTATATAAAATAAACATTTATTGTTAATGTATATATACGACATATAGATACATGAGTGGTCCATAATATATGTTTATAATTTAAGAGCATCCTTCACTCCCCCGCAAATAAAACTAGAAAAAGATGTAAAATATATATTGTTATTATGTTATGAATGTGTGTTAGTCTTCTTTCAAAAGGTGAAAAGAGGCTTTCACTAGCTTCAAAATCCACCCCAACCACACAACATGGGTACGCTATTTTGGACCACAACTAACGATTCTCCTACTTCCTCATTTCTAGCTACTTTGATCATAACATATACCCCATATAATATATGATATATGATGACCATGTTAGTGATAGTGATAGTGATAGAGGACGGCATGGATATATTTAGTTGATCAAAGTATATATGTATATACAGAGCTAAGTTTAAGATGGAGATTATTTAATATGTGGTTGGGAGAATTGGTAGCAATCATGTAGCTAACCCGGGAATGCCACTTAGCAGGTCCGCGTGACAAACTTGGGTGCCGAAAGTGGCAGAAGTGGATAGGATGAGAACATGGTTAGCCCAAAGCCGTCTCCTCCTCTGATCGTAATGGCAGCTAAGAAAGATGCTTATCATCATAATTGATGATGCATGCAAAAGTGGAAGATGCAGCAGCACTGTTTTCTTCTTGACTACTTTTCTTTTCAAGGCCCTTCGGGCTTCTGTTGGGAATCAACGTGTATGTAAGCGCTCCTCTCATCTTCCACTCCAAAAAGGGTAAGTCTCTAGAACGTACTAATTAAACAATTGCCCACTTCCCTTATGGGGAAACTTTACCATGTTCTTCTTCCATTCTTGTACCAACCATTAAGTTGCAAGTAATTAAACATTAACCCCTGATCAGATTTCGTATCAAAATGCATGAATCATGATACGGTTGATTAACCCTTTAATCATCATATATATACATATAATATCAAAATTAATGTTACTATAATAAGGTAGTGTAAATACATTAAGAAAGAAAATATTGGTTAATTGGCTTAGCTTAATTTGCTGAACCATGACGTTAAAAGAGGAGCATGCATGAAGGGACATATAATAGATATGTGATTAAGCAATTAAAAGAGAGTTTAAAAGAGGGGATTTAGCTAGCAGTACTGATTGACTTAATTAGTTTTATGCAATTAATTCGTATACAATATTTTAGCTAATAAATCTCAATTTGATCAATAGGGAATGTTAGAAAGGGCATGACGCATTTGCAGTGATAGGTGGGAACATTGTCAATCATATATTCTCATCCGCACAATTATGAATTAAACAAATATAAAGCATATATACTTTAAGCTGCTTTAACGCCGCATTAGATCTTTTGCGTAGCCTTGTGTTTTTGAGTCTGTGTTGTGCTCTCATTGGCTGATCCCCTTTGAAAAGCAATTCTCTTTTTCTTTATCCTTTTTCAAAGGGCAAAATGGGCCTCCCCCATTAGACTTCTTTGTTCGCACTTTTAATTATGATTTGCATTAAATTAATACAGAATATAAGAGCCACCTTTACATATATAGTTCTTTGTATACGTGCTGTTGCACTTGCATTCCATTTTGTTTGTCATGGATATTCACGGCATATGTACCGGCCGTTTGTTACCAATAAAATCTAGCTCTACCATGTGATTTTAATGACATTAATCATTTAGTATCGTGTTTAATCGATTAATAATATGGTTTTAATTAATTTAAATCAATATTGTTCCCTTTACTTTTTGCCTTCAATTTCCATTGATTTGATGTTAGTTTTTGTACTTGAATGGATGCGATGTTGTGTTATCTAAATTTTAAACACGAATATTATTTTTTGGTAATAACACGTATATTACTTATTGTTAGGGTTTATGACCATTCTAATTTTGTCAATACATAATTAATATGTATTATATTCGCATATATAATTGAGATATTTGTAAAGATCGATGCAATAAGATCCTCTTTGATCTTTTGATGCGATTTTTCCCTGGCATTTTATAACATATGATTAATTTGTGTCATAGTATAATTCATTTACTTTTTAATCTTCTAAAACCACCCTAGCTAGCTTTTTTATTTATTTTCTGGTACTCTAGCTAGCTTTAAAAACTGAATTAAGGTTAGAAGATCGTGACGTAGTTAAAGGTATAAAATCAAGATTATGTAAATAATCATGACGACAAACACTGCGCGTGCTAACAATATCCCTTTGCAGCTACATAGGAACATTATGCTAAACTTTAATATGAAATTTGTGATGAATCTCGCTTTATATATTAAATAATGATACATTATATATCTATATATATAGGCAGTCTATATTTTAAAGCTATGGTAATTATATATGAATATAAATTAGTACATAGGATATACAAATTCACATCTACTATCTCCAATTAAAACTTAACACATGAACGAAAAATAAATTAAATATTATACATATATCAAATTCATTGAACAAGCGGAGTTTACAGTAGGCATACGTATTTCCTTAAAGGATCACGTATATAAAAATAAAAGCATTAATTAGGGTAGAGACAGCAGAGAGCATTGGAGGAGGGAAAAGAGATAGGGTTGAGATGAGGAAATGGGGAGCAAAGATTGGATGAAAGGTAGAGGTATTTAGAATTACAAGATGCATTGGTAAGAGTAATATTGAATAAATGGGTCTGAAAGATCTGTGTGTGTGTGTGGTATGTTTCATAAAATTTGTCAATTCTTTATTTTTAAGCCATTTTTGTCAGTCCAAAAGAAATAAAATATTACAGGGATGACCAATAGAAGATAAACCCACATTTATTCCATATACGTGATGCATTAACCCCGGCCTCTCCTTTCTTGACTTCTACAGTAGTGCTCTACTCCTCTATATAAACCTCAACAGGTACACCTTCTTTCCCACACAGCAAAGTAAAGCACTAAAGCCTAGCTCTATATGTTCCTACTTAGTGGAACAGTTTATTTAGGGTTTGAGAGAGATAGTCACCTGGTTTTGAATTTGATCTCTGTGCGCAACGTCCATCATTAAGCTTAGAGAATTATGTATATAAAGGGTAAGGGAGGTGAGAGAGTGAGCACACATGGCATTTTCTTGCATGGTGGAATTCATGCTTGAAGCTCTCTGTGCTCACTCTCTATCTGTCACCCCCACCACCGTCTCTGTCTCTCTCTCTCTCTCTCTCTCTCTCTCTCTCTCTTTTCTATATATATATATATACGTGTGTATGTATATATGTTTAGGTTTTGGGTGTCTCACTTGATTGGTTTCTAGGGCTGTCAATTTGGAAATCAAGGTTGCATCTCCTTTACTTGTTAATTAGGAGTGGATAGAGGTGTTTCACTTGACTAATTTCTAGGGCTGTCAATTTGGAAATCAAGTTTGTATGCCCATGACTTGTTAATTAGCAGTGGACTGGAAATCCAGCGGGAAGGCACTTCAAGTTCCCCATGATCATATCATTTGGCAAGAATGGTTCATAGATAGTATTTCTTATATTATATATGTTATTGCACAAGTATTGGATTGGTACTAACTTTTATTTATATGTTCCAGCTAGTTAAATAATACATATACGTATATATATATATATATGTGGATCTGTGGTGCTTTTGACACTAGAGTACAACGACCTCCTAGTCTTTTATCCCATTCCAATATTAGACATGATTGGAGAATTGCAGGGTTGGTGCTTGTACTTGGTTTGAGCAGTTGAATGTACTATTAGCTCTATCAAAACTGAAGGTTTTGATCTGATCAGTCTCATTAATGGATTGTTCATGATCATGATCCATCATCCATATTCAATCACGGTCATAACAAAATATACTTTTGGATGATACAAAGAGTAAATTTAAATTTTATATATATATATATATGATCTATAAATAAACCAGTTTGCTTCAGATTTTCAAGGTTTTTAATTTTCTTTTTCTTTTGGGGCTTGTAATAATTGCAGGAGATGTGCTAATTATAAAGGGGCTTGTAATAAGTTGCGGGAGATGTGCTAATTATAAATGCATGTATTTTGACTGTAATATGTTACTATTTTATTTGGAAATTTTTTGGATTGAAAATCAACTAATTAAAGGGAAAAGAGTAGGAAAAACAATCAACTAGCTAGCTACTCATGAACTAAATTAATATCTAGGTTTCTGTTTAACATCAGTTTGTAGGATGAATTAGGAGGAGCTTTGAAAGAGAAGTGAATTGGTACACATCCAGCTGAATAAAATATACGAAGCTGATCATTACGAAATTCCAAATTATGGGAATGCTTCAAATAACTTCGATTCCTAGTACTAATTCAGATGTGGGTCTCTTTTGTTAACTGGCTGTAGAGATGCAAATTCAAAGTCTTGCAGTACTACTTTATATATATATATATATATATATATATATATATATATATATGAAGATTAATATGAGAGTTGGTTACAGAAGATTTCAATGTTCTTGCAGTTTTGCCTAGTATCCGTGCGTATATATTGGAACAAGTAATTCCATTTGTTCAACCTACAGATAATAAAATCATTTTTATGGTCTTTCCGTCTCTAGTTTTTATTCTTAATTAATTTCTGCATTTATTTTTCTCCACATATATACCAAATAACAAGCTAATGTATATATGCTCCGCTCCTTCCATTTTGCAGTTAAGCCTTTCTTATTCATATGTGTGTGTGTGTGTGATATTTCTTATTCATGTATATTAAGGTACGAAATTGCAATGTGATGTTAGCTATATAAGCTAGACAATAATGGACAATCAAAGAAAAGATTGGGGGCTTTACTTTAAAACTGTTTCATTCCAACCCAGGATATATATAAAAGGTGCATCACAAATAACTTTTGTCATTAAAACATATTCCCAATAATAATATAATCTATAGAGGGTAAAAGATTTCAAGACGGTTCAGTAATCAAAGATTCCTACTAAATACGAAGTAAATTAAAAAAGAAAAACAACGTACGCAGGGTAAGAAAAAGATAGTTTTAATTACCATATATATATTCCAGAAACCTTAATATAATAATGAAATGGAAGATGGAATTATTCGTGACTGATTTACATATATATGTATATATATATATATTTGGCATTAAATCGATCTCAGTGGGAAACGTTCACTTTATATATAGTGTGTGTTTATATATGCATGACGAAAATAAATAAAATGGCTGACCATGTTTTCATTTTCTTCTGTACCTCAGACTGCGGGCATGGGTATTAATAACTGATATATTCATCAACTTATTAGCTCTCTGCATGCGTTAAAGCTAACTGTACACTTTAAATACAAAACTAAATTGCATTAATACCATTTCTATACAATTCCCAACCTATATATATATATATTTATTTATTGAAGAAACTTCAGTAGGAAACTTTGATGTAAAATATTAATATTACAGGTGTTAGTTTGATATATATGTGTGTGTGTGTGTGTGTGTGTGTATATATATATATATATATGGGTCTAATTTGTTTTTAATTAGCCTCTTATTGTGTATAGAGGTTTAATAGCATACCACATATGATTATATCCATGAATATGTTTGTAGTTTCCTTTAATGAAAGAGATGCCAAGAATCAAGTTTTACAAATCTAATTTATAAAATAAAAAAATAAAAAGAAGAAGAAGAAAAAACCACAATAATTTTATAGCATTAAGTTTTATTTCAATGATACCCCAATTCCTATAACATAATTAATAAAGTGGAAATAATTTTATTAATAGGAACAGAAAATATTAATAGTGAATCCAGGAGCTAAAACTAAAAGTTTTCCTCCACAACTAGTAAAGCCTGAAAGCTACTTCTTGCAATTGTTTCGTGAAGGTGATCAAGTTTGGACAACTAGCTAGTAGTCAAAGGAACTTCCTTGTACCTAAGAACACTTGACAGGAGCTGAGTACATTCCATCTTTTCCACTACTATAATTAGCAACTCTTTTGCACATTATTTGGTGTAATAATTGACTTTATAGCATACGCAATCATCAAGGGTCCTCAATAATTTAATTTTGGAAGAAAAAGTCTCTTGCAAAATTTACAAGTTATGACCTCCATGAAGACATTTTTATACCCAAAAAAGGAAAATTGCATATGATTTTTGTGCTGGTGATCGATGCATGTGCCATCTGTCATTCAGATCCATTATTACGAGAACTTCATCATTATTGAAGTTTGACCCATGATTCTCAAACTCATCAGGCATATACGTAAAAGTTGATGGTCTTAACACAAATACACATGTAACAAAATACTTGAGCTTTGCTATAAGTATGTGTGTGTGTGTGTGTGTGTGTGTGTGTGTGTGTGTGTGTGTGGCTTATTAGTAAAATAACAGATCTTCAAGGCTCCAAAGGCAAAATCGCCATCATGATAAAACAAAAGACAACGTACTGATGATACAAAAAAGGAATAAATAACGACCTCATTCCGTGCAGAAGTACAATATATTCAATGCCGTGTTTGGAATACATATTGAGTTATTATCTGGGAACCAAGAGTTTATAATCCCTAGTAATGGACTCGTAGAAATTCCTGAGGGCCACCTATCAACTAGCCTGAAGCCAAATTGTAATGCAGTTGAAAGCATAGATGCTTCATCCACCTGGCGTACAATATGACACAGAATTAATGCTGGTCCCTGGTCCTTAGCAGTGCCTCCACCAGTTGAAATCAGCTCCCTTGCGGTTGCAAATAGAGGCGAAATAGCTTCAGCAACATAAGTCACATCTGTGCCTATAATGACGTCAAAACCTCCATTATTTACTTCCTTTATTGCTTCTATGTTATCTCTATTACCCCATTCTAGTCTCCTTGTCATCATTTTGTCTAGGATTGGTGGTCTAAGATTTGAAGCCACATTTTGGTTCAACAGCTCAATTGCCTTTGTATCTCCATCAGTAGCCATCACATAGTCTGCAAAATTAGCAGCAATCATAGAACAGATTCCCACGCAGCCGCACCCCAACTCTAGCACCCTTTTCCCTGAAACGATATGTGGATTTTTGCCAACACAGAAGCCATCAGGCGAGCCGATTCCCATAACATCAGACCAGTAGATTTGCAAGTATGTTGATACACTTTGGATAACATTTTAATCTTGAAATTGTAATCTCCATGATTGATCTCTGTTATCTGAAAGGAAATGATACAGAGAGACAAAATTGGTGTCTTAAAAGAGAAAGTAAAGAAAATTTGTAAAATATGGGGTTAGGTGCGGCTAATAACAAATAATATAACAGAAGACAAAGACCAGAAGAAACGGCAAGAAGTGTTTTGAAAAAATAAGAGATAGATCACAGAAATACCTCGTTATCACTGGAGGGCATATCTCCAAACATTTCTGCGGCCACACCATCAGAAATGTCAACTTCAACATCATTCTCAGCTTTGTTAACAATGTTCTCCTTTGCTTGAATGGCAGCTTCTGAATTGACAGCAAAGTTTGTACCATCTGAAAGATGGAATACTGCTTGAATCCAGCGACTGGTTTTAAAAGACAAAAAAGCAATTGGGTCAAAGAAGACATTGACCATATTATTCTTCTTTTATTATATTTTTAAAGGCACACTATCTAATTGAAGAGGATACAATCTATACGAGCATTTTTTCCCTTGGGACACAACCTAAAAGTACATAATGCAAACTACATGTTTCTGAATAAAAGTTTGTATTTAATAGGGACTTAGATGTTGAGATTTACATCATTTCCATAAATACCCTCTTGTAATAGTAAGATAAGATTAGTTACCGATTCATCACTAACTCCCTTGAACGATTCTCCACTTGTTTGCAGCACAGACCAATTTCTTCAACATCAAATCCATTTTCTTTAAACACACTTGTCAAGAACTCATTTGAAAAATAGAAAGCACGCTGTAAACATAAACAAAAATTATACACAACCTGGTCAATTAAGAATGTAGATTACTTAAATCACCATAAAATCACACACTTAAAACTCACAGTGCCATCACCCCTGACATAGAAGTTTTCACTAATCTTTTGGTCCTTGCAAATCAATCTTTCCTGGCAAATTGTCAATATGATATAATTAGTGACAATTTTATATATTTCAGGAAAAAGTAAAAACATGATCAAAGATAAAGATCAATTTTGAAAAGCATAAAAACATGATCAAAGATAAATATCAATTTTGAAAAGGCATCCTAGCACCAAATTCTTGGACTCAGACTAAAAATAACACCAAAATATGCATGTACAGCAACCAACAGCATGAATTGAACTTAAAGAGATAACTTCCTTTTCCTTTTTTGGTGTTTTAGAGAAAAGGAGATAGGAAAAAGCACTGTCGGAAAAGAAAGGAATAAAGTACTTTGTAGATCAACCTGAGCAAGGTCACCAGTAGCATAGTCGCGAAACAGCACATAACCATTTGGCTGCAAAGATAATGAAAACAATCTTATATGAAACAGTGCATGATAAAATTTATTAAGAACAAAAGTTCTCATAAATTATTCTTGATAAATTAAAAAGTATATTAATCAGGTATCTGAAAATCTAGCACATATAGTAGATGCAAATATGATACGACTTACCTTAAGAATTTTTCGAACATTCTGTAACACTAGCGGCATCTTCTCTGGGGCGACTGCAGATAACACAAAAATCTGACTTAACAAGTCAGTAATGTGCATGAGCAATAATTGCTCAATCCGAATCTAAGTAGACACCAACTATCTACCAACGAAATTGAACAAATTGAAATCAATAGCTTTTGTTTAAATACCATGGTTACAATATCAACTGAAGATGGAGGAATATGATCTGTCAGGTCATCAACAGTCAGATCACAAACAAATGCACTAACGTGTGCCTCTGTGAAATCTTTATGTGTCTGCAATTATCAAAATGGAAATCCATTATGTCTCATGGCTGCTATGTGGTACCTACATAAGCTAAAAACCCTACCAAAGACCTACACCAACCTTGATCATTCACAACAGAAATGGAAAATCTAAAAAGGTTAAGATTAAAGAAACAAATAACTTCAGTACTGAAACATTTATGTACCATGCAGCATCCAATCATTCAAGGACATTAACCACATCTGTCCAGTAACAGATGCATAAGCTCATCAAAGCATATGTTCGGTAGGACATTTACTTTGTTAAACTGATGAACAGAGGAACATAACTGTAATCAAGCAAGGATGTTCCATCTGACCAAGCGTCACATGCACAAGACAGCATTGGTCACTCTTACTCAAAGTTTATTGCCACAAGGTGAAACTAGAAGAAGAAAATAACCCAGACCTTAACTAAGTTAACAGCACGTGGCGAAAAATCACAGGCATAGACAAAAACATCTGGGTATGTTGCAACCAACGGAAAAATAGTGTTCCCTGCTCCACAGCCAACCTGCTTATAGACAATAGTTAGAATAACCCAACAAGCAGTAATTTGATAAGATTAAGCGTCAATGATCTTTGACATTAAAAAGTATGGCTCTTTACCTCCAAAATGACTTTTCTCCCTGTTCCCTGAAATTAAAAAATTAAAATAAAATCAACATATACATTGGAAATTATTAAACCAAAAAAGGCCAAACCATACGCACACTACAGTTCAGTTGGAAAACTTACAATGAAGTACCGGCCCCATTCCTTATCCAAGTAGTGTCGATCTTTGAAAAACTGATTGTAGAAAAACCAAAAACAAATTACATATTAAAAACAGCGTATTTCAGTACATGCAGGCAATGACGGTTGTTAATTTCAGGAAGTAAGCCAAAAATGCTCATAAGTACTCTAAATGCAACAAAAGATAAAAATAAATCGTTCAAGGCAAAAGATGTTCCAAGTAGCCGCGGGCAGAACTGATAGCTAGAGCAAAGATCACAAGGAAAAAGGAAACCTTATCTTGGTGCCGCTTGTAAAAAACATCCCAATATTTCCTTGCTTCTCTTTCATACTTTTCTGCAGGAGAAAGGTACATAATTTATTAAGAAAACGACGGTCCATGGATATATATATATATATATATAGAGAGAGAGAGAGAGGGGGGGATGGTTAGGTGAGTAGAGAAACAGAAAAAAACCTCTCCAGAATTGGGAGACTCCATTGGTAGAAGTAGAGTATATCTGTAAACGAGGAGCTGTTTGCCCTTCTTCTGCACCATCCTGCACATTAGAAGCCATAGCTTCCCTAGCTTCTTCAAATAATAACAAGCATCTTCAATGTCAAATTTTCTGAAAAGAATTTTTTATATTAAAAAACAAAACAAAACTTTGGCAGAAAATTTTAAGACTCTGCTTATCTCCGACCAAAATAATTCTTACAATAATTTTTCAGAAATTTTATCAAAATTCAGAGCAATAACTCCGTACTGATTAAACCTTATCAGACGGAACGAGTCGTTGAGTTAGGTTTTTTCTTTGGTTCTGAGAGAAGGTGGCAGAACTCTCTAGCCGCCAAAACGCATCGTTTCTTAAACGGCTAAGAAAAAAAATTTTGTATGCTTTACGAAACGCATAGTTTTACATGCTTACCGGTTCTTTGTTTACTAATTTATTTATTTTTAGAATTAAATAAGATACTAAAACGACAACTAGCTGGTTAAACGCCATCATTAATATTGCTTTATTCGAAAAGGCAACTGAAAGCCCAGTTGCAAATGTTTTATTAAGATAATTATGGATTTAGGTTAGGTGTATAACTATTTTTACTGTTTGAGTCCATCACATATAAATGGAAGTTTCAAACGACTTCCATGCATGTGCATTAAGAATTGTTTCTTCTTTATTGGGTAAATTTGTGACTATCTTAACGTAAATATTTGACACATCATAACCGGTCTGTTGCAACCACAAAGAATAGTAGACATGATAGCAAAAACATAAAAGAAAAACCCAACATTTATCACAGATTTTTCAGTTAATTATAAGGAATAAATTTGAAGAAAAAATACTCATTATCAAGGATGTTACAAGAATGTAAGTAGCATTAACTTCTACAATCAAATCGTGTTTTGCTTCTATAATATAATCTCTGACGGATTTTTTCTTTTTTTTTAATGTATTTCAATATAATAATTACAAAGCAACTGACGGTATTAAAGTTTTCTCTTCCAAAAGAAGAAGATGAAAGAATGATGGTGAAACCTACAAAATTAAATTGGGACGCTTAATGGATCATACTGATACAGGGGCACTGGGAGTTTCATCAGTCTGTAATGGTGGTGGTGGTGGACTTTTCTCTTCGATTGCGTCAGCATTGACATCCTCAGTTTGTTCAACAGGGGAAACCCCATTTTCCTCAGAAGGCAGGTCACCATTCTCTGTTACCCTTTTTCCTCTCCGTTATTGACAGGTTTGGGGACTTCTTTTGTTGAAGAAACTGTCAATAGGCGGCCAATTCCATCGCACAAGTTCTTTGCGTCCATGATCAGAGAAGCCCCACCAGGGTAACAACGACTAAAGCATGTAGCACAATGTGGATAAGCGACCTATAAAATAGGAGCGCACAATGATGTAAATTGTAAAGGCTTTTAATGCTCTGTGTCAACCTACAAAAATTGCAGTACTAATAAGAGCTCAACTCAGGAAACAATTGTACCTCGATAAAAGCCCGGCAAAGCGAGAGGAAAAGTCCAGTCTCATTTTCTCTAAGCATCCGAGTTGTATTGTACCTCAGTAAAGAGTCGGAAACAGCCTGCAATCCCTTAATTAATTCTTGAGCAAGCACGTGCTTCAGACTTACTGGGGCACAGGGACGGAGATCATTCATTGCCGCAGAGACACCTAAAGCCACAACAGAAGAGAGAGAGATGCCTAAGTTATTCAAAATAATATAATAATGATAGTTAAACGAAATAAAGCAACATCTAGTAGATCCTTTGAAATCTTACACTACTCAAATTACTATGATTCTATTTAAAAGCGACTACAAAATTTAGACTTCAAAATCTTCCAAAGTATTGCAAGAGCAAACATGGGAAGTAGCCATTTTCCCAGTTCACACTCGGAGTCACAGGTCACTCAATCATAAAGATATGTGGCTTTACATTAAAAGGAAAGTCATCAAGCCAATTCAGCTTCAGGTGAAATCAGGACTTTGAAGTCTTAGGCAAACCATGGCCAAAAAAACAGTACAGTTGCAACATACACACACACAGCTATAAAACATAATTAAAAGCTTACCATTGACAAAAACAGCAAGAGGTGGATGTTCCATCAGATAAGATGGAGGCGTCACTTCCTCCTGAGTATCTTCACCAACACTATTTGCTGGAAAGCCAACTGCTGGAAGTGGGACCCAGCGATGTGAATCCAAGACCAACTGAAGAAATGCGAAAGAAGTTAAAGTATCACTCCTTATATAACAATAGGCAGTTTGTTTGCAGCCTAATGATGATTTGTTTACTTATAGTACCACAATTTTAAAATCCATCACTAATACCTGAAAATTCTCAACTGCTGTACTCATATTTTTGGAGAACAAGTTGAGAACTGCCCTGTAAAGTGCCCAAGCTCAATATATGTAGTGGGAAAAATATTTTAAGATGCATAATTGTCCACATAAATAAGGAGACAAATAAGAGAGCCAAAACTTACTCTTCAAAAAGTGACGGAAGCAATCCCGAAAATCCAGTCCAACCCAACCAAGCCCCATTGCACAATACTGTCAATAACACAAATAAGCTACATCAAAACAAAATTCTGAAAACAACTGAACTGTTACTCCTCAGAATTGCATGATGATCAATATGATTTGCATTCCACAACTATATCCAATTTATTTTCATGGACATCAAAAACAAAAAAGAAAGAAAGAGGTCAATTCTAAGCACTATGTTACAGAGTTGTGTAACCTTTGCAGCATAAATATCACAAAATGCATGTGTCAAATACTTCTACCAATATGGCATAGTATAGCAAGACAAATCTGAATTAAAGGCTTTGGTTCAGTTACCATATGCAAAAAGGAAAAGAATAACCTTTAAGTCAATTGACCGATAACATTTATCCACAAATCATGAAAATATTGAACAAAAACTATATCCTATGTATTTTCCGTCAAAATCTTGGAACATGCATATGCAAAATGATTATGGAAATGCTCACCATGCATTGATCCAATATATTTGACAGTGATCCGCCTTCAGTTATCTTTGGAAGCATGACTTTAAGTGTCTTAAGGTGTGACGTGATTTGATGCATTGCCCAACTAAAGAGAAGCCCACCATCATAGTTTTCTTCACTTCCTGATGTATCGCCTGCAAATATTGCTCGATACTGATTAACAACATCAAAAAGATGCATCCTGTGACAGTTTATCATCCCTTTCAAGTACTCATAAGCATTTCTCTGGTCCAGATCCTCTAGAATTCCAGTAAGCCATGCCTCCCGCATCTCAGAAACTATTCATTAAATATAAAAGATAATGATCAGATACAAACATTTAAAAGTAAATACCAACAACATTAACTTAATGCCCATTAAAGCATATTCACCAATAAAAGATCATTAGAGTGTTTATCACATAAAACATGTATGTAAATTACCACAAAAGCACAAATCATTGTACCTGCAAACGCATTTCATACTCGCTAAACACTCCTATGCGCGTAAGTATCCAATAAAGCGGAGACAGTCTGGTAACTGCAACAAGCAAGGATCCACATACAAAAATATCTAAGATTCTGCAGAACAGTTCCTAAATGAATCATTTTACATTGCTTGCATATACTAAAAGACTGAAACAAAACAGGATACCTGAATATTTGAACGGAGCTTCTGAAGAAGCTGAGAAAGAAGAGATTGGGTGATCTGCCCCACTTCTGCAGCCAGTGCTTGAATAACAGGTAATCTTAGAGGAGGGACGGAGGAATAAGCATCAGAGCATGGTCTTTCATGAAGTTGACAACCAATACAAATGAGTTAATGAAGAGAGTAACAAGGTTAACACTCACTTGGGGTGCATAGTTGAAAGTTTGCAAACAAATGCTTCTAAGTCCAGAGCTTCGTCATAATTTCCATTTCTTACACATCTGCAGAAAGACGAAGGGCAATGAAGCCTATAAACAATAATATACACTGCATAGATATCACTTGGGTATTTAAGAAGGACTACTGTAAAAATAATTATCGTCCATGGTTACTCAAATCCGAGAAGCAAATCCTCCCTGAAAATAATAAAAGTAGGATACACAGAAACCAAAATTGCATATTACAGTGCTAAAAGCATGAAGCATGCATACGATAATGTAAATGTGCTTGATCTGATAAAGGAACTAAAGAAACATATACTCCTGTAGAAGTAACTATCTAGATCCTCAAAAGATGGTTTTTCTACTGGCTTGAAAAGAGACATTTTAAAGAGGATGCAACAAATTGCACATAAAGCCTTTCTCTATACAAATAAAATCCAAAGAGTTCTCTTATCAGAAAACATGAAGAAAAGAGAATCCTCTACATGGTTGTATTTAAAGAGATCCCACAAACAGACCACCATTGCAATTTTAACAATATAACCTTGACAATCTTTTAAAGCACATACGTGTCCATAAGCTGAGGAATTTCAAGCAAGTCAAGCAAAGTACTGTGATTTGCTAGCAATTTTGGTTCATCTTCCTCTTTTCTAAAATCTGTTCTGCAGATTCAACGAACTCAGTGCATCCGGATGTCAACTTTGGGATCTCAGTTATCTACAAAGGAAAATTTTATATTTCAGCAGAACTCAAGCAAGCTAGTAAACAATAAATTCAGTTATTATAGATCTTGATCTATTTCATATTTCAAACTTCTATATTGGAGATGTTTACTTTATTAAAGAAAAAAAAAAGAAAGAAAGAAAGGTTGCAGGACTTGTGCTCATAAAACTAAATCCATGGTGCAGCTGCCCACCCAATTCAGAACTAAAACCACACTCTTCCTTGCACTTGCATCAGCCAATACTATCATACCACTTCCTTCAAGAGGTTCTGCTTGTACTGGCAACTATTCTCAGTTGTAGAGTGTGCGCATGCGTGGTGTTTAATTCCCCATAAAACCGCTTTTCCCATGTCTTATCTCAATGAAGATTATTCCTCTACAAGTTCTTATTCCTCTACAAGTTCCACCATTCCATTTCGTAAAACCTAAAAGGCTAAAACCTCTATAAGCAGTCAAAGAAAATAATAACAAAGCGCATGGCATGCACTTGCTTCCAAATACATCTCTCTTAGCTAATTCTGCACCTAATTTAGAACTTCATGTTTCCAGCTGAAAACTTCTATACTCTCAGACACCCTCGAAAACCCCAACGAAATGATACATTTAACCACTCAGGGATGTTGCAAATCATAAAAACATGCATCAAAAGCTCCGATCCAGAATATACATAATACATACACCAAAATAAGTCCAAATTCTGATTTGTAATAAGATGCATTCAAATCAAAATAAATGCCAAAACTAGACAGCGTTGAACACTAAACAACAGCATTTCACATCCAAACGGTTAGAATTGGTAATTGGGACAAGTGTGGAATACCAGAGATTCAAGATGCTTATCGATAGAAGAAACTTCCTCGCGAATCGCGAGCAACGCGTCGGCAGCAGCAATGAATGCTCGATAATTACCCACAGCCACCTCTTGCATTTGCCTCGAATTCTCCCGCATCGACCCGAAGAAGCTCCGGTTCCTAAAATATAAAAACTCAGTTAGAGTTGAATTAAGTAAACGAATAATTACACAAATCAAACGACGACGACTCCAGCAGTGGGCGAGAGCGAGAGGACCTTGTGAAGGCGATCGAGAGTGAATGAGAGGAGCTCGGAGACGTAGGGTTGCTGGGAGACGGAGGCAAGAGGGAGGAGGCTGCCGACCGTCGACGTCTCCTCCGGCGCATTCTCGGACTCCATTGTTCCGAGCCCCAAATGCTTTGATCTGTCGAATTAAGAGTTAATCCGGGTTCCAAATATATCCGGAAGGTAATAAATCTGCTGGAAGCACCACCACCGAGCTTCGTCGCCCAGCACTCAGCAGTCAGCAGTACTCGTAAATGCCGTTGGTTTTACAATTGGGATCCGGATCCGGACCTATTTCTGTAAATGGGCCCTACTGTGTGTTTGACAGTTTGTTTTAAGAATTATATCGGCGTTACTGTACATTTACCGAAAAACCAAAATATTGGCGATACTGTACGTACTGTGTCGGAACTCATAGGATAGTTGTCGTTTTGATCCAAGAAAAAAAAATCTCACAAATGAATTTAGTGATTGATTTGCAATAAGATACTTTATTCTGGAATTTTTATTTATTTGCAATGAAAAAAAAATATACATATATATATATATATATATTTTTCTGGTTTGAAATAAGAAAATATTTTATTTATTTTTTAAAATGTTGATTAATAACAACAAGATTGGGATCCAGTGTGTGCCATCAGGCCCACCACAAATTACCCTTAAATGAAGTTGGGCTAAGATCCAAATATAAATAAATAAGTGAACTTGGCTGAAATTGGGCTACTTTACTTATTAAAATTTTTTACATGATTATGTCTTACTTATTAATGAAATCAAACAATTTAAACAATTTAATATCACTAATGCATTAACTTCATATAACCGTGGCTTGGTCCAGCGGTAACGCTGAAGGCATATTTTTCATCAATTTGAATTCAATCTTCATCAATTTGAATTCAATCAGATTTAGTTGTTGATAGATCAGCTGGCCCCATAAATAAAACTGCTACTGTCAATATTACTCAGGAAAATGCATTTGTTTATCTTAAATTGAGAAAGAGAATACCTCCACTTTTTTATATATATTTTTTTAGAGACAGTTTTTCTTTGACAAAAAAAAAAAAAATTGAAATCGGGAACAATAAAAAAGACTTTTAATTTCTGCTTCTATAAAAATAACACATTAATTTCCAAGCCCAATACATGGCTGATTAATTAATCATTTACAATAAATTATCAGCTGCCATTTTCTACAAAAAAAAATCATAATTATTCAAAAAAATAATAATAATACAAATTCATGTGGAATTCAAAATCATTAAATTTATCTACACACATCACAAGATTGGCAAAAACAGACAAAAATAAAATGTGACAAATAACATAAATAAACTGATATATATGAACACGGTGAAACTAACTGCTAATTTCACCAGTAAGAAAACACAAAATGGAAAAAGAATAAAATAAAAAAATAGGAAACATGATGAGCTGAGACAGGAGGAGCCTTAGAAGCGTAAAAGTAGTAGTAAGGGTAAGAATAGTCATGAGGTCCTGATGTAGTACTCGGCGGCACTAGCACCGGACCTGAAGGTGGCATGTTGAAGAAGTACTTAAAAGGAGGAGGAGGAGTGCCCCACGATGACGGCTGTGACGGCGGCGACGGCGGCATTTCTTTAGGCGGGGACCGCGGTGGCGGAGATGGTGACGGCGTTTGTTTTGGTGGGGGGAGGGAGGGAATAGTAGTAAGACGGGGTGGCGAGCGGTGCACTGGCTGTGACGTCGGTGGTGGTGGATGTGACTCTAGCACTGGAGGTGGCGGTGAACATATGACCGGACAGGTGGTGCAGTCACTGATGCATAGTAACCCACTTTCCGGCTCCCCAACGTGATCTTCATACGTTAATGTGGCAAACGTGATCAGCAGCCCAATGAAGCAAAAGACACGTAAAGGGTAGTTTCTTCTCATGGATACCAAAACCTCGCGCTGACCCATTTGATCAGAAGTGCATGCAGTGGCAATAAGAGCTTGGAAAACTAAGAACCACCAAGTTTATATGGCTGTGACAGTGA
This sequence comes from Rhamnella rubrinervis, assembly GCA_007844105.2. NCBI lineage: Eukaryota > Viridiplantae > Streptophyta > Magnoliopsida > Rosales > Rhamnaceae > Rhamnella > Rhamnella rubrinervis. Next base: position 3,707,698 of record CM017581.2, read on the forward strand.
AATCGCTGCTTCAAAAAGAGTGAAGCCTAGTTGGCTAGTGCCTTTAGATCCCTTTACTCTATAATACATGCCATGCGTGTGTTTGGCTCTTCAGAAAAAGTTACAGTTTTATTAGATTCTTCTCCTTCTGATGGGGGAGTGGGTGCATTGCTGTAAAGAGACACCATTTGCTTCTTGTTTTTCAAATTATAAGTTAAAAGAAACATATCAATATTAATATTTCAGAGTGCTTTTACGCATCCATCAACACCTCGATTTGGGAGACACAGTGAAATATAGTGGTGTAATCGGGACCGTTCATGGTGGGGGGTTCCCTTGAATGAGAAACTGTCTCAAGCGTAATCAACGCTGATCAACGACTTTAATTGATCTCGTGAAGAAAACTTTGATTCATATATTGAAATACAAATACGGTGTTGAGAACCTCTCTTTTTCTTACTCTCTCCTTGGACTTTGGAGTCATGTATTTTTGTATTCTTTCATTTTCAGGGGACAAGGGAATCCTAAGCAAAGCTTCTTTGACAATCTCTAATGTTTTCTTTTCACTTAATGCCTTTCTGTAAACATAATCCAAACTTTGAGTGGATCAATTCCTCCTCCTCACAGTGCTTCACTTTATGTTTCTTGTTCTTTACTTATACTTTTCTTTGCAAGGTGGGCTCCTGAATTCCCCTCTTGACTATTGTGGGTTCTAGGAAGTTCTAATTATCTGACTTGGGATATGTTTGATATTTCATAAAGTGGCCATGTCCATTAGTCGTTTTACAACTAATCCTGCAGTACTATCTTCATGATTTTAACCCCTTTATTTATTTCTTAGGTGTATATGTTATATTTTAGCTCAAGTGTGAATTATATTCTCTCAAATTCATGTTGTGTACGTATTTGTAAACTATGGTTTGTGGTGACTGTGATTGACAAAAACGTTTCTAAAGATATGGTCTTCATAAAATTAGCCAAAATCTTACCCACACGTTTCCTAGAAATATGCATCTCAAACTAAAGCAAATTTACACATTCAAAAATTTAAGAATTGCTATGAAGAATAATATTTCTTTTATATTGCTGAAAAAGAAATCACAAACCACAACAACGATGGAAGTTTTTGGGTATCATTTCGCGAAGAAACCCTTTTTCTAAGCACCAAAAGGCAGGTCTCCATACTTTTAAACTGAAATTAATCATAGTCTTTTCTTTCTCGTCGTTTCTTGTTACAAAACACAGAATGCTTTCGACCAACATCATCTTTCTTACGTTGTTATAAAACCAAGTCTGTCCATTTATTCTACTGTAGTGGTTTTGCAGCTCTTGAGATGTAGCATCAGATGTACTTCCTAAGTCAGTTGTCACCATCTTCTTAAGTTAGAATCATCACTGAAGGAATCCTAGTCATTCAACAATGAAACTTGAGTAAGCAAATCAAATATATTTTCACAGCAATTTGTTTCAAAAATGTCCTATTAAACACACTAAGAAGATGAAAATGATCAGCACAAGCACTTTAACATAAAACAGACCTGACTTCTTGATACCCTTGCTATGGGGGTCGATGCATATGGTTTTGTGAATGACCACTTCCGCTCCGGCCGAGATTAACATTGTCTGCTCCAGCATTCTTCCCAAAATCTTTTAACCGTTTAAGCTCCGGCACTATAACTGTCCCAAGATCTGGCCTGTCCTTCTTCCTTAGTTCTGTGCACTGCAATGCCAATTTAGCGAATGCTAGAGCCTCTTCGACTGGCCAGTCATGCACAGAGGGTCTAGCATCTCCTCAAACTTATCTTTTCAATGGACCTCTGAACATGGTGGGCAAGACCCATTGGGGCCTTCCTGTAATGATCTGGAGTAGCATTATCCCAAAGGAGTATATATCTGACTTTGTTGTTAACATGCCTGTCTGTTGGTACTCGGGATCTATGTAACAAAACGTCCCTGCAGCTGAAGTCATGTGATATTGTGTCACTTGGTCCGCCACAGATTGAGGAACTAGCCTTGCTAGACCAACATCGCTTATTTTGCTCACAAAGTTACGATCTAAGAGTATGTTGGCTGGCTTAAGGTCCCTGTGCACAAGGGGTTCTGGCTTTGATTGGTGAAGAAATAGAAGAGCCGTTGCAATATCAGCAGCTATTTTGAATCGTCTCCTCCATGGAATTGAAGGGTATTACCTCTCCGCATCAGCCTATCTTCCAAGCTTCCATTGTTCATGTATTCATATACTAAGCATCCATACTCGGAGCAGGCACCAAGAAGGAGGACCATGTTTGGATGTCTAATGCAGCTCAGTACCTCAACCTGTAGGTGTATGGGATTAGTTGAATATGTTTATGGCCTAGTGCTCATTGACTAGTTGTCTAAATTTATCTTGAAATCTTACCTCCTGCTGGAATTGCTTCCTCCCTTGTGCCGCATCGGGCCTTAAGACCTTGATTGCAACAGGGTGTGATCAAGTTTGCCTTTATACACAGGTCCATAACCTCCTTCACCAATTTTCAACGAGTCTGCGAACTTGTCAGTGGCTGCTTCAATCTCCTCTATGGTGTATTTTCTATAACGAACATCATTATGTGACAAAACAGTCAATGCTCGATTCTTCTCTTCTGCCTCTCGCTTTGCTGCCTTCTCTGCCTGTTTTCTTCTCTGAGCTTCCTTCTCAGCCAGCTTCTGTGCCATTGCAGCTGCTTCCATAGCAGCTTTGCACTTGGCCTTCTCTATCTCTGCAATGGCAAGAGCAGCCTCTTCAGAGAGCCTGGCTTCCTCAAATTTACGAGCCTCCTCCATCTTCCACTGGGTCAGCTCTTTAGCCTGAATTCAAGGAAGTGTAGCTGCTCGATTACATACTTTTCCAAGCAATAAGCCAGCAAATGAAAACATGTACTGCTTTACCATTATACCGATCACAATTCAGAGGATAGAAGCATATTGAAAATGCATTCAGCAAGGCATCTTTTGACAATTTTCTCAATGGAAATAGCAATGGTATACAAAACACTATACCTTGTTTTTGGCCGAGATTGCTTCTTTGCAAGCTGAACTGTACATGTCCATGGTTTGCTTCAATTCAAGCTTCAACCTTTTCATCTCGGCCTCAAGGTCTTTCTGCAATCAAACCAATTACTTATACTTAAAAGTTACTGAATAAAATGACCAATTAGATCGCCACATGTCATAATTTTGTATAGGAATTATGTAGAACCAATTAAGCCAGCACACTCACTGCAGATTGTCTGGTATTATACTTAAACGTTACTGAATAAAAATGACCAATTTGATCCCTACATGTCATAATTTTGTATAGGAATTATGTAGAACCAATTAAGACAGAACACTCACTGCAGATTGTCTGGTGTCATTAGGAGAAGTTGGTAAAGAACTGAAATCCAAGTTTTGGTTGGTGATATCCATTGATCCAAACGAACTCCTTGTCCCTGATATGTCACTTTCGTCTGAGATAGAATCACGGCTGAATGAAGACCTAGCGCTTTGGCTAGGAATGTCAATGTTATCCAATGACAGGTTCACTGGAGCACTCCTAGCCCTATCCCTTCCTGGTGGAATCTTGTCTGACCCTCCATTTCTCCATGTGCCCCTTGCAAGTGATCCTCTGTGTCAACCAAACAAAGAAATTGTAACATTTATTCAAGACAGTTTTACAAAGCAATTAGTACATACTTTCAAAGAGGTCCATTTTTCATGTATTTGCTTGTGCTTCATTTACTGTACATCATTCATACTAAGATAACATCATAATATCTAGAGACACACATATTTTGTTAAAAAATATGTGTCAATGCTTGTGATTGAGTTGTCTACAATGGTTATCAAGATTCATGATTATTGTCCAGTACAAGATGTACCTGGCTCCATTTTCTTCTGATCCATGTGAAGGTATTTGTTTTGGAGGCGTAACAGAATTGAGGACAGGCCGCTGAGCAGTTCGGGCTGTCATTAGCTTCCCCTTAGAAACTACATACACAGAACAAAAATCCGGTACAGTCTTGACTAGGCTACTGGGTACATCATAACCCTTGAACTTCCTGTTACCATTGGAAATTACATTACATGATGATGAAATAGATAGATATATAGAAGTGAAAAATAAGGGGGTTGAAGATTAATGAAGAGAACCTTGCAAAAGCATTCCTTGTCGATGCACCAACAACAATGCTATTGATGTAATTCTTGTTGATGTATTCCAAAATTGCTTTAGCAACATCAGCATCCTCAAGTAGGACCTCTTTCAATTGAACCTGAGCTTTCACAAAAAATAATTAATTAATTAATTAATTAGGATGTTTTAAACAATTTCAATTTCTTTTTATTATTATTATTATTAAAATTAAAGATGACATGAAATCTTTTACCCCTTTACGAGCACATAATGTGCGAAATGGAGCGAAAATGCTGTGCCCATCGCTGTCTCCTGCTTCTCCATAACTTGAGCTCTCTACGTGATTTTCAATAAGAAGAACAACAAAATAAGCAGGAAATTTCAGATGAATTGTAACAAATTATTCCAAAAACGACCAGAGAAGATATATGCCTACGATGTTGATAGTTCTTGGTGCGGACGTGGATCAGGATGATAAAGGTATTGCTAATGAGGAGATGATCAATAGCCCATCGGACGGCAGCGATGCTATTCTTGTTGTCCTTATCAACGGCCACAGATGTGGAGTTGATGGGTGGAAGGGTATCGTCGGATTGGAATTGAGGGGCCATGAGAACCGTCGTGTGATCACCGCCTTAATGCCGTCGGCTGCCGCCTCCACTGCCACTGCCAACTCCAGCTCGCTTCCTTCCACAACCACCACCGCTAGCTGCTGCTATTATCTCGTAAAGGACGAATTGGAAGGAACAAGATTTGGAATCCCATGATAAGCCTAACGTGAAAGAAAACAAAAAAAAAAAATGAAACCGAAATAACTAACTTTTAAATATGTCTGCCATCCATCCGCTTGATTTAGGCAATTTTGACCCCGTCAACGTTGTTGTTTCGTAAATCCATAAATGGAATAATGCCCGTTTAGATCATGCAACTTATCATTTATTAATATTGAACTAAGATGATTTGGATTCGGTCTTAATTCAATAAAATAAATTTATATTATATTATATTTGATACAGTTTCGTTTAAAAATTTAAATAATTATATTATAGTTAATATTTTTTATTATTTAATATATATATATATATATTATTGTAATATTATTCAAAATTTATATTAAATTATATAAAAAATAAAATTTTAATATTTTATTTTAAAAAAATTATATAATATTTATAAATAAAAATATTTAAATTTTAATAATTATTTATACCAACAATTTAAACTATCATATTATTTTAATATATACATTTAAATGGATTAAAATAATAAGATAAATATCATATTAAAAAAAATTAAATAATTATAATCCAACATAAAATACTACACCAAATACTATATTAAAATTATATATTATATGATTCAGTACAATACAGTCTTTTTTCGCATCCGTTATTCACATAATTCAATTTTATTTTTTTTTTCTTTTATGGATTCCGTCTCTCCCTATATTCACGGGTTCGAGGCAGAATTACTCAACTTACAGCTTCGATCTTGAGACGACGCCGCATGGAAGTGCATATTAAGTTTTTTATTTTATTTTTTAAATTTAAAAAATGAAAACACTGAATGTTTTCATGCGACGCCGTTTAAAGACTCATGCAATAACGATCTTATAGCAAATCCGACTACAGTCCTGAATCGTAATCGGAAGCAAATTTTGGCGCTCGAAATCCGAAGAGCGAGTTATGTCGGCTATATATGTGTTAGAGCCACCGACGAAGGGTAAGGTGGTGTTCGAGACGACGCATGGACCTCTGGATATCGAGCTCTGGCCCAAAGAGGCACCTAAGGCCGTCAGGAACTTCGTCCAGCTCTGCCTCGAAGGCCACTACGACCACACCATCTTTCACCGTATCATTAAGGGTTTTCTTGTTCAGGGTGGCGATCCCACCGGCACCGGCACAGGTTCATACACTTAAAATTTCTCTCTCTCTCTCTCTGAAGACTATGTTTGCAAGTAATTGTTTTCGGCTTTTTTTTTGTTTGTTTTGTGCTTGAGTTTAGCAATGACACATTAGGGTTTCTGAATGTTTGTTAAGTTCAACTTGTGTGGAAGTTACCTGATTGATTTTAAGGTTTTGGTATTATTTAGTGCTTTTGATTTCTCGAAGATTAGTGTCTATCACTGTTATTGCAGGCGGTCAAAGTATTTATGGTGGGTCTTTTGCTGACGAATTCCATTCGCGTTTAAGATTCAAGCATAGGGGTTTAGTCGCTTGTGCAAATGCTGGCTCACCCAATTCCAATGGGAGTCAGTTTTTTATATCTTTGGATCGGTGCGATTGGCTTGACAGGAAGCACACCATTTTTGGGAAGGTAATGATGAATTTTCTCTCAATCCCTTGACCTGGAAAATTTGTGTGAATTTTTTTAAAAAAAAAAAAAAAATTAATTTTCCTCTTTTTCAGGTCACGGGAGATTCAATTTATAATCTTACGAGGTTGGGAGATGTTGAAACAGATAAGGATGATCGTCCTTTGGAACAACCACCAAAGATATTATCAGTTGATGTAGGTCAAGACACTTTGTTAACCTTTTGCGTTGTCTGGTAGCTGAAACTGCCTTTTTTTAAATGATTTATTATTTATCATTTGTGCACATTGCGTGGTCACAAACTTATTTTGTCGCTAGAGAGTTTGATGAGTAAGCTTCCTGGAAAACCCTATTTTAGGTATTGTGGAATCCATTTGATGATATAGTTCCAAGAGCACCTGCAAAGCCTTCAGTCCAATCAGAAAGTGAAACTGATAAAGTTACGAAGAAAAAAGCTGTGAAGTAAGCAATTTCTATCTCTGCAGTATGGATTGTGTTTGTGGTTGTATTTAGATGGATTTTGAGATTATATGTTGTCAATGTGCTATCAACCTTATAGTTAATGTGTGATAAATATCAATGCAGAAAGTTGAACTTGCTTTCATTTGGAGAAGAAGCTGAAGAAGAAGAGAAAGAATTGGCAGCTAAGAAAAAAATCAAGAGTAGTCATGATGTGTTGGATGATCCTCGTCTCTTAAAGGAAGCAATTCCAAGTAGTGAATTGGTAATAATCTATCTTTTGCAGTGCCTGTTATGCTCATAGAAAACTGTTGTGTAACTTGTTTCCTGATTTGGTTTATAAGAATTGCAGTATTGTAATGTTTCTTTTGGATCAATTCAAACATTTAGCTGAACCTGTTTGGCTTTGTACCCAGTTAATAACTTCTAAAACTTATCTTGACCCCTAAAAACCTTACTCATTAACCTTATGCATAATTTAGAGTTTGCATATTTTTTCTTTGTTTTATAGACATCTATGAATGATTAAAAGGATATGTCTTTGACTAAAGTTTTAAACACAGGATTCAGAAACCAAAACAAGGAATATGCAGTTATCTATCCGAGAAGCTCTAAGCTCAAAGAAAGAGGAGTTTCATAAAGATGCAGAAGCTGAATTTTCTAATTCTTTTAATTATAGCGACGATGATGACAACGAGGCAAACTTTGATGCAAGAATGCGCCAGCAAATTCTTAGGAAGAGGAAAGAGTTAGGAGATCTCTCACCAAAGCCAAATTTGCAGAATGGTAAGCATTTTCCAAAGTAATTTTCTGTAGATTTCCCTAACATGTTCAGTTAACAAGAATGATTATGTTTTTTCCACTTGAGATCCATCTCCATTGTACTACGTGTTCTTATATGTCAAATTTTCCTTTTAATGTTGCTTAATGATTGATGTATGTTTATTAAGCTACCATTTGCATGTGCAGGGGGTTCTAGCACGAAGAGCTATGACAAATCTCCTCCAAGGTACGGGCTTTAGACACAAGCATATAAATAGTATCTGTTGGAGTCAATAAATTAGGAAAAAGCTAAAGGCATTGGACTTGGTTATGAGTTTAAGTCTGCATCTATATCATTAATGTGAACATCTATTCTTGAAACTTTGAAACATTATGTTAGACAATAATCTTAACCTACATCATTGAAAACTGAAGAATAAAAAGTTTGCCAGGAGAGTGAGTTGATAAATTGATCACATGAGGGTCAACTAACTTTCTAAAGTAGTGAATGGCAAAGTTTGAAGTAAAAGGCTCAACTTCTTGTTAAATCGATATAGCATTTAAGTGGATTTGTGTAAATAACTTGAACTGTGACATGAAGATGGATCTTGAGTTATTATACATGTGATTATGTTCCAAACTCTAGAAGCCCAATGCAAAAAATTTACACCTCAAGGAAAAGTTTTAAATTATTTATTTTCAAGCTCACTATTCAAAGTCTTGTCTTTACTCACATCTGGATGAATGATTATAAAATCCTGTCATTATATAAATATATACTTTTGCATGCATATTTATATATATATATATATATTTTTTTTTTTTGGTTTATTTTGTGAGTTATTTTCCTACATTGTTGGGACCTTCTTACCAAAGGTTGAAGCATCTGTATATAATTGATAAAATGAGGATTCCTCTTTTTTTTATCTCACCAGGTCCAAGACTGAAAACACCACTGATGATCAACCTAGGATAGACAAGCTGTCATTGAAGAAAAAGGGGATAGGATCAGAAGCCAGAGCAGAACGCATGGCCAATGCTAATGTAGACTTGCAGCTGTTGAGTGAAGCTGAAAGAGGAAGACAGTTGCAAAAACAGAAGAAGCGTAGACTTCAAGGACGTGAAGATGATGTAAGTTAGACTTGTTTGGTTCATGTTTGCTCATTTCACTTATTTACCTAATTCCCTTTGTCTCCTTGACTCTTTCTAAAACATGCAGTATACCTAGTGATTTATCTTTTGAGCTGGAGATATTAGTAAATAATAAAAGAAAAAGATAAACAATTATGAATTTAAAGCCTTTGTCAAATTATTTGGAGAACTAAGCTGGAGATATCAAGAGGAGTGAAATTGGGAGCTTCTTAAAATGTTGGTGATATTTAGAATTGATGTCATGCATCTTTTAAACACATCTAGTATAAATATGAAAAGGGATTTTATATATGAGATGATTGCATGAGTAGTCATTCTCTGGAATACTTGATTGCAATTATTATATGTATGCATAATTAGTTGTGTTTAGTTACCTTCTTTCTCATCTTTTCTTCTTCCTGAATTTGTCATCTTTTAGGTTCTGGCAAAACTTGAGAAGTTTAAGAAGGCCATATCTGAAAAATCTGTAGCCCCAACAAGTGAATCTGGAGGTAATAATGAGGATGTGTCCGACTGGGGAGCCGTTGGGTTAAAATTTGCTCCTGAATCTGGCAAGGTGAGCTTTTCTGAATATATTATTAGAAGTCATTTGGATTTTGAAATTATTTCATATCATGTAAATGGCACTTTGGATATGCATGCTGTCTGTTGCAATCATTGCCAAAGAATACAGAAAATGTGTATTTCAACCAATATGAAATTTGACAGTTTACGTATGCAATGCACTAAACATACTAATACTAATATATAAAATATTTTTGGAACAGGGTAGTATCTGCTTGTGTTTTAAATTTCTCTTCTGTCATTTTGCAGAATAATAAACATTTTTATAACGAATCATTTTACAGGATCGCATGTCTCGCCGTGATGACCCAAATGATTATGTGGTTGTTGACCCTCTTTTGGAGAAGGGAAAAGAGAAGTTTAATCGGATGCAAGCCAAGCAAAAGCGACGAGAACGGGAATGGGCTGGCAGATCTCTTACCTAACCTCGTTTTGTGAAAATTTGAGAGACTGGATTGAATTGTATGGCTTTGTCAATTCTTGTGGGCCACATTCCCGGGACTGCAGCTTCTGGGCAGCTAGGCCCAGCTAAAGGGCTGTAAGGCCCTGCAAAAAGATAAGTATATAGGAAAAAATTCCTCCTGTTACATAAATATATTGTTTATAAACGTTTTTGAATGTATTTTTACTCTTCAAAAAGATTAGTATGATTTTTATTCTCCTGCTAGCCGTGTTAACCCAATGAAATTTGAATCTTTTTTTTTTTTTTTCCTACAAATTAAAACATTAGTCAGATTTCAAAAACGAAATGCATACATATGGATATGTATGTAGTGTATGTGTAGTATAAGAAATTTTAATAAGCACAACTAGTTGTTACGTATTAAAGAACTTGTTCACATATGAGAACTGAATCTTGCAGCGGAAGAAAAAGGCTACTCATGTTTGATTTTGACAGGAATATTATAATGTCTTCCCAATTTAGACTTGTTCAAGGGCATTCATTGATGCGAGGGCATGATACACGCTGCTAAAGAAAAAACCCATTGGAGGAAAAATCACATGGCTCTTGTTAAATATTGTCAGACCAGCGAAGACCCAGAGGTTTTTATTTTGCGGAAAGGTATTTTGTTTGTACTGGTACAGATTCTGGAATTTCCATACGGATGACCGACCCATTTTTTGGCTTTGAATTTAAAGTCCTAAGAGTATTGCTTCGTAACCAACCCACAAAAATTTTACGTTGTCAAATTTAGGACTCAGTAAAGAAGAAATATCGGATGGTCGAATGTGGAATCTTATTTCACTTTCACTGTTACTTAAATTCCATGGAAGAGTTGTGTTCTGATGTTATATTAACCATAGTTGGAAAGGAAAGCTACATCGGAGACCAACGTCTACCTTACAAGAACAGCTAGTTCTTTTCTCACCTTTGACATATCGTGGGAATGGCTATCTATGGCTGCCAGTATTTTGGTCAAAAGTAGTGCAAAATGTTGAATTTTTATCTCAACGTAGGGCCCCACTTATTATATTATACCTATTTATGAGTCTACCAATACATACCCCCTGACGGAAATAATTTATTATAATAACAAAGTAGGTATTGGTTGTGTTGGAGAAGCTTCTGGCGAATGGAATGGTTACGAGAGTGTGACAGTCCTGGGAATTTCAATGTTAAATCATCTAATATTTTTGGCCGAAATACATCTCGGGCAACAAGACAAACATCAGTTTTGCCCTTTTTCTTTTCAAAATATATCGAACACCAATAAGCGTGTGTGGATCACAATCATGAACGCAAAGGATGACGAAATGGGCCAGGTAGTTTAGTGCTGTCGAAATTTATCCTACTTCTTCTTCATCTTCTTCATGTTTGAGTGGTAGAGAACTGATTGATCTTATTAAATGGAAATAAACCAGTCTTGTTTACAATAATTGATAAGCTGTGTAAAACTAATATTTGCTAATTAATAGCTCTAAAAATTTTAAAAATTCAGACCTAAAGGCTAACCCCAAGCTCCTAGCCTGCTAATTTTAATGGAACCGATTTGTCTTCTTGTGGGCTTGCGGCCGCTGGAATTGGATAAGCAAACCTGATAATAATAGGAAAAACATAAATAATAATAAATGGCTTTTCTATCCTACCGGTTTCGTTTGGATCTCACCCCCACGTCGGCATGAGATCCACCAATCACGGGTCCCACAAATCATTCTGGCCCATTTTACCACTTAAGATTGCTGGAATATTTTTTAAAACTTTTTTTTTTTTTACCAAAACAAAATGGCAAGTCACAAACATGCTTCGTTTTTTTATTTTTATTATTATTTTTTTCAAGTTTACGTTGTTTCCAAATAATATAAAATCCAAAAAGCCCATAAAAAAAAGATGTAAGAAAAAAAATTCGTAAAGCGCGTAATTCGTAGTCACCGTCCTACACCTACCGCCACCACCACTCAGCACACTTCTCCCACAACCCAATTTTGCATTCACACCTGCCACCATCACATGTTTTTATTTACACTCAAACCATTAATTTTCCACCCTGCTTCGCCACTCTATCATCTCTCATGCTGTCCCCCAATCATTTTCTCAGCTTTGTCTGACTCATGTTTTGCTTAGTACAAAACCTTATAAAAACACTTTTGAGAGGTCTTGGCGTCGATTGTGAATATTTATTTCATTAAATTGACTAGAAATAAATGGTAATAATGATAAAAGAAAATTCATTTAATACTGAAGAAAATCCTTCTCTTCCTTTTTACCAAGAAGATATAGGATGCACTTAACCAGACCGGCCTGATAAAAAAATAATAATAATCCACCCGTACGTATAAGTTATGGTAACTACTACATTTATACACCATATAAAAACTCAGCCATCCTCCATTTCTGAAGTTTTCAATATGCGTGTTCACACTTAGGTTCACACGTATTATCAAAGGCTTCTTCAAACCCGACCTTTCCAACCATTTTCTCTCTCCTCTGTTCCTCTCTCTCTCACTCTTGCTTAAGCTCCTTTTTCTTGTTTTTGTTGCTCAAGACTCGGCTTTTCTGCTTCCTTTTTTTTTTTTTTTTTTCCCCTTCCCTATATGAAATACAAATACCCTTCTGCACCAGACACAGAAGATCTCTCCTACATATACAGCTTGCTCCAATCCTCACTTGACTAAATGAGTGATAATGGGAGTACCAAGAAGCGTCGAAGGAAAGATGGAGATGATGATGATTCGCCTGAGAAGGAAGGTAAGAAGAAGGGTATCAAGGGTATAATCACTTCCTTATTGTTGCTGGACGAGCAGGAGAAGCAGGACCAGGAACTGCTTGACAAAGCCTCAAACGATGACAAGTTGTCTTTCGACGAGAACCACAAGAAGAAGACCAGAACCATGTTGGATTATTACTCTAACTTCCAAAACACTAATTCTGAGGTTGAAGAATCCGAGCGTATGAAGAGGAAGAAGTCGAGGGCCGTGGCTAGTGCTGTAGCTGTTGCTGCGGCTTCTGAGGGGTTAGATAAGCTCAAGTCTGGTTCTGCTGCTGCTAATACTGGACCGGCACGGAGGTTGTGGGTCAAGGACCGGTCTAAGGCTTGGTGGGACGAGTGTAACAGACCCGATTACCCAGAAGAAGAATTCAAGAAAGCGTTTAGGATGGGAAGGTCAACATTCGATATGATTTGCGAAGAGCTCAATTCAGTAATAGCCAAAGAGGACACGACCCTTAGAAATGCTATTCCGGTCCGGCAAAGGGTCGCCGTCTGTTTGTGGAGGTTGGCCACCGGCGACCCACTTCGCGTTGTGTCCAAACGCTTCGGTCTCGGCATATCAACCTGCCATAAATTGGTTCTCGAGGTCTGTTCGGCCATAAGGACTGTGCTAATGCCTAAGTACCTACAATGGCCAGAGGAGAGTGCTTTGAGAGATATTAAAGACGAATTCGAGTCGGTTTCAGGAATACCAAATGTTGTTGGGTCTATGTATACTACCCATATCCCCATTATAGCTCCTAAGATTAGCGTTGCCGCCTATTTCAACAAGCGTCACACAGAAAGGAACCAGAAGACTTCCTATTCGATTACGGTTCAAGGTGTTGTAAACCCAAAAGGGGTTTTCACAGATGTGTGCATCGGTTGGCCCGGTTCAATGCCTGATGATCAGGTGCTGGAGAAGTCAGCTCTGTTTCAGAGGGCTAATGGAGGTCTCTTGAAAGGAGTTTGGATTGTTGGGAGTTCAGGTTACCCTCTAATGGATTGGGTTTTGGTGCCTTATACTCAGCAGCATCTTACTTGGACTCAGCATGCCTTCAATGAGAAAATTGGTGAGATTCAAAAGGTTTCCAAAGACGCATTTGCCAGATTGAAAGGAAGGTGGTGTTGCTTGCAGAAGAGAACGGAGGTGAAACTCCAAGACTTACCTGTGGTTCTTGGAGCATGTTGTGTGCTGCACAATATTTGTGAATTAAAGAATGAAGAAATGGACCCAGCTCTTAAATTTGAGCTGGTTGATGATGAGATGGTCCCAGAGGTTCCTTTGAGGTCGTCAAGCTCAATGAAGGCAAGAGATGCCATTGCTCATAATCTTTTGCACCATGGTCTTGCAGGCACTGCTTTTCTTTAATTTGTTAGAATTTTGTAATTCTGTACTATGATATTGTAATTCTTTTTAGTTTATGGCTTGTCGTGGGTTGTGTTATAAGACCATACCCACCCTCTCATTGTTGAAGGGGCTCTGTATTAGATGGATTTGCCCCTGCCTCAAATGAATGTTTGTAGTCTTTGTAGGGTTTACATTATACTTGAAGATCACAGAAATGTAGCCTTAGGTACACCATACCACATTACCAAATAAGACAAATGAAATTGACCATCACAATTCACAATATTCTCTTGTATCGTTTTTTTTTTTCTTTAATTTCTTATGAGTAATTCATAAGACCGCTAATAGTATAATAGATACTCTCCACCTCTCTCCTCCTCTCTATCGGATCTGGATTAGGATCCTGAAAAGCCACTAATCTTCCACTTTTTCCTGTTTACAATTTATGATAGTTTAATTAGTTAAGGAATCTGAATGCTTACATAATGGGCAATATTTTAATGACTGCCGACTTGATCCCCCCTCTCACAAGGTCAAGTCAAGAGCATGAATCATGAAACATGTTTATTTAATGTCTTCAGTCTGTCTAACTAATTATCACCTCAAGTCAAGAGTTTCATGTCATGAAAAGTGTTTACCTTCAATGTACTTACAGTTTAAGGGAATATTTTTCTACTTACATGTGAATTAACCTATAGAACAATGTGAATTAACCTACAGAACAATATTATCTAGTTTCATAAAATGTCCATGATAGATAATCTGTTTCTACTTTATTACCTTTTCGTACTGTCTTCTTTCTATTTGGCATCATCATAATAAAAACAAAAGCTTATAATCTGTTCATTGGCAGACTAGCCAACTTTCCACCGTAAAGCAATCTATCATATTGCTTCATGTTCCAATTCTTCCAACAAATAAGATTATTTCCCTAGCTTTCCCTTAAAGCAGCACACTTTGGACACCTAATGTTCAATATCATAACTTTAGAAAGAAAGATAATTACTTCCAAATTTTGAATGCATTTACCGCTACAACGACTTTCATTTTCCAGCAGATAACGTTCTTTAACACCAGAAATAAAATTTAAATATATAAACAAGTAAGTGATCAATCTCTGATAGATATATATTTACCGTTCCAGTGTCCATCAGGTATATGCTTCTTTGGGCCGGACACAAAATACTATATCATGGTTTGCAAGGGACGTCATCAAACCAGCCACATCTTTGGGCTTGTCTGAATGAACCTTCCTCATCACCTGTCATCAAGAAAATCAGCAACAACTTTGAAGACTTTTTCCTATCAATGATCACTCACAAAATTAAAAAATTGTTAAATTCGTACCTGATAGGCAACAATCATTGTGTATTCAGTCACTCTTGTTACACGACAAAACCTACCTAAATCTTATATTTAGAGAAAAATAAAAAAAGATGTTAATAGACATGATCCTCAACATGGCATATTACAAGTTTATGTCAGAAAACATTCAGAACATAAATGGTAGAATTAGTGACTCATATTCACTCTAATTCAATTATGAAACATCTGTTTCTGAAATTTCATCAGACAATAATAATGGAGCAAGATGACAATCATACATGCTAGCAAAATAATAAATGAATTACCACACATGCCAAAAACTACCCATTTGCACTACCAGAATAATTCACAGCTATTTAGAGTGTTCTAATTATTCAACTATCATGCTTGTCTCCATAACATTTATAACTCATGCCAACTCGGATTTATTATCACTTCATGCCATGCTGTGGTCATCGTGAAATCCCATTTGGTTCATCGTCACAATAAGATGGAGTGAAAGGAAAATGTGCAAATTGTATCCTCAAGACAGGGGAATCGGGTTTCTTGTTGTCAAACTTGTAACCTGCACAAATTCCATCCTTCAGAGATTATCTTAAATATATCAGAATTACCTAGAATGAGAATAAATTGATAAAGCATTACTGAGATAGTTATGGAAAAAGACTGTAACAAAATGATTGCAATACTAACAACAGCAATTAAAATTATATTGCACATATTAGATATACAAGGAATGCCACCTTGTATATCTGGAATGCAGTTTTCACACAGACTTTATGCTCTGGGAAAATACTGATTTCACACAAACTTTAAGCTTTAGAATAATCAATTTCAAATTGTATGGAGAATCCGAGGAAATTAACGTATGAAGCATATAAATATTGATAATACATCACATGCTAGTAATAACATACCAATCTCCAATGCTCTATGTGTCTGTTCATCTCCAAAAGGAAAAATACAAAAAGGGGAGAACATTTTCATACCTTGAAGAGCTTCCATAGCAGTCAAAGCACACTTCTCATCAACAAACTCAACGAAGCACAAAACCATAGCCTTATCTCCACTCTGCAATTTATGTTCAAGCATATAATTCATAAATAGCAAATATACATGAAAGAAGACGGGCACAAACAATCTAGCTCCACAGTAATTTAGATATTAATGACGACATAAAAATGTTGACAGATACAAACTCAGTACTTGGACAGATACAATGAGAAGAAGCACATATAAAGCTTCATAATAGAGTGTCAAAACATTCCTTTTTTCACTAGACAATTCTCCTGTTTCAAGGGAAGGTGACAGTCTCATTTTAATCATTAAGTACTTTCAGTGTGTATGAACTTACAATCCCAAACTGACCAGGCAATTTCAAAAGAAATAAAATTAAATTCTTCTAAGTTCTACATATGCACTACGATTTAAAAGTCAGACACATCTCCAACCGAATAATTCGTTGTATGAAATCCCCATCTGAAACTTTTGTCAATTCACTCCAGGCAGACAACAATTAATGAAATGCTGGAAATACTTTGGAGTTTGAATTAACAAAGATTTGCTCTAAGCTTGTCAAACCATGTTTCTGAAGTAATCAATAGAACAGGGATGAAAAATAGACTTACATGCCTGGGCCCCTTGTGAACAACTTTGATTTCTCTAAAGCCAATAAAAGGACGGAACAGATCTTTCATTATAAGTTAAGGTTCTGAGATCACTAAAAAAAGAAAGTGAACCAGTTCGATAAAGGATATATGTACACAATTTCCATAACATTTGAAGCACAGTTACTCTATCTAAAAACTGAACATAATAATTGAAAAACTTATCCCAGTTCAAAGTGAGATCCAATTTGTACACACTGTAGTTTTTGTTTCCAAGCCAGTACACTCCAATAAAACAACAAGCCTAAAATATGTTGCAAAACTAATGTGATCCACACACAGGAAAATATAGGCAGAGGAAAAGGATACGGCCTACTTCTCTTCTGGTACAATCAGTTGGTAGTCCATCAACAAACAAAACATTTGACTCTCCTTTTAGGTCTGTGAAACCATCATCCTTTCCCAAATAGCCAGGCCTTTCACTACTTCTGCCAGCACGAACACTTGGACTAATTCCTACAGAAATATCCTGCCTTTGGTTAAACAAACTTGGATCTTCAAGAGAAGAAGGGTGGCCCTGTATGCTAGCTCCTCTTGTTATTCTGAGACTGGGTTCAGGATGAACTCCATTACCCAGAATATCATCTACCGCATATGCCCCAGGCAGATCAATATGATGTGCTAACAATGAGGGTGCTTCAGACGACAAGTAACCAGGAAAAGGAGGTCTTGCAACACTGCCTGTTACAATAAAAGACACCAATTAAAACACATGCTGATCAGTCATGAAATAAAATAAAGAGGAGACAGATATATCTCATAGAAAAATGAAGAACCACCCTGCGGATCAATAGAGTCAAAAATAGGATATGATGTTGGTGTGGGTGCTTCTGACGACAAGTAACCAGGAACACTAGGTCTTGAAACACTGGCTGTTACAATAAAAGCGGCTGATCAAAAAATGTGTCATGGCTAATTGCAAATAACACACATATATAAAGATAGATTATCCATACAGACATAAGCTCTAATGTAAAATGAAGCCAGGGTCTCATTGTAGCTGGTATCAAAGTAATTATACTTTAAGTCCAAAAGACTAGCACCAAGGTGAAGCACAGTGCAGTTTGAAGGAGGAGGTCCTGGCAAGTTGCTTCAAGTCTAATTGTCTAAAGCTTCAACAGGTGTGGGTGTGTGGAAGGAAGTGCAAGGACAAGCATTCAATAAGTTCTTACATCAAACTAATAGCCTGTGAAGTATAAACAACAAATTTAGCAGCATCAGCACCCAAATTCAGTGTTATTACACTGATTAATTCACAAGCAAATGACGTAAACACAAGATAGGAGCACCGCCACTGCAACAGTGTAAATAGATTTACACAACTCTGAACATTATAAACCAGTCTCATTCGTAAATCGTAAGGCAACTCCCTGTTTGGATTCTGAGAAAATATAAGAGACCCTATAAACGTAAATAATGTGAATTGAGTTGGTCGAAACAATCAAATTAGCCGAACTTGTGAATTCCCTCCTATATAATATATAAATATATATATATATATATATATATGTATGGGCGTGTCTAGCTGTGCAATTAATTAAAAATTAGGATTAGGGCAGATAATTGAACCTCGGTCTGCGGTAGCTCCGTATCTGGTGTATGGATCATCCATGGCCTGTGAGCTGGTCGCTTTCGTCATCCAACAAGTCGCTTGACCGAACTCTCCTTCGACTAAAATCGCTTTTGTATGTCCCTTTTTTCGATAAATGCTTTTGTATGTCACTTGGAAAATAAATACAAGTAAATATTTCTCTGAAAATTTCATACTTTAACTATTTAATATTAAAAGTATTTAATTATTTATTATATATGTATACCGTAAAATTTCTTTACAGTAGTTATTCTGTTGGACCAAATAAATTATATTATTATAAAAATATTATAATTCAATAAAAATATAATTAAATTTTTTTTATTACTTTATTATTTATAATGCAGGTTAAAAATATATAATAATTAATTAATATTGTATTTTAAGTTTTAAAATATATGTATATTGATAAAGGTAATAAAATAGTACATATATCTATATAGTATTAGAATATGCAAATTCATATTAAAAATTTAATTTGCATTATCTTTAATGTTTTATTTTAATATAAACATAATAAATACATATTAATGAATTACTATATACTTACAAATTAAAAAATACGATAGTAATTATAAAATATATATTATTATTTTAAATAAATATTTTATTTTATCTTAAATCTTTAATGAAATAAAATATATATTATTTGTAATATACAATTATTATTATATATGGGTAAATTTTTTAAAACGGAACCCAAAAAATTTATAATTTATTACCATATAAAATTTATTACTATTTATAACTTATCAGACCATAATTTTTTATTATTATATAAAAATTATATTTATACATAATATTATTATAAAGAGATTTTACTATATATACATAAATATATATATATATATAGGCACACTTAACTATTTGATGTTTTGTGAAATTAATTGCTGTCGCAATTATAAAAATGGATGAGTTAACATGAAAAACCAACGTCTGGCTTGGACCTCGTAAAAACCTTAGGACATGTTTGGCACTTTAAATTTATGAAAATATATAAATATATATATATATATATATATATATATATGAATCATTTATAGTTTTAATTGCTCGGTTGAGATAAACATAAAGATAATAGTATTAAGACAAAATGTAAGGAGATAATTCAAAAATAAAAAATGTCATTCCACTTTCGGTCGTCAATTTAATTCCATATTAGTTTTAATATACAGACTATGATATATATTATGTCAAATTGATTAATGTATTATAATTATTATTATTAACCCATCATACTCCATATATTTGTTTTAAAAAGTTCGAATTTGTAAGTGGTTAATTAGAAATTAATTAGATACTTTAACAATTATACGACAAAAATTACACACACATAGCAATTTTTTATCTAGCAGTGGGAGAATTCGAATTTAGAGTTGTTATTCAAAAATAATAATTTTATCATTGAGCTGTCCACATTGGGATAAACACGCATAATTTTATTTTTTTTATCAGGAAACACACATAACATTTGAAAGTGTAAAAGTTATACTCTCAGCAAGCTGTATATTAATTACACTTTAAAGAGTGGCTAAGCGGAAGTAAATTACAGTTTATATTATTTTGCGAGTCCAAAATATTAAGTTTGAGTTTTATAAAATTCATTTTCTATTTCTGATTCATTTAATACACCAGCAATCGGCGGTATATCTATAATGTTAGTCTGATAATTGAGACCCCAAAAATATTATGAATACCAAATAATTTTTAATATATTTTTAAAATGATAACTCTTATTAAGAGACTTCTCTTTTTTTTTCATAAAAATTGTAACATATTCTTAACTTGATGATTTTCACGGATGGACTATTTTCATTTACAAAAATACAAGTTATTAAAGTTTTGTTTAACAGGCGATTATTATTTATCAAATACAATTTTATAAGCATCTAGGGTGCTGCGAAAAAGTCGATCGTCTTATCGCACTCATTTGCGAAAATTATAGTTTGAGTCTTGATAAACTTCATTATCGTCTCAAATATACTTCCTTACTTAAATTAAATGAGGAGATCGGGTTAGGAGGGATTGTAAAATTTGAGCAGCAAAAATATTTTACATACTAACAGAATCCAGACTCCTACATGGTTGTAAAATTGAAGCGGTAGGTTCTACCTACTGACAGAATCAAAACTCTTATAGGGTTGTAAAATTGAAGCAGTAATGAATTATAAGATGATAAAATCCACATTAAGACCCCTTTTTTAATTCATACAAAAAAAATACAATCTTATAAAAATACTAAATTACTCGCCGTACTTTTTGAGTGTTTTATGCCATATTTTCTGTCTCTGTAGATCTCGCATGCTACTGTTTTGTTTTAAAACAAATAATAATTTATTTTAAAATTTCCTTCCCTGGTACATCACATGTTTTTTTACTTGATATTCTAAATTAATAAATCATAAAAAAATAAATAAAGTGTGTATGTGTTTATGCTAGATCGTCGTTTTTGAAAGAACAGATCTCAAAATCACACCCATCTAACAGCTGGTCGGAGAGCTCATGCGGAACTGCTACTATTTTCTAGTTGCTTCTCTTCCCCGTTTAAATATTCAAGCAAGAAGACATCCAGCGTACCCAATTTTATTACACCAACCGCAAATCCAACCCTTCACGTTTTCCGAGGCCCCACTAAACCCATGCCATCATAAATTTAATCGCCCTCAACAATCTCAGTCATGGTCTATATAATACCGATGGCAAACCACAGCTTGCCACGTCAACGGGAATGTAGGACGCGTCTGAGGTCGCATGCACTTGAGCAGTCAGTTCAAGTATGATATATATATATATATATATATATAGTAATTTTTCTTCTTTTTTTTTGGTAATAATAGTAATTTTTCTTTTTTGATTTGGCAGAGTGTTGCCGTTTCATGCTTGCACAGCTAGATTGGGCTTGGATTTCACTGTTAAATTCATCATTATATAAAAGCCTATGTACGTGCCCCGGTACATTATAATTTGGAATAGCTGCTCTGCATTTCATGCACACCAATTATTTTGTGTTTGCATGCTTAGGATTGACCCATTGACCACCCTCATCAAAGCAGTATACAATATGTACGGCAGTGATTATGCGTTTGTACCTTCGTGGTTGCTATTAAAAACTTTATATTAATATTTTGGACTTTAGGTATGTTGTTAATTTATCAACAATTAATTACATCTAGAATTATCAAATTTAAGATTTAAGGTCCTGTCTTATTTATTTTTTTGATCCATCAGCGTGTGGTCCTAAACCATACGTGAATCTTAAACATGTTTAATTGTTATTTTTAAACTTTAATAAAAATTGATTTGGTGTCTAATATTTTGGGAAGGAGTAGCGTATGCATGTAATCTCATACACGGTCATAACCCTGCCATTAGAACAACTCAGAGTTTAACGGAGGAGGACAAGAAAGGGTGCGAGTGAGAGAGAGCAGAGACAGCCAATCACTGACCACAGAATTTAATCAAAAACCACATCCTTTTCAAGGCAAGTACAGAATACGCTCCAATCACAGCTAGCAACGGCCACCCTTCATTTTACCAAAAAAAAAAACGGGCCACCCTTCATGTACTTGGCTTAAAAAAATGTGTCGAGGAGTCATCAGATATCTGACCGAGACTTTTTTTTTGTTTTTTGTTTGCCTTTCCCCGGGTTTATCCACGCGCATCCCTCCAGGCGCGTCAACTCATACAGTCATTTATTGACAGCAATCGTGAAACTAAATTGATAAATTAATGATGAAGCTCTTATCGTCTAATCTCCGACGTTATTCCTAAATAATAATCAGGCCATTAGAAGAGCGACACGTTGGTAAATCGGCCAAAAATTAATATGATCCCGCCAACGTGGCGTGAGAATGGCGGGCCGGGGTGTGAAATTGTGTACACCGAAACCGCAGGTGATGAGAAAGGTGAATAAACAATTTGGGTAGGCCAGTGCCCAGAGTGGGGTTTTGAGGTTCTCTCCCTTCGTCTCCTCGTTGTGGCAATAAATAAGAGCTGCTGAGGGAGAGTCTTGGTGTTTTAGAGAGAGAAACACTGATACATGCTCTTAACAGTGAGAGAGGTTTCCGAGGATAAATACACACATACAATACTATTGTGAGGGAGTTTTACAGAGGGAGAAAATGGAGGATCTACCGGAGGAGGATAACGGAGAAGAGGAAGTGCTGGGGTCGAGTTTGACAATGGAGAAAGTGGCCGCTGCGAAGCAGTTTATAGAGAACCACTACAGAGCTCAGATGAAGAACATTCAGGAGCGAAAAGAGAGGTGCGTGGAGCTTAATTTTTTTTTTTTCATATGGGGTTTTTTGCTTGTTCTCTGTTTGGCTTTGGAGAAACTTGAAGAATAGTACTTTGAACTACGAATCTTAGAAATTTCTGTAGCTTGAGCCTTGATGTATTTCTTAACAATACTCTCGCCCTACCTTATGGGGATCTTATTGTGAATCATTTTCAGTTTATTCAGTTTGGTAGCTCTGAAAGAGTGAGGAAAACGAAATGTGTATAAGATAGAGCCTGTTTTCCACTGATCCTAGCACAACTATGTGGTCTGGTTAATTAAACCGCCTATGTTTCTTATATTTGTCCTATTCGGTAGCTGAGGAACTATAAGGTAAGTAAAGAAACCGTAATTACCGAAAGACAAGCACGTTTGCACCCAATGAGATTCAAAAAGGGTAAACTCACTGTTTGGCTTGTTTCAGATGCCATGGTTTTTTTGGATTAAACGCAGATGTTATTGTTTTAAGCTTAATCTAGTATATACCATAACATTGGAGATGTCAAATTATTTTTCTTAGTTTGCTCAGTCACTAAATTGGGGTTCATTAAATCGGTCCAGCTAGGTTCTGATTCTGTTATTATTAATTTGTGCTATTTATTTCCTTCAATTAGCTGTACTGTCATAGTTGCTTATTAAGACAAAATTGTCTTTATCTGGCATAGTTGATCATCTACTACTGTAATGCTTATCTACTGGATTAATTGAGGAAGATCATGAACAATGACAAAAACTTTCCTAAAGTCTCAAGTTCCCTGAGATTAAAAACATAAACCCATTTAATGTCACTTCTCAATTGGAGAGGTCGGTCAAACAATAATCATGTTAAGAGTCACTCCTAAGTCCCGTATTTAGTGCCACACACTCTTTCAAGAACAGCATTCCTCTTAAAGAAACTCCAAAATCATGTAGTTCTCACTCTAAACTTTAAGCTTAACAAAAATTCCTCTAATCGTTGCTTTTATAAGAGTTTCACATAACAGTTTTAGTTCGATATGTAATTGCAAAATAATGTTCTCACCAAAACACCTTAACAAGTGTTCCTTTGAATTGTAGTTTCATTAAAGAATTCTTGGTTTTGTGAATTGGAGTAACTGCAAGTTACCTCTGTGATTCCATGATCCTTGTTCAGTATTAAAGGCATGCTCCTCTGTCATCCAAGAGCTTGCCTGGTAGTTACATACAATTTCCATGGTTATAGGTAGTATGTTGATATGTTATATAAATTTCCATGGTTATAGAGGCTCCACATCTAGCATTTTGTGCTAAGTTTTAAATTAAACTATAATATCATTCTTTCTTTTTCTTTTTTTTTCTCTGCTTTCTAGGGCTCTTGAAAGTGTAAAATGAATACAGTGGGTATGTCTATACAATTTTGCATAAATAAATGAATAGGTATCAGAAAATAAATTTCATAATATAACGTGATACTATGTTTTTTGTTCAGGTATTCCTCATCAATTTTTTTCTTAATACTGATGCATTCTCATGGAGATATCTTTAGACTATTTCATAAATTTTTGGTTTAAAAGTTCAGTTTTGGAGTTTCTGATATAATTTATTTTTATCACAGACGATGGGTGTTAGAAAGGAAATTAGCTTCTTCAGATGTACCCAAGGATGTGCAGATTAATCTCATAAAAGATTTAGAGAGAAAAGAGACGGAGTTCATGCGGCTTAAAAGGCACAAAATTTGTGTGGATGATTTTGAACTTTTAACTGTCATTGGGAGGGGGGCTTTTGGTGAGGTTGGTATTCTGCAAAATGCACATGCTGCTTGGTTCTCTTATTGGCTGTATTTATTTCTTTTTTCCTTTTGATAAATGTCGGTTATGTTATTGGTATTTATACTTGCTTAGCCCATACACTCACACATTACAGGTTCGGTTATGTCGGGAGAAAAAATCAGGCCATATTTACGCCATGAAAAAACTGAAGAAATCTGAAATGCTTATGAGAGGACAGGTGAGAATTAAAATGGCACTCTCACAAGTTCTTTCTCTGAGCTTTACTTTGAGGTTTTCCTTATTTCAAGTACTAATGAGAATTTCCATCATATATTCATCACCTTATTTATTAGACCTATATTACTCTGTTAGAGTATCTCTTGGTCTGAAAACAGAAATCAATTCCAAGTACATTTCTTTTATCTAGAAGTTGCTAATCTATGTACCTGTGATACAGTAATTTAATGAAGACAAATCTACTTTTCTAATTGTTTTATATGCTTTGACTTGCTCCTAAATTGAAATTATTTCCATTTATTGAGAATAAGGTTTGTTTACTTTTTCTAGTTTGTGGTGAGGGTAGGATCTAATTATCTAGTTGCAAAATGAACAGTTGTAGTTATATTTTGATCCTTCAAAGTTGGAGTACTTGATAAATTCTTTATTTTTCTGGTAGTTTTCTTATTTGTTCAGCCATGTAAATATATTATGTCGTAATATGCAATGCATTACTGTGTATAGTATTTACGTAAAGTACATGCTTTGTTTTGATTCGATGACTTTTGCTCTATAGGTGGAACATGTTAAAGCTGAGAGAAACTTGCTGGCAGAAGTTGCCAGCCACTGCATAGTGAAACTTTACTACTCTTTTCAAGATGCTGAGTACTTATATTTGATTATGGAATATCTACCTGGTGGTGACATGATGACTTTGCTGATGAGGGAAGACACCTTATCAGAAAATGTGGCTAAATTTTACATTGCTCAGAGTGTCCTGGCCATAGAGTCTATACACAGGCACCATTACATTCACAGGTTGAGAATGTAGCTACTATAGTCAAATTTTAAAAAATATTCCATTAATGGGGAATTATTAATATTTGGATTGATATTTGATACATTTAAGGTATTTAACCTGTCTTACTAGTCTGTATTTTCTTTTCAGAGACATAAAACCCGACAATCTTCTACTGGACAAAAATGGCCATATGAAACTCTCAGATTTTGGCCTCTGTAAGCCTCTTGATTGTACGACTTTATCTGCATTGCATGAAAATAGATCCATGCATGGTGAAAATTTGACAGAACCAATGGATATCGATGGAAGTTTTCCTGATGCTGATAATAAGAGTAGTTGGAAAAGCCCTCGTGAACAGCTTCAGCACTGGCAGATGAACAGGAGGAAGTTGGTAGGATAAAAACTTCCAAATATTACTTCAAAGTACATTCCTGATGTTAACATATCTAATAGCTCCTATATCATTTAAATTTCTATTCAATATGGTAGTATGGGGAACTTTATTAATGCTTAACGTTTATAAGTATGGACCATATTTGAAATACTAAACAGTTCGGGGAAAAAAATGCCTCCAGTGCTGTACTTTTTATGATATAGTTCCATTTCTTGCCTTTTCACTTTATTTCAATTTCTTTTGGAAGGCATTTTCAACCGTGGGAACACCAGACTATATTGCCCCTGAAGTGCTATTGAAGAAAGGATATGGAATGGAGTGTGATTGGTTAGTTTGTACACTCAATTTCTAAACTTTCAGTCTTTCATCTTTTTCTGTTTTTTTTTTTACTCCGTGTCATGACACTACATGTACGTTATGTCCACTGGTGTTTTCGTTAGTAGTATAGCAAGAATGCTCATAAGCTATATTTTCTTAAAAACAAAGACTTTCTTTTTCTGGGTTATTCTTGTTGTGATGAGTACATCAGGATGCACAAAACTTTTTCTAATCAAAATTTTCAGTTTTCTTTTCTTGGGCCTATTTATTTGTTTTCTCAGGCTGTGATGATATTAAGAAATATTTTCTCTTGATGGCTGCTAATATATTATGTTGGGTTTGTTTTATCTATTTTCAGTATGTAATTATATTGTTTCAAAATGATTTAGGTGGTCGTTGGGAGCAATAATGTATGAAATGCTTGTTGGTTATCCTCCATTTTATTCAGATGAGCCAATAAGTACTTGCAGAAAGGTAACAAGCTTTACAAACTCCTCATAAATCCAATTAGGTTGAGTTTCTCTATTTTGTATGTGTTTAGCTGAAGATACTTATATGAAGTTGAAGTTGTAGGGTGTGTTGAATCAGTGAGACAATGGTGAGCCTTGGTTTCCTAATAGCAATAATAAAACAATGGAACCAACTTCAACTATGACTGAAGTCGGTCATTCAAATACTGTTTGAGTTAGGACTAATGATATCAACAGGTCTTGTTTTATAATTAGGTGCACGTTTCTTGGTGTTTCTTGTATATCCTGTCTAATGAGAATGTAGTCACCTCTATGGATGGGTGAATCAGTATTTTCTATTGATGAAACTATTGACCCATTACACTTGGCATCAAGTTTTCCAAGCATTTTGTTCTATAACCCTATATTCATGTCTATTTATGTAAATGGGCATGCAGTTTGTTTTATCCTAGCTGTCTATTCTGTCAGATTGTTAATTGGAGAAACCACCTGAAATTCCCAGAAGAGGCAAGGTTAACACCAGAGGCTAAGGATCTTATTTGTAGGTTGCTCTGTAATGTTGAACATAGGCTGGGTACTGGAGGGGCACATCAAATTAAAGTAAGGTTTCATGTTTATTAAAATGTTTTTAAGACTGTCATTTATCTGTTCCATCTTATAATTAACAAGACTGTTGTATCAGTCTCATCCTTGGTTCAAGGACATTGTATGGGATAAACTCTACGAAATGGAGGCGGCATTCAAACCAGAAGTAAATGGAGAGCTTGATACCCAAAACTTTATGAAGTTTGATGAAGTATTATACAATTTCACTTTTCATATCTA
This sequence comes from Rhamnella rubrinervis, assembly GCA_007844105.2. NCBI lineage: Eukaryota > Viridiplantae > Streptophyta > Magnoliopsida > Rosales > Rhamnaceae > Rhamnella > Rhamnella rubrinervis. Next base: position 3,735,210 of record CM017581.2, read on the forward strand.
TTGAATTTTATTTTATTTTATTTTAATTGGCCTTTTTTAATTTTTTTTCTTAACATACTTTTCTCATGAAGTATAAACTTTGAATTTTTATCAGCTGGATCCTCCAATTCCAAGAACTGGCTCAGGACCATCACGGAAGGTTTGTAACTATTCACTCTGTCCATATACCTGCAAAATGTTTCACTTTGATTATTATATGTTATTACTATTTCTTTTCCTAGAAAGAGTGTTTCATTTTCATGTTTTACGTGTAAGATGAGCAGTAGATCATTGCAAGTTGAGTCCATAAGTAGATCATCCCCGAGGAGAAGTTTTTGCACAGATATCCCTACCACTTAGACAAAGTCTTAATATTTTCAAGGCGTTTATAATTTAGTATGAAGTTTGATGTTTTTTTTTTCTCCGGATAATTTTTTGCAGTTGCTATTAACTCCAAAAGATCTGAGCTTTGTTGGCTATACATACAAGAACTTTGATGCTGTGAAAGGGCTTCGCCAGTCCTTGGGTATGAAACTTGTGATTTTTGTGGTGGCTATTTACTGTTTTCTACTCCTTTTATTTTCAGGATGGGACTGTTGAAATCTTGTGGCTGAAAGAACATGCGGGAGGTTCTAAATTTCCATGTGCTTCTTTATTATAAACTTGTAAATTGTTTATGCATTGGCCTGAGTATACAACTCTTTTTTGCCTATATACCTGGGGTATGCCACTGAGAGAGAGAAACTGAAGTCTGACTCTGCCTAGGAATGTTGGACCAGTTTAGCGCACGTGTAATTAAGTCAATATTGATGTTGATTATGGTCATAAATGTTCTGCCTGAAATCCAAATCCTGAAATTTTCCATAATGAGAGGAAAGGATGGTGATAGAGATAATCTATAATTGACAATAAGTTGAAGCCAGAACCTTGTTTTGGAATATTATTTGACTCTGAACTTAGAAACTGTATTCCTTTTTTCCTATACTAACACTTTTATCTTAATTTTGTTTCTTTTGGAAACCTAGCAGGTAATTCAGGGGCCGATCATACTAATCAACGGACAGCTGAGGAAACAGAAGTAGAGATGCTTGCAGCATCAGGTGATCCCATGATACCATAAAATGTGAAATCATGGCAATAACAAAATGGCAAACCCCAGGATGCAGATGCTTGCACGTGCCCGCTTAATTTGGTAAAAAGTGCAATTCCTTATACTTTCTCTGCATTTTCTTGTGGATTGGCTGCCATGCTCATTCGCAGAATCGCTATATTATGTGTACAGTAGTTTTGAAGAGCTTCATAAAAAGCCCGGGGGAGGGCATTTAGTTGAAAAGGTTTTTTGTGAATTAGATGTTTTAGAATGTAGGAAAGAGAACTTGTGGAGCTTGTGTCCTGGCTGCCCAGGTTGGCAGTAGAGCATACTTTGCCTTCTCTAGTGGCAGTTTCTGGTCAAGGAAAAAATATGATCGACGATAAAACTTAAGGAACTTGATTAGCCAGCCATTTTACTCAGAAATTTCTTCCCCTGTTGTGCTATGTTTGTGTAATTTTTTTTTTTATGGGCCAAAACTCTGTAGTAGCCTTCAATGAGAAAATAGTTATGACAACATATTTGCCTAATTCATAACTATTGCCAGCAACTCCTTAAGGTCTTTTAATTATAACTGCCTGCGTATAGCAGTGTAATGTACTGTGGATTCTTCTTCGTTCTTAATTACTTTCTTGATATTGAAATTAATTTTTTGAGTGAATGGATTTTGTCTGTGGTTTTCTTCTATAGGCACTCTCTCCACCTGAATCTTTGTTTTTGCTAGCAGCATATGCCATGGATTTTTAAATTATTAGAAAATACATCGCTTTTATATGTTATGTATGCCATGATGTGTAATAAAATTGATGTAACATATAAGAGAGGAAGTAAAGATATGTTAAAAGGTGATGAACATTAAGTTGTGTTTGATTATGAAGTATTAATTTGTCCTTTAGCTCGTTCATAATTATTAATTACTCCCAAGTACAAATTGAAATCATACTATGATAAGCGCAGTTGGAAGAGCAATGACAATTTCTTTGGAAAGCTCTTGGGCTATGGGCTTAAGGTGGACCAATTATTATTATTTTTTTTAATAATTAATTTTATCATACCAAATGACAATGTGAGCCCCAAACTTCTAATTATTATTATTTTCGCTTCATAAATTTTTTATAATTTGTACACAAATGACAAGTTTGTAAAGTATCTTACGGAAAGGAAACTAAGAAAAAAGTTTTATAATAAGGTAAGGAATAATGATTAACTGGTGATGATTGGAAGCAGGATATTTATATCACCAGAGCGTATACTTTATAAGAGAACCAAAAACATAATATTTATCTCTTTTCTAAAAACAAGAAGGGGAAAAAGAAGAAGAGGAGGATTCCAAATTAGGTCAGAATTGGGGCATTGAACATGTAAACACTACCCAAAACGGCAACGTTTTTTAAAAAGTTGCGTACGTAGGTGCTTGTGGCCAAAGTGCATGTGTAATTTGTAGGTTTGTAGTATGGAAATATATTGTGTGGTGAGTGGTGAGTGGTGAGTGGTGAGTGGCGAGCTATATATGTTTCTTCTTCTTCTTCTTAGACAAAGTTTGTGGCAATGTTGTTCATTGCTTCGTGCGTATTAATTGCTCCATGCACCTGCGAGTGTATTTAAAAAGAGGAAGGATACCTTTTCAATGGGGGTGTCTCCCAACTTTTCATTACTAGCTTCCACAAACACCGCAACTACGTCAAGCTGATTTATAAATGTAAAGGCAATTCAATTAACAGCTCACACGGAAGATGACGATTAAAGATTATGTTTTTACTCTTCTTCTTTTTTTCTATATCGGTTTTTGAGTTTATGATATTTACCTTCATGGAAAGAAGAACATGTATTTCTGTTTTGTGTATTTATTAATTTCTCCAAAGCTTGGTTATAAAGTTATAAAAAAGTAATATCAATTCGAGATTCTTTTTAATTAGCTGCACTGTTGCTTACTCAGGCATAAATAAATATTGTATAAACATATTTGCATGTTTTAAAGATTGTATACTAATTATATATGAAGGTATGATTCAGTTAAAATAAATTATTATTTTTATCATCTTACAAGTTTGAAATTATAAATTTAAGTATTGATAAACTCTATTTATATTTTATGTGTCCTTAATCTGTCAACCTAATAAAGAGTAAATAGTATATATATATATATAAGATTTCAAAAATATTATAAAAATAAGATAACAATATAATTTAATTGTAAATATCGTATAATAATAAATCTTAATTCTTAATAGACTTATTAAAAAATTGATTTTTATTTTTTTAAAAAAGATTATATACTAATTATGAATACTATGTGTCTATATATTTAATTAATCTGAGAGCTTATGGCAGTTTACAAATTTGTTTACAAATGGATGAAGCAGGAGGTAAACAAATTAATTAACTTTATGAAAAAACGAAAAGAAAATATGGGATTGCTTTATAGTATAAGAAAATCCAACTTACACAGCAATCATTAAATATTTGATTGATTAGACTAAGTCATCATTCTTATTATTAGACATTGAAATAAATTGGAATATGAAAAAATTTAGGAACATAATTCCCTTTTTATTTATTTTTAACGGAGCGTTATGAGTGAGGAGGATGAGGAAGGATAGAAAATGAACAGTAAGAAAGAAGAGGGCAATCGAAAAGCATTGGATAAAAGGTTTGGGATTGGAGGATGAAAAAGGAGGGGAGAGACATGGGGTTGGGTGGAGATGCTTTAATATGCTCTTCAAGATTTGACATGTGTCCATCTCTTCACTTTCTCAGTCTTCACACACTCTCTCTCTCTTGTCTTTTCTTATATATTATTATTATATTTATATATTGCTCATCCACTCCCTTTTCTTGCTTCTTCAAGTCTCAACGCTTTAAAAGAATCACAAAGGACGAGTCATCACATTTAGGCTGTTAATATTTAAATGGTAAGCATCCCTCATATCTGGTTTTTATTGATTCTTTGATACTTTTTCATGGATTTCTATGTTTAAAAAAAAAAAAAAAAGAGAAAAAGGAAAATCTTTGGAAGTAGAGGGCAGGTGGGGGGGTGGGGGAGAGAAGACTCTCGCGGTTGACAAATTAGGTAGTGACGCTTCTTTTCCTCTATCTTTTACCTTGTTATTATTATTTTTAATTAATAATTGTGATAATTATTTGTGAGAGAGGCACACAGAGACACAGAGTGTGAGTGTGTGTGTTCAATTACAAGAGGTTCAGATGGGTTGCCTCAGATCCAGGGAACTCAAATGATATGAGTGAAAAAAGGGTGCTATCTTTTGTGGGTTTTTCCTGTGATTCTTGGGACTATGCCTGTCCTGGGTTCTTTCTCATGACTCCTTTTTCACTGTCTTTCTTGTGTTTAGAGATAAGGGGATGGTTTCAAATTTAAATTGGTTTATTTTATTTTATTTTTTTTCCAAATTTTCTTTTTAACCCATTTAAAGTAGTTTTCTGGTTGTTTATTTTTGGCTCTAGTTGATGGAAGTAGATAGGGAAGAGTCCAGAGAAGAAGAAGTTGACAGAGCCTAAACGTGTTGTCCATCTTAACTATTTTGGGATATAATTTCCACATATGGAAGTTTGGATCCGTTGTTGTTGACCAGATCTGACAGCCCATTTCCTTTTCACCACCTTTTAGCTCATTCATAACATTCGCAAAACCTGAATTTGCTTCTCCTTTTAAGTCTTTAATTGAGCTTCTTAGGCATGGAAAATGGTCCATTGAAACCCACCACTCACATTCCAGGATCATTCTTAATGAGAGAAGATGGTAATAAATTAGTTGAAAAATGACAGGTTGTATGATTGTAGAGGAGTTGGAGGGTAACTTTTTGTACTGCCAAGATAAGGATTTTGATGGAGGAGATGTCCCCGGCGGTCGCGGTGCCATTTAGAGTAGGTAATTCAGTCTGTGATAGCCCAACCATAGCTACCCACATGGATATCACAAGACTTAAGCTAATGACAGACACGGCTGACTTGTTATCCGATTCTCTGCCTAAGGAGACGGTTGCTGGTGGTGACGAGAATTGTAATTGTAGTGGCTTGGACAATGAAGCTGTTAGTGTCATAGTCAAAGTGGACGAGGGAGGAGTAGCTCCTTTGTTGGATATGATATCTCAAAACAAAAGCAATTGGGTCGCTGGTGATGATTTGATAGCGCAGGAAAGTGAAGAAGGCGTTTCTTTATTGTTGGAGGGTGATCAGATTCTAGATAGCTCTTGCTCTCTTTCTGTGGCGAGTGAGACTAGTAGCATATGCGGAGAGGACTTATTGGGTTTCGAGGCTACTTTTGAAGTGGGAACATCGAGTTCTGTAGACATAGACAAGAGCATATGCAGTGTTGATGTTGTTACCAAGGCCACTAATTTGCGAGAGTCAAATGTGGAGACAGACAGTGCGAGTGAAGCCCTTGCAGTTGCAGTCAGTCTTGACGAAATTGGGGATGGGACTGACTCAAAGCCACCTGCTGTTGTTCTTCAGTTGCCTGTGGAAAAAGGGGTGAGTGGAACAGTCAGCCGAAGTGTTTTTGAGGTGGATTATGTACCCCTTTGGGGATTTACATCTATGTGTGGAAGAAGACCTGAGATGGAAGATGCATTTGCAACTGTACCCCGGTTTTTGAAAATTCCCGTCGAAATGCTGATTGGTGACCGCGTAATTGATGGCATGAGCAAGGGTTTAGCTCATCAAACTCTTCATTTCTTTGGAGTATATGATGGTCATGGAGGCTCTCAGGTACTTATCACTATCTCTCAGGGGTGTCTTCCTAGTACCTTTCCTTCAATCCTTTGTGGAAGTAATGTATTTCTCCAGCAACTTTCTTTCATGAGTTTGGCATTTTTTTGTCCAGGTTGCTAACTTTTGTCGGGATCGTATCCATTTGGCTTTGGCTGAGGAGATAGAATTTTTTAAAGGCAGCCTGATTGATGGAGGGATTAAGGATTGCCAAGAGCAGTGGAGAAAGGTTCTCACCAATTGTTTTCTTAAAGTTGATGCTGAAGTTGGAGGAAAATCTAGTCTTGACCCAGTCGCCCCGGAAACTGTTGGTTCTACTGCAGTTGTTGCCATTATTTGTTCGTCTCACATCATAGTAGCAAACTGTGGAGATTCAAGAGCAGTTTTGTATCGTGGGAAAGAACCCATGGCATTGTCTGTGGATCATAAAGTAAGAGATCTATGGTTTCATTTCATATCTTAATATAATTATTGGCTTCTTATCCAAAAAGAAAATAAAAAGATGTAGTTCAGCCTGCGGAACTGATCTCCGTTTGTTAGATTTTGTTGTAATAAATGATTATGGGTTCTAATTTCAGCCAAACCGGGAAGATGAGTATGCAAGAATTGAGGCAGCTGGAGGCAAGGTGATACAGTGGAATGGGCACCGTGTTTTCGGTGTTCTTGCTATGTCTAGGTCTATTGGTATGTTCTTTACTGAAATTTTCTTTTTCTTTTTAACTGCCTGGTTTTGAGTGGTATTAGGCATTTAGCTTGAATTCATTGACATAGTATTCCCAGGAGTTACAAAGGTAACTTCAGGTTGAATTTTCTTTTGTAAATTCAGGTTGTAGTTACAAAGGTAACGGTCATTTATATTGCATTAAATTTTGATAAGTACTCCATGATTTTTAATAATTGGTATTTTATGGCTCAAAACTCCTTTTAGGGTGTGTGTGTTCTTGGTTTTTCAAAAGTTAACCAACTCTTTTGTGAGTCTTCCTTTGCCTCATACTACTCTTGTTTTTAATGCCAACGTCATATTCCAGAATCTATGGCCTATGTCTATTTGAAGTTGAATTCGGTAAGGTTTAGCATAAAGGCTGTACAAAGGCAAAAAAATGATGTTTTTTCTTTTCGTTTCTTTTCCCTTGGTTCTGAGTCAAATTTTGGTTCTTTCTATTAAAATGCTGTGTACTTCTATGATATATGTTGATATCTGGACATCACAGGAAAATTGAATCAACCAATCAGAATATTCTGTAATGATACAAATGGTATTTAATTGAGCAATTTTTTTCTAGGAATTGTAATTTAAGAGTCTGGTTAGTGATCTAAAAGATTTAGTCTATTTGCTTGGGATGTCAACATATCTGAAATGGAACTTCATGTTATTATTCTGGTGGAGAGTTGCAGGAGTCCTTTCATCATGCCAAGAGTAGCTTCTTTGATGAAATATTGTAAAGACTTCATATTTTCAAGAACTGTTCTTTGGAAAAATCTAAACTAGTACCAAAACTTGTACATTTATATATGGTTTGAATACATTTAAACAACTGTCTGTCTATAGAAACCTTTCTGATGTCAGGCAATGGAAGATATTAAAACATGGTAATGGAATTTAGTTAATATTTTTAGTGCTTGTGGCTTGCAGGTGATAGATATTTAAAACCATGGATCATTCCAGAACCAGAAGTGATGTTTATTCCTCGGGCAAAAGATGATGAATGCCTCATTCTGGCAAGTGATGGTCTGTGGGATGTCATGACAAACGAGGAAGTATGTGACCTGGCACGGAGACGAATTCTTCTATGGCACAAAAAGAATGGTGTTGCACTTCCCTCAGAAAGGGGAGAGGGAATTGACCCTGCAGCTCAATCAGCAGCAGAATTTCTTTCAAACCGTGCTCTTCAGAAAGGCAGCAAGGACAACATCACTGTAATCGTGGTGGATTTGAAAGCTCAAAGGAAGTTTAAAACCAAAACGTGATGTCCGACCGTCCTAGTGGCTAGCTGTTTAACCCCATGGGTTGTTCAATATAAAAAGCTTCGTATAAGTGATAGATTTGCCCTTTAGTTTTTTAACCTGGGCTTGATCTCTTGCTGAGAACTGCAGGCTGTATGTACTAGAGAAACATTCGCCATTCTGGAAATCTTCACCATTGTGTCTGTGTTGTACACCATACCCAGTTCTGGCTGTGTAAATTCTTAGATGCTTTATTGTTGTAGGAATAGGAGATGGTGACAGCTTGATGCTTTCGATATGATGGCAAATTGTATTCATTATGCCTCCGAGTTAAAAAGGCTCTGTGAGGTAAACTACATATTATTTCAACCACGTGGTGCTTATAAAAGTAGCAAACTTGGAAGATTAGCTTGTGATTTGTGGTGAATGCTCTTTTAGATATTGTTTTGTTAGAATGTCTATAGCTTATAATCTGTGTGGTAGAACAGTGTGAGCTGAGTACTCTTTGCGGCAGCGCTGGTAGTGGTGGTGGCAACAGTGGTGGGGTTTCTATAAGTGGAAGCAGCAGATAGTGGGTGCAATGTAGTTTGTCAAGGAGGAGGCAACTATGGAGGTTGTGCTGATGATGGTGCTGAGCTGCAGTGTGGTTGTGATTGGGCATGCGTTACTTGTCACATATTTTATTCTCTTTGTAATGTTTTAATAGAAGTAGAGAATTTAAAGGATGCAATATCGATTTGTAGGTGCTGTCATTATGTGAGAGATGACTGAGTGGAAGCATTGTATGCAAAGGGCATTAGGTGTGAATTGCACCCCAATCCCCTCCACTCAATGGCTCCGATAGAAAGAGGTTGAACCCAAAGCATGGGACTGAAAGACCCACCATTCTAAGAGATTTCTGTGTTTAGAGGATTAGGATCTCTCTTATGCGTTGGTAAATCAACTTTTGCACCAAAATAAATTCGTACCTGAAATATTCCACCGAGGAAACACAAAAGGAATTGGTAGAATTATTGTGACTGTGTATGATATTGTAATTATGATATACCCCTGGGGAAAGCACGTTTTGGTTGATTAACAAAAAGACGTAGAGAAACAAGCAATGAGGCCCTAAGCTGAGTTTCAGATGGATCCATATTTATTACCAAGGGATAATATTTTATTTTCAAGTACACACAGACTTTTGTTTTAAAAAAAAGTACATAAAGAGGTAAAATTCACGCTAAAGTAATAAATTTCCATAATAAAAAGCGCAATAAAATGCGACTAATATTTCCTTAATGCCAACTCCTTCACAGCCGCAGGTAGATCTTTCTCACCCTGAATGCTCTGAACCCACTTGGCATTAATGTGAACCCGCTCAATGCTCTGCTTCAAGGTTCTAGCTATTGAAGGCTTACTTCGGCTTGCAAAGAACTCTTCGACTTCCTTTGCCTTCTCAAATGAAGAAAACTGTTGAAGCAGATGAAAACAAAAAATTCAGTCAAAAAAAGAAAATGGATAAACCAAAACTGTTTTACTTTTGTAAATGACTGTACTCTAAAGCATATACTCAGAACACAATAGATTTGGAAAAATATCACAGGAGAGAAAAAGAGGACGAACCGGTGAGACCACTGTACTAACAAAGCGAGTTATTAAAAATCCAGAACCCCAGGTGTTTGAGATGTGCTCCCAGTTATCCTACACTCAGACATCCAAGAATATGGTTAAGAAAATCATTCAAGAAGTTCCCCTCCACACAGTACCTTATACACTCTTCAATTTTTAAGGATTATTCTGATCAAAACACTATTATCAGATCTACGCATAGATATAAGTGCTTTTACACCCGAAGATGATTGTGGTTTTACAGAACTACTGGATTTGAGTACCACCTTCAGCCATGTCCAAGCAGTGTCACGTCCCTCCATGCTAACAGCAAGTCCAAAGACAGCATCTTGACTACGAACCTGCATGGAATTTGGACAAAACTCTAGTCTTTAGCTTAAAGATACTACAAGTCATCTGCCTGTATGAAATCATTTCATTTTCAGTAAGTAAATAAGCATGGGTTTTGCACCTCCGATGATAGCAAAAAGTTGAGTTCTTCCAATATTATATTGGGATCCGGACAGGATGCCAATGAGCCTACAATACAGAAATATACATGATTCGTCAGAACCTAGACAAGTTTGTAAAGATGTTCAGTATCATTTAAAAAAAAAAAAAATTAGGAGATTCTTAGTTACTTAAAATGCGTGTTTTCTCCTGGCTTAGTTCAGTTTCTCTATAAACTCTCAGAAGTGCTTCATAACCCAATCTGTTCGACGCACTAACTTTCTGCATTACAGCCACATAAGCTGCCTGCAACTCATAGTCCACAATAAACATCAATTGGGTCATAAAAAGATAAGCATTAGTTTGAATTGATGATTTACACTCAATAACCTTTCTTAAATCAGGAGGAAGGAGAGTAGTATTTCTGTCTTCTAAGAATGCATGAAAACGCCTTGATCCTTCATCCAGTGTCGGATCATGCCCAAATACAGCAAGGGCAGTCAAAACTTCTCCTCTCAACATTGCATCTAAATGGCTCTCACCTGCTTTAGGTTGCCAACCAAGCCTCCTGAAATAAATTCAAATGAGACAGTTTTCCAACACTCTCTCCTAACCTAAGTACCTAACTTCTTTGTTGTCTAACAAGCTTAATTATCAACCTAGGTCAAAACAAGTTACAATCCAAAACTCATTATCTTCACTGTATTAGCACCTTAATCAACTTCAAGTCAACTGCTTATCCAAAATATAAGCTAGAGAGTATAATGGTCTCTCATTGTAATTCATAAAGTCTAGGAAATATTACAAACGATACATGGTAATTTCAAATGTACTACAGCTGACTTCATCAAAACTCCTACGTTAAGGGAAAAGTGGATGAAGCCACCTTCAATCTTTATGATGTCTTGATGACAAATATCTTAGCTACATCAGCAGTTCATAAACATGTATGAAAACTTACTCAGCGGAATTCTGGAAGAGGCTAATGAAAAATTGCTTAATGGAATCCAGAAGCTTAGGTACAGCATCAGCCACAATTCTTGCTAGTTTATAGCTTATCTGCAGAAGGTAGGGAACAGAATCAGGAATAAAGTAAATATTGAAATAAACTTTTAAGAAGGATATGGAGGAAGACATTACAATAATCAAGTTAGACAGCACAGTATATTCAAGTTCATCCCTGTAAGCACCCATCAAGGTAAGCAAAGTAGTTAAAGACTGCTGGCGTGCCATACAAAGGGCAAATGAATCATCCAAGATACCTGTTAATGGAATCCATGACATAAATCTGCTCAATTCTACCATCAACAATAGAAGAAAGTGAGAGTAGAAATATCAAATTTACCAAATCTATCCGTTGCAGACAGGTATTTGTTCCCTATAGCATATCTAAGTCTAGCTGCAAGGACCTCATCATATTTCACCCTATAGAAACCAGTCTGATCCACATTCAGTTTTATCCAAGTGCTTATTCCATTGCTTTCGTCACTGGTGCCTCCACAACCAGCCCCTGCAAGCTTGTCTTTGGCAGTTGAGCAACCAAGAAATTCCTTTAGGTCAAGAGTTTCAGACTTCATTTCTAACAAGAAATTCTTGCGGACATCATACGAGCCACAGCATAAAGTTATTGGGACAATCCACTGGCCATTCCCATGGGAACCACTCGACAGGAATTTTGACTGTCATTACAAAATTACTCTATAAGAACTCTGTGAGTCTCCAAACATCTTAAAATTATAGCTAGGGTAATCAGACACAGGTAAACCTGTTCAAACTCCAATTTCTGATCTTTGATGCTGACAGAGACAACTGGATATCCTTTTTGCTTTGTCCATGAATTCATTAGATTGTTCACAGGTTCACCAGATCCCTCCTCAAGAGCGGCCCACAAATCTTCTGTCTTTGCATTTGAGTAAGCATGCCTTTTTATATATGAAGCAAGTGACCTCTGATTGCATGAAATAGCACACATATAACTAATTGTAACGCATTTAAAAGACAATTGTAGAAGTAAGAAAAGGAAGATTATGAAAAATAAGTGCATTAGAAAACATGTATTGTTTGACAGTGCTTGTGATGCTTATTTTTTTCAAAGAAATATTACTACCCAGTGTCCGTCCCCACCAAAATGGGCCTTCGTGATGGATATTTAGATATAATTTCAACCTTCACCTTCAGATTTTTTGCACTATATATATATATGTGTGTGTGTGTGTGTGTGTTACATATACAAGATAAATACTTCAGGAAAAAACTGCATAAGACAGTTGACTTCATAACTACATAAAGGCACATACAACAATTGCAATTACAATAGACCTGAGCTCACCATAAGGCCTTAGCCTAACTGAAGATCTGCTCAAACTCAACTTCAGGATCAACTTCGATTCACTAGAATGTACTCGAATAAAGCTCACACTAGCATGTATTCGAATAAAGCTCAGCACAAAATAAACTGAGCTGAAGAAGGATATATTAGCTAGCTGAATCCATTACACAATCCTATCACTCTCACATTAAACAAATGACAACTGAAAAAGAAATTGATATCAACTTAGACAGAATTAAACCCATAAATTATAGCAGGTAACTGGTCAACAGGGACTGAGCTAGTGCAGATACCAACAGCACATCATAGTCACACTCAGATACCAAGATAATTTGGCATCCTTCTTACATAATATGAGGCTTGTACAATACTTGTTTAAGAAGACATTCTTTTCTGTTATACCATATTCACTAATTGAACTTACTAGTTTCTAAATGATTAATATGCTAATCACCTCATTAATGGGCCTCAAACCTGTCGTGTGCAAGAACCCTTAATTTTTGGAAGTTAAAATGACAAAACCTTCATGCATAATTCTCATAAACTATGGCAGCAGCTTCACATCCAGGAGCACCTACTTTATACAAGAAAAAGGAACAACAACAAACCGAGAACCCAACCTGAAAACATTCAGCACCAAGATAGCTCTGCAGCATCCGTATAACAGAAGCACCTTTTCTATAACTTATTGCATCAAAAATCTCATCAATCTCACCAGCATGATTTATCTCCACCTGGAAATAAATATGTTAACACCAAAGACAGGAAAAATAAAAATATGAAAAAAGAGGTAACTAAATAGGAAACAAGCTTTTAGATCCACCAAAAACTTTTGTCCACTCAGACATACCTCAATTGGGTGGGATTCTTCAAGCCCATCCAGCCTAAGACCCTCAGTGGATTCATCAAGAAACTGAGTCCATATTTTCCACTCAGGGAACAAGCTATCAGCAGCTAAATAGCTCACCTAAAGACAAACATTAATCGGCTTCAAACCCATAAGCATGTGCAGTAGTAGATTTACAGTATAATATAACTAATTAACAAAGGGATGTACCCATGTTGCGAATCCCTCATTTAGCCATAAATGGGTCCACCATTCCATGGTTACAAGATTGCCAAACCACTGGTGTGCAAGTTCATGGGCTACAACAGTTGCAACCTTTACAGTTCCAGCAGAAAATAAATGATGAAACATTTAGTGAGTGAGATTATACAATAGCTCAAAACTAAATTAGCAAACATTCACACAGCAAAAATTACTACCCAGAAGCTTACCCTTTGCTTGTTGGAAGCTGCAGAATGCTGTTCATCAAAGAGCAAAGCAGTTTCACGATATGTAACTAAACCATAATTCTCCATGGCCCCAGCAGCAAAATCAGGGATAGCAATCATATCCAATTTGGGTAAAATATATGGTACAGCAAAGTATCTGCAGAACACATTGTTGTTGGGTATAAAACAAGCAAAAAAAATGGAAAGCACCAAGCTCAGTAAAAATTATAGAGCAATTAGATGGTACACATGCTCACAGCATTTTTTTTTTGGTTTTCAAAATGAAGACAGTACAATGATCAGTAATTTCCCTAAATTTTATGATTGTAGAAACATTGCATTTTTTTTTGGTTTTCAAAATGAAGACAGTACAATGATCAGTAATTTCCCTAAATTTTATGATTGTAGAAACGTACTCTTTGTACAATTCAAGTGTCTTGACGGCAACATGCAATGCAAATTTTCCTTGCCTTGCCTTGCCAACTTCACAATATACCCGAACTTTGACACCTGTGATTTAATATAACACTATAAGTCGGAGATTATACTAGCATGAGAGAAGGAGATTATTTATGAATTTACCATCACTTGTATGATCTTCCACAAAATCAAATAAGCCAACAACAATGGCCACTAAATACGTAGACATTATTGGTGATTCTTGATATGAAACTGTCTTCAGCTTTCCATCCACTCTTTCTTCAACAACTGGCATGTTAGAAAGGGCTACTAGTTCAGCTGGCACATCCAATGTAATCTTGAAGGTAGCCTGTAAACATAAATGCCAGTTAGGAAAAAGAGAGATCCTACCATGAGATCGTACTTAAACCTGATTACCCTTTATGTGGCCAAATTTTCTGAAAAGAAGAAAAGTATGTAGAACTGCATGCATTACCAAAATCTGAAATTCAACAGAAAAAGTATACCATTGCATAGCAGGACATTACACGAAATCAAGGCAATGGGGCAGGATATTACCTTGCAAGCAGGTTCATCCCAACATGGAAAGCACCGCCTTGCGTCAGCCGGTTCAAATTGTGTAACAGCCATATTCTTCTTCTCACCGTTCTGCACATAAGTGCTGTTCAAAAAAAAAAAAAAAAGTAACAAGTCAAAAGCTGACACGCACCCACATACATAAGTAAATATGGCTTAAATTTAATATATCTAGCAAACCAACAAATATTCCCAGTCGAGATTGGGTTTTCTTCAGAACTGACCAATGAAAAACATCGACGTCTAATATTTATGTCCCACTTCTTATTACCTTCTATAAAATCCCTTCATTTTGTCATTCAAAATGCCATCAAACTCCATAGCCAAAACTCCCAGCCCGATAGGAAGTGTCACTGAGAACTCCAGGACTAAAATATCATCTTCTTTAAAAATTTCTACTTTTGAAGGCTGGAAGACCTGCAAGGGCATTCATTGAGTAAGTTAACATAAAAATCAAGTCAGTCGTGCCGAAAAAAATGTAAAGTAAATAAATAAACAAAAAAGTTTCATCATTATAAGAAACTTTTCAGCAGCCAAAAGAGCAATGAACTGAGCAAATCTCTTCATGTGATAACGGTGACATTCCATCTGACCACTGAGACTCTATACGGCAAAAAATAATAATAATAAAGTTTAAGACTTTAAAGTCCTAAGAAAGACTAGGGTCGTGGAAAATGACCATTGCAAGTCACCGACTCCCTCCTTTCTTCTATTTTCTCAGCAACCTCTCGGGAAACCAAATACGCCATCAAACCGCGATTGATAATTCGGAGAATAGAAGAAGATTACAAAGATGATCCGTACCTTAGAGGAGTTTTTGTTTGTGAACGACACGGCACCGTCGTGGATGGAGAGGTCGGCGACATTGAGAACGACGAAGCGGGTATGACCGACGATGTCAAGGTCGATAGCGACGGAACCGGCGAATTCGCAAGATTCGAGGTCCGGTTTGAGCCTTATATCGTATCGTTTAGGGACGGCGAATTTCGGTAGCCGAGATTGACCTTTGAACTGCTCCATTTTCGGTTGTGTATCAAATGCTCTTTCAGACTCTGAGCGAGGAGTTTCAGAGTGATGACGGCCTTTAAAGCGGATGGATTAGCAGGAGTTTGCCTTTGAATTCTTAAAAACGACGCCGCTTCAATATATTTTTAATCACGCTTGGAACCAACCGTCAGTTTTTTTTTTTCCTCTCCCCCTTTCCTTCTAGTTCGACACGAAAATAATAATAATAATAATAATAATAATATTACGCTTGAATTTTAAAAATTAATTATTAAAAAATAAAATTGTATGAACCACTATAACTTTTTATTCTTCGATATAAACAATTCATAAATAATATTTGACATGATATATAATTTACTTATTATATAAAGTTTAAATTTCATTAAAATAAAAGAAACCAAATTTCACTTCAAAAAAATCATACTCCAAATATGATATGCAAATGGATAGTTGTCATATGCAGAAAAAAAATAATACTCATCGTTGTCGTTTCAATAAATTGGGATTGGACAGGTATTTTAAAATCATTAATTCGTTTTCTTTGATGGAAAGATAAGCGTGTCCAACAGGCCTTAGCATATTATAAAAATAAAATAAAATAAAAAGAGGCCTTAGAATTGAAGGAGCGAATATATATATATATATATACAAAGGACTATAAAAATAATAAATAAAAAAAATTACGAAACTCAATATTCACGTAAATGACGTGGGAATAATTAAAAACAATAAGTAAATTTGACATTTTATTTCTGAAAAAATATGTTAAATATAACATTTTTTTTTCTTAAAAAAAAAAAAAAAAAAGGGAAAAGAGAGCACTCATTTTATTTGTAAAGGGATAAAATAGTACTCGATTCCCTAATCCTTGTATTTTATCCGTAGAGGGACAGAATAGTACCAGATTCCATAATCCTTATCATATTTAATGTTTTTATCTTATTAATAATCATTTCAAATTAACTTACAAATAATACTGTTTATTAACGGTGTTACTTTTATTGATTACAAGCGATGAGAATTACATAGGTTATGATGAAAAGTCATTACTATTTACTTAAATCTTCAGGATGAATAAAGTTAGTTATATTCTTTACTTAAAATCTTCATGATGAATAAACTCAATATTCACCCAATGCTCATTTTTCTTTGGTCACTTTTCATAGTTTGGATTCCTAGTACTGTGTTTTTCACTGGTTCAGTACAATCCGATATTTAAAGCGTTATCGATGCTTTGGACTTACAAGCCACCCAGTATCATATTCAGTTCGTTCTTTATTTATAAATTGAGAACAAAGGACGCATAACTTTATTGTTTGGGATGATTATTCTTATGCTAAGTGCCAAATAGAATTTCAAGCCTGAATAATTAGACACTGACACATCATCATAAACAAAATCAACGATGAAGATGCCATCCACCTCGGCAATATTAATGCAATTAATAAGGTTAAAATTTAATATGATGTACAATTATTATCCAAAATAGAACCTTAAATCGATTAATTATATTTTTGGCAGTATTCAATTGATTAATTTGGACTGTGGGTGTTTAGATCCAACCCAATATTGACTCGAACAGAGACCTCTTAAGGCCCAAAAACACAGTGTATGAATATAATTTGGACGTATTGTATTTTTATGGGTCTCGGTTTACGACATGGGGCTTCTAAACAAGGAGAAGAAAGCCTCGCCGCCTTCGTCAACGTCACCTTGCGCCAATCTCAGAGCAGCTTACCACAATTGCTTCAACAGGTTATTTTCACTCTCTGTCACCAGCGTTTCTATTTTAGGGGTTCCATTCGATAATCGTTTTGTTTTCCATTGCACACCCTTAAACCCCTTATAGATCCTAAGCTTAGTTTTTTTTTTTCTTCTTCAAAACGCTTAAATATACACATATAGACACACACACACACACTGGATGCACGGATTTATGTTGAAATACTAGTTGTAGTGAAAAGGGTAATTGATGTTGTGCGCAGGTGGTATTCTGAAAAGTTTGTAAAGGGTCAATGGGACAAGGAAGATTGTGTTTCTGAATGGCAAAAGTACAAAGCATGCCTCTCTGTACGTTCCAATTTTTACATATTTCCTACAATATTGTTCTAATCGTTATAAACCGAGTGTGTTTGTAGAATGTGTTAATTTGGTCCCTTTTGCTGAGTATTCATCACTCTTTAAATTCATATGTGCAGGAACATTTGGAAGATAAACATCTGAGTCGATTTTTGGAAGCTGATGAAGTTCCCGTGGAATCTACCATTCGAGTTGATCCTGCTACTGCAGCCTAGTATTTTCTGAGATTCACCCAAACTGGCATTACATATTTTTTCTTTTTATTTTGCTTTGTTTGGCTAATTTTATTCCTTTTTTTTTTAATCATGACCAAGATATTTCTTTTACGTGTTCGAAATTTACGTATTAATGTTTCATAGTTTCATATATATAGTGGTTAGTTCTGAGTACAATACTATATAATACGCGTATGCATTGTGCATGTGAGTGAGCGAGCGAGCAAGTTCCTTGGTGATCTAATGGATTTTCTCTAGTTTTAGTTTGAGATTTAGGATGTTTGTCCCCTTGCCTTAAAAATTTAGTTCTTGCTGTTTAGCTTGGAAATTTCTTTAATGTTTCAAATATTAGAGCTGCAATCTTAGGATGTCTCAAGTATAGAGAATGTTAAAAGAAAACAAATATAATTATAGGATGTAAAGCTTCCCTTTTAGTCTTCTCTGCCTCCAATCCTATTGCTCAAATCAATTAATCATGCTTTTCAAAGTAAAAATAGATTGGGAAACTAGTTTCATGAATTAAAAATAACATACAAGTGCATAACATTAATGAGCATAAAACCAACATTCGATATTAGGAGCTATATAAGTCAGAAGCTTAATTAGTGTAGAGATTACCCGGAAATAAAGCAGCTGATTTGCTGATGGCATTAAACCACCTCCTCTAAAAAAGTTTGTGGAGAGCCTGTCGTACTTAGAGATCTAGTCATCTTCGATTACGCTCTATATATAGACAAACACCATAAAATACAACTAAATTTGTAATAAAAATCTTGCTTTTGATGCATTTTCCATTTAATAATATAATTTATTAACTTTATATATATATATATATATATATGCGATATTTTCCGTCAATCATAAATATGAATGTGAATGAAAGGGCAACTTAGAAAATGAAAAAGGTGTGTGTGTGGTATACGCCTTGAAGTGATAGAAGCTAGATTCAAATAAATTAATATGAGTAGCAAGAGACTTTTGGTAGCTAGCTAGATAAGCTAGGTACACATTATGTGTATGTATTCAAATTTTGCAATATTACCAACGCTGCTCATCAACACATGCTTTCTGGGATGTTGAATCGGTTATCCCAGTAAGTTTGCAGTTGTTATACTTTTCTGCAATGTATAGACGGAGTGATCGCCATCCACAACCAATATCCAGAATAGTTTCACCATCTTTAATCTGGGCCCTAACACAGTGCAACTCCAACATTGCTTCCTCTGCATTATCCTAGTTGCTTGTCTTATCCGCTAAGTTACAGCAACTGCATGCATGCTCTTATTCAGATTAAAATTAATTGAGACGTTTGCATGCCTTTTTTGTTTTCTCTTATATTGGTAATTCATATCACTATGTATGTATAATGTACCTGAATTTGAGATACTTCCCGAGCACCATCTTGAAGAAAGGTGTATTTAATTTATAAGCATCAGATTGTGGCTCATGATCGGAGTTCAACGTTTTAGGCATTTCTTTTAGGGCTGCCCAACAGTAACCCATTTTTAATTTAGCGACAGATAAATGAAACAAATCGATATAAATATAACATGTATGTATATGAGTGAGGGTGAAGACACAGATTACAGTATGTGGATTGGAGGAGTTGGGATGAGGGTTGGTAACTGTAACAAATACGATTGGCAATGAACACGCGCATAAGCCTTCTTGTCACAACGTCCCGTACTCGGTTGCGCGTCAGTGAAGTTAGGAGAAGTCTCATAGTTGCATCGCACGGCCCCTGCGAAATCCCATGCATCGTAGCCATAGATGGATCGTCTTCTCCAAAGCTTACTTGGTTACACTGTCAGTCAGTCAAGGTTCTTAATGATTTATATGGGAAAATGGGAAAGCCTTCACCAGGAAGTGCACAAATTAATGTTGCCTGACATTGACCGATATACCCCTACCTCACCTGCTATACTGATCTCATGAAGATTAACTCCCTCTCAAATGCCATGCATGTGAATGTGATGCGCTAAGTGTGCATCAAATTCTCAAGGCGTAACTGGTTTTGCATGCAGACAATCTGTTGTGTCATCATGTCCCATATCTCTCACCTAAAGGCTTCGTTTTATATTTTCAATATATTTATATATAAATACTTTTTTTAGAGTTGTCGCGTTTATATTATACAGTATGGAAATGACATTTATTTATTTTAATATTTTATGGTATTTTTTAATGCAATTTTTATGGAATATTTTCGGTCCCCTCTTCTTCGAATTTTTTCGACCACCTCTCCCCTCTGATCTTTGCCAATCCTATCGAAGCTTTCATCTTTTTCCTTATCGACATTGATTCTGGGGCCAACCCCTTATTCTTCTCTCTTGCCGCAATTGATTCTGGTGCTTGTTGGAAAGGCTAAGACCCTAAATCCAAAGTTGAAGCCGGCGTCAAAAAATTGATCGAAGTGATAAAATGTAAAATAATTGAAATTGATCGAAGGAGAAGAGGAGGAGCACGCGAAGGAAAAAATCAAAGTTGCAGACGGAAAATATTTGGTAAATCAGATCAACTCAAACTCAGAGCTGCTTAGTTTCCTTTTAACTTGTGATTTCCAATTCTTTTATGCGGGATTTCCTTCAAGTCCAATAACACATACTTATATATACGTATAAAAAAAAATAAAAATAATATATATATATATAAAGAGCAAATTGTTACATAAAGTAGCTCTTAATAATTATAAATTAGAAATAAAGTTTAAGCATGCATGTATTTTTGGGATAAAAAAAAGATTATTTCTTGTGGAGAATGTATGTATTTTTTGTGATAAAAGAGGAAGAAACCCACTAAATTAGGAACAAAGTTTAAGCATAGGTTTAGAAATCAGTGCATGTCAATGTACCATTTCCCTTTTATCGCCTTGAAAGACTATTGGTTTTAATAATGAAGATTTGTCCAGTCCTGATCACCACAGGGCTACGGGCTTCTGTGCTCTCACATGCAATGTGCCTTGCTGCCAGATGCCTGGTCTTGTCGATCTCTCTTCTAGTCTTCTTCCGACTTCTTATTTAGTCTCGTCCACACACCTTTTGAATTGAAGTGTCCATTGGGTTTAGAAGCTCTGCCACCTCAACTAACAAGTGTGTCATTATAGCTAATAACAAGTGTTGTTAGCTACATTTGTTTGTATTGCTTAGTTAATCTACTTAGCTTGTCTCTTAGTGCTTGACATAACTTGGTTTATTGCTTTTAACACATTTCTTCTTCTAACTTTAAGGCGATAAACACGCCTTACGTCCCACACTGTAGTAAGCCGACCTGATCAAACCGGCGAAATGCACAAGTAATATTCCCATTATACTATACTATATATCCAAATGACCAGCCGAAGGGTAGAAACCCATTCTTTTTTATTTTTCTTTATTTATTCAGAAAACCAGTTTCATAGTCGTAGTAGATGAATACACAATACCAATAGTAATATAGTTTGAAATACCAATAGTAACGTAGTTTGAAATACCAATAGTAACGTAGTTTGAACAATAAGGATGTGTGGTCTTCTCTTGACATTGCCTCAGACTGAAATAGAGCTTTCGTTAATTCATTTCTTTTTGAACAGGAAATGAGCAACCATCCACTCTTCTCCATTGTTGTATCCAAAGAGTTCTGCAACAGCAATAAAGAACGTTCTCCAGTAGACGGTCCACTTCACAGCTGAATCCTTGCCATAAGTAGACTCCATAATTGGTTTTATCTTAGTCAAGTTCTGGTCCATTCTTTTGAGCCACTCTTCACTGTAAGAAAAACGGTTCTAGGGTAAGTTTTATCAGTTGTGTCATTCACTGTATGACCTAATAAGAAATGGTAGGGTAAGATGTTTCAGTATTTGTGGCACTACATTATTGCTATTTAACAAAAAAGAGTATTTCACCTCATACCTTGTCTGTGCATAATGCTTTCCATTCACAAGCCAATGATTGATGACAGAAATATCATCCTGCAGGAACATGATCACCATAAAGCATGAGACAAATTGAAACCCTAAACTTTTACCAACTGTATTTATACGGTTTACTCTTCTCCATTTTTAATCATTTTATCAGGGTTTTATAAGACATCAAAGGTCAAAACTATCAAATTTGGAAGGCATTTCATTGCAGCTCAGTAACAAAATGGAATTAAAATATTACAAGTCCGAATGTGAAAAGTATAGAGATCACCTGGAAATAAAGTAATAGATTTGCTGAAGGCATTGTACCTCCAGTAAAGAAGTACCTAGTGATCCAGTCATCTTCACTTGCATCCTACATTTGCAAAGGCCAGAAAGTATCACATTTACAGGTGTAAGGTTTTTAAAACGTTTTCCAGTTGAATAAGTTAATGAAAGAGCCATTTATAAAAATAAAAAATGGCATACCTCAAAGTGGTAAGCAAATGCTTTATGGCAGAAATGATGGACAAATAGAAGACTATCATCCTTCATCCATCCTGCTATCTTCTTGAGAAGATCTTTATAGTTCTTCATATGCTGTCAAATTAACAACAAAACCAAATTCTTCAATCAAGGTAATAATATAAGAGTCATGCCTATCACTGTATATCATATGGCATAAACGAGTTTACCTCAAACATTTCAATGGAAAAGAGTCGGTCATAGGTTGCCTCCATTTCAAACGTGCTAATATCTGCAACAATAATCTCCACATTTTCTAGCTGAAGATCCCTACAAAGAAGTAAGAAAGTAGTATTCTTTTGGGTCATTCCTACAACTAGGCAATAATAGGAGCCAAACTGGATACTCATTACCATAAACCTAAATTTACATATCAAATTAAGCTAGATGCATTTGATATATGTGTACCAAGCATTACCTACACTGCTCCTCGATAAATGCTTTCTGAGTTGTTGAATTGCAAATTCCAGTGATCCTGCAGTTCTTATACTTCTGTGCAATATACAAAGAGAGTGATCCCCACCCACATCCAATATCCAGAACAGTGTGACCGTCTTTTATCTGAGCCCTCTCACAGTAAAGCTCCAACATTGCCTTCTCAGCATCCTCTAAGGTGCTCAACTTATCATCGAAGTAACAGCAACTGTACCAACTCACACAGAAAAGCACATGAGACCCTGGAAATAGTTGGGACTAAAAAGGTCTTCTAAAGTCATTAGGATCAAGAAAAACGACATTACATTGGTCTCTAATACTAAATTCGGATACTTTTGTTCACTTCACAGTGGATACCTAAAACTGATAACCCCATTCGCGTTTACTGTAATCAATAACAAATCAGAGCGAAGAATTTTATACTTGATCTAATAAATAAAAAAAGTCAAAGTACCTGTATTTAAGATTCTTTCCCAGTACCAGCTTGAAGAAAGATGTCGGCAATTCATAATGCTGAGCTTTTGGCTGTTCCGTCTGTATGGCTATGGGCAGTTCCTGCAGAGCTGGACAGTGGAGCCATATCTCATTCAAATTTAGCAGACAACGAAACGGAAAAATGTGGGTGTAGTGAGTGACTAGAAAGGGAAAGAAACAAGAGGGTTACAATATACGAATCGGAGAAGCTCTGAGAGTTGGAGGTCAGAGGAGGGTTTATAGCCGGAGCGAAGACGAGAGGCTAAGAGCAAGCGAGTGAGCCTCCTTATGAGGGCGTCGGGTAGAAGGTTCCGCTCCAATGAAGTGAGCAAAAGCTTCACAGTTGCTCCGTACGGCACCTGTAGTATCCCTTCCATGTCGATTTTCCCGCAGCCCCTGTGCTCTTCTCCGTCGTTTGTCACAGAGTCAACGCTATCTTGTCTGCTACGATGCCTCTTTGTTTTTCTTCTCTGTAGGCGGCGGCCGCCTAGTGGTTGACTCGAAAGGATCTTGGGCTTCGGCAGTTTGGGTTAGTCTGCTGGAAGAACTTGTTATATTTTTGGGCTTCAGTCCCTAGGCCCACGAGTTTTAAGTGAGTTTTGATCAACGGACTGAAAGCTTAATCCTATCAGGGATTGCGTGGACCCGACTGCACGAGATTATGTCCCCCCTAAAGCAGCCGTAATAAAGTCCTTCCGAAGATCATTCACCTACTCCTTACTTTTCAAAACTGGACAAATTATTTATCCCGTTAATTTCCCCGAGAAAATTACGCAATTCCCGGGAAAATTCTGGGCAAGCAGACAGAATTATTCCTCTGGGCGATATGTTGCTTTGTCTCGCTCTTCTCAGAATACATCAGAACCGAAAGGCTGATCTAAAGAAGAGTTTTTAGGTCCAGGTTAGTATTGCAGGCTCAGTCATTTCTGTTACTAGTTTGTGCAAGGAATGGCTTTTCGAAGATTCCAGTTGTTTTTTATTTGTGGGTTTTCCTTTGATTTGGATTTTAATACTAATTTAGTCTGAAGTTCTGCCGTTTCATGAAGTAATCATTTTATAAACGCCAGCATAATGATTCATCTTTTTTACTTGTTTCAATAGAAAACTAATTTAATTATTTTATTTGTTTTGTCAGGTCTTTGTGATCCAAACGAGTAGCTGTGAATATTGGAATATGACTTTGCTTCATTCTGCTGGATTGTTTTTTATGCAAAGATGATGTTGCACAATATAGAGTCTGAAAACAGTAATACTCCTGGGAATCCGAATAATGGCCAGTTATTGCGAGACATTGAGGAAATAAGTAAAGCCCTTTATTTGCACCAAACCCGTTCAAAGGATTTGGTATCTCCATCTGATGTTAGATCCAATTCTGTCGGAAAAATCCGTTTGTCAGAATCTAAGTCAATTTCAAATCCAAGGTTACTTAGGGGAGACTTATTTCATAAAGACCACAATTCTTCATCAATATGGAGTTGGAAGAAGCCCTTAAAAGCTCTCTCCCATATTGGGAATCAGAAATTTGATTGCTATTTTTGCCTTCGTGTCCATTCAATTGAAGGGTTGCCTGCAAGTTTTGACAATCTTAGTCTCCGAGTGCATTGGAAGAGGAAGAATGAGGTGCTCTCAACTGGTTCATCAAGGGTTCTTCAGGGCATGGCTGAATTTGAAGAAACCTTGATGCATCAATGCTCTGTTTATGGCAGTAGAAGTGGACCTAATCACTCTATGAAGTATGATGCAAAACTTTCTTTGATCTATGCTTCTGTAGTGGCGGCCCCTGGTCTTGATATAGGAAAGCAGTGGGTTGATCTCACGAGCCTGTTGCCACTTACTTTAGGGGAGTTAGAAGGGGAGAAGAGTCGTGGTAAATGGACAACCAGCTTCAAACTCTCAGGAAAGGCTAAAGGTGCTACTTTGAATGTTAGTTTTGGATTTTGGGTTATGCGAGATAAGTCGGTTAAACTGAGTGGGAACTTGAATGTTTCTGAGCTTATAAACATGGTACAGAGTAGGTCAACTAACAAGGAATATGGTGCTCGTTTCAATCCAAGTATTTGTAACGAGATGATTCAGCAAGTTAGAAGTATTCCTGGTAGTGTAAATAATAGTTCTGACTCATCTCAATCTGTTGATGTGAAGTTTTGTCATGAAGTATTGCTGAGAACAGGGTTGGAGCTGTCCAAGTCAATAAGTTTTCTATATCAGAAACTTGATGAGGAAAATGTGTGCAGTTCAGACGATGCAGATTCTCAACACATGGAGCAGCTTAAACCTGAGCTTGATCTTGACTTCATATCTTCTGTGGGAATTGAAGGATATGACTCTGAGATTACCGAGTTCACCATTACTGAATTGGGGACAGAAATGTCTGAAAATGAACACTTGGCATTGCCATTGGATCAATATGCTGGTCATATTCTTGATGAGTCTGTAATTGAGATTATCAATGCAGATGAGATAATTAAAGATTGTGACATAGATCTTGACAAGGATTCAATGTTTATTTCGAATGATGGCAGCTTCGATAATTGTGTCTCTGAGGTTATGGTGGATGACACTAAACATGAACTAAATAGCATATCCACTGAAAAATTGACTATGGAAGAGGTGGAGTCAGCTTTTCATAGACAGTTGATGTCAGAATCAACTGAGTTAGATCCTACAGTATCTCCAAGAGAGTATCTTAAGCAGGAAAACCCCATGAAGATCAAATTGGACTGCAAGGAAAGTAAACCACTTAAACAGTCTTTTAGCTTGGATGATGTTGCTGAATCTGTGGTAAGTGAGTTCTTGAACATGCTGGGGATGGAACATGATCCATTTGTCACGAGTTCTAGTGGTGATCCAGAGTCTCCTAGAGAGTGTCTTTTGAGACAGTTTGAAAAAGAGTCTCTAGCTTCTGGCAACATCATTTTTGATTTTGATGCAGGGGAAGAGCAGTCAGAATTTACATGCACTGTCACACCAAAGTGTGGTTTTGTTGATTACTCTGAGGATTCTGAATCATCTTTGATCCTCCATACCAGTGAAGAGGAAGACAAGAGGGCGAGTGAGTTATTAAAGAGAAGGAATGCCAAAATTCTTGAAGACTTGGAAACTGAAGCATTGATGCATGAATGGGGCTTAAATGAGAAGGACTTTCGTAATTCTCCACGTAGTTTCTCTGGCGGATTTGGTAGTCCGATTGAGCTCCTCCCTGAAGAGACATGCCAATTACCTCCACTGGAAGAAGGCTTTGGTCCTTGTGTTCCCATGAAGCATGGAGGCTTTTTGCGGTCTATGAATCCTTTAATTTTCAGGAATGCTAAAAATGGTGGAAACTTGATCATGCAAGTTTCTAGTCCAGTAGTACTACCTGCAAAAATGGGTTGTGATGTTATGGAGATACTACAGCATTTGGCATTGGTTGGAGCTGAAAAACTGTACATGCAGATCAATAAGTTGATGCCTTTGGAGGATATTACTGGGAAGACAATAAAGCAAGTAGCACGTAATGCAGCTCCAGATAAGATGCCCTCTAATAGGTTTGTCAGCACAAAAAGTTCTTTCATTTCCATTCTTTAGGTTTCTCATTCTTTATCTTCTTGATGCGTTATATTGGCATTTTTCTTTTCTTGTTTCTGTCACAGGCAAGCTCTTCTGCAGCATTATTCATATGGTGGGAGAAATGGAGTTGAAGAATTTTCATCAGCTTGGAATTGTGTTAACCTGACAGCAGATTTTATAGGTGATGAGGAACAAACGGAATTTGTATCTCTTGAAGAACTTGCTCCTTTTGCTCTGGATAAGATTGAAGCCCTCTCAATTGAAGGGTTAAGAATACAGTCTCACATGTCAGATGAGGAACCACCTTCTTGCATATGTCCCCAATTTATTGGGAATGTATTGGTGTCTGGTAGCAGGAGTGCTAATCCTGTTCAGTTGCTCTGTCTGGAAGGAGTTGAAGGATTGCAACTATCTGATGTCAGTGACAGTGGCAGTGATAATGATGGCGTAATTGGTCTGTCTATAACGTTCGATGAGTGGTTAAGGCTAGATGCTGGAAATATTGGTGATGAAGATCCTAACAATCAGCGCATTTTAAATATCCTTGCTGCTCATTGTGCAAAGTGTACAGATTTAGTTACTGAAAGGCTGACAGAAGATGTCAACCAAGGAAAATTGTGTGAAAAGAAGTGTGGATTGTTGGGAAACAACCTCACAGTTGCTCTCGCTGTGCAGCTCAGAGATCCGCTGAGAAACTTTGAGCCTGTGGGTGTCCCAATGCTTGTTCTGATTCAAGTGCAGAGGGTCTTTTCTCGTCAGATGCATGGAGGACATAGTGTTGGGTTCAAATTTAGTGAGGAGAAAGAAAATGATCACCTGGTGCAAGAGGAAGTAAGTGGCAGGGAGGGAGAGGACACTAATAAAGGAGATGAAGAAGACACTCCCCTGTTTCAAGTCAGCGAGGTCCACATTGCAGGTGTGAATACTGTCCCTGGAAACAGGCAGCTTTGGGGTACCACAACTCACCAGCAGTCTGGGTCACGTTGGTTGCTTGCAAGTGGCCTCGGTAAA
This sequence comes from Rhamnella rubrinervis, assembly GCA_007844105.2. Taxonomy (NCBI): domain Eukaryota; kingdom Viridiplantae; phylum Streptophyta; class Magnoliopsida; order Rosales; family Rhamnaceae; genus Rhamnella; species Rhamnella rubrinervis. Next base: position 3,762,761 of record CM017581.2, read on the forward strand.
AGTGTTAGACATGCATTTTCCAAGTCAAAGGCAACTGTAAGATCACCACCTCCAGTAACACAGCAGGGGATAGCTTGTGGAGCATCTCCTGTCATTTTCGTGAACAAGGAGCTACCAAAAGAGATTTTATAACTCCGCATACTAGAAACCCTGATATCTTCTTCCAAAGGCCACACCAAACTCACACTTTTTAGCTAAAGTGGATGGAGCTCTCCTCTGGTATATGCAAATTTTGTTTGTATAGTGAATTTAGCACACAGCTTATTACAACCTTGTTCTATACGTCAACCCCCAAGTTTACTGAAGGTTGTAAGTACGACTAGACACTATGCAGATTTTGTTTGTAAGGATTTGTTGTAGACATACATACCGTTGTTGATTCATTGGTGTAGATGAGGATGGTAAAGATCTATTGTTGTATGTTTCTCCAAATGTAATTGATTAATGTCTGAAATCTAATAAGAGGCAATGTCTGAATATTTTTTGCCTTTATACTGTAAACTACAGTAAAGTCTTAGATCTTTGTGACGTGCATTCCTGATGCTTCTATAAATTGCATTACTGCTTTGATAACCGTGGAAGTAATTTGGCATTTTAATATACTGTTTTACCCTGTTGTTTTATGCGGCAATCAGGCGAGAAGATGAGGTCTGAATGTACAGTGAATCTAGGCGACAAGGGCTCTGATGATGTAACGGGGCTTAGCTGAATACGGCACATTGACAATGTAAACTTCTGGATGCAGAATTCAGATGGAACGTGACGTTGTAATTTTTCTTCGTTAAAGTGAACGTCATTTTTCTTCGTTAAAGTGGGTATTTGTTTTCTTTTTTTCTTTCGCAAACGACATGGCTTCCCTCTGATAATGTCACGTCACCTATTCGGTTTTTAGTTCTAAAATAAATGGTGAATTGACAACCTCTATTGCACTTGAAAAGAATTTTGGGGGCAGAACCTTAACATCTTCCTTTATTTTGTGTGCTAGGACCAAGTACCATGATCGTCCATCTCCCTATAGACTATAGTTAAGGGGTTATTAACATGTTTATTATATCGTATATATAAAAAAACATCTTCTATTTTTTCAATATATATATATATATATATATTTTAAAAAGGAGAAGAATAGCTTGATTAGTGGACTTACCTAGTGCTCAAGTTCCATATTTGAAAAATAAAAAAGTAGCAATTAGGCGACGGTTATCTCCTATAAAAAGAAAGTGCTTTACATGGGCATGGAAGGATGGTGGTGTTGAAATCTCAGAACCTTTTTCCTTGACTCCTGCATAAATGGCTACAATACATGCTTAATAAGGTTGGGGTGGACACCGGACAGGTCCACATACTGCTGCACTTTGGCGCTGCAGCTGCACAGCTGACATAATTGTTAATTTGCATAATTTCCATCAGCGTAAACACGTATCCTTATCTCCCACATTGATTTTCTCTCCTTTTCCGTTAGTTGCCGGACTGAAAATTGTGTTATTGATGATCGTGTGGGATTTTAATATGCACGGTCATTTGCTAATGCCTTCTGCTTTTGTGAACGTTTGCATTTATATGGCACAGTTTGCTGAACCATCTAGTTAACAGTCAGGTATATCTGGGTTCAACTTGAGGGGGGGATAGAATTGCATATATCAGAAAAGCTAAGATATAAAGTAACTTGTCAGAAACCCAAATCTAATATCCAAAAACTCCAACAGATAAACCTTCTCTGATAGTAGATAAGAAGTAGGACATGGAGGTTAATGTGTGAATCAAATTGCTGAACCTGTTGCCTAATATTACAACTCTGTGACAAGGGTGGGTTGTAATCAGACTGATCAATGGAGGCAAAACTAAAAAGAGCTTTGATGGTTATGAACGCCCTCGTAGGTGGTGATCACGTACTTAGGATCCTCTCTATCCCTTTCCACTCTCTTCTTCACGGGGCAACCTTCAACTGAGCACCTGTAATAATTCCTGCATAACAATTCTAAGCGGTCAGTATCATTACTATATAAATACTGGTAAGAAAATTGTCTCTCTGTGAGTAGCTACTAGGCACTAGCACAGCAAATTAATTTGAAACCTCCTGTTAATTAGCATCTAAACCTATAGGATTAACCAAAGTTTACGTATATGGAGCAGCTTAGCTAGTTTTAATGGTTAAATCATTGTATAAACTCTCACTTATTTTACACTAAATATATATACACACACACCTTGGATTGGGGCTGTTCTTCACCATCTTTTTCCCGTACTTTCTCCATTTGAAACCATCTTCTAGTACTTCAACCTCTGATTTTGTTTTGAAGGCAACTCTTTCTTTGCCTTGCTTCTTGTCTCGCCCACCTTCATTCTCTCCTATAACACAACCAAAGCACGATAAGCCTGATGATAAATAGGTAGAGAGAAACCATGGCAGCTGCAAAATGAATTAATTCTACAAAATATAAAATAAAAATAAAAAAATAAAAAAGTGATTTATTAATTATTTCCTTGTCAAAAAGAAACTTGGCATACATCAGCATGGTCACTACACATTAGTTAGACATGGATGAATATGCTTACTGCTAGTAAGTCCTCCAATGTGGCTGCTACTTGCACCAGCCTCATCCCCTTCATTTGTTTGATAAAGTGGATTTGGGAGAGGCCCAGAAACCACTGATGCAGGGTCTTCATCCACCCATTCTTCAAACATCAAAAACTCGGAAAACTCGAAATTGGAGTCGTCCGCGAAGTTATTCTCAGGCGAGTCTTGTGATTTAATTTTGATATCAGACATTACTATAGAAACTAGTAAAACGATAATATTATGTGGATCAAATCGAATATCAATGGTGCTGTACATATAATACAATGTTCTTCAATGGCTAGGCGGCTTCAATGTGACTTTCCTACGTAGTAAATAGGAAGCTTCAAAGCTAATGCAGAGTAGAAGTGTCACATAGCCAACAAATGTGACGCAGAAAGGTGTGTGCACTGAGGACGATAAAGGAGTGGGGACAGCCCCAGGGATGACTTGGGGGGAGAAGACTTGTAGTTCATATTGTATTTATTATTATTATTTTTTTGGTAAATAAAAGACTTCAGGTCTCGTGCTTAGACCAACGTCACCAACCCCTTCACAACGAAATACTTGCACAAGTCAATTGTGATTGTGACAAATTTTTTTTTTTTTGATGAATTGATTGTGACAATTATGCATATGGAAGGAACTGTCAAACATTGTTTCCCTGCACCGACTCTTACGTGCAATCGAGACGATAACTAAGGATATTTGGGACTGTTCCTGTTACACCTGTACGTGTATGTATAGGTCTGGTGTATGAAGTTGACGTTTTGTTTTTTTTGTTTTTACAGCCTAATCGATGAGATTTGAGGTATGAATTTTGACCGTATAACTTTTTACATAAGCAATTGGTTAGAACCAGTCTTAAAGGAAGCTAATTTAACTGGCATTTTTCAATTTCATTATACATATGTACAACCTGGTGGATCCCTAGCATTTCCCAATTTAAAATTCTATATTAACATGCACGAAGAGTTACCATCTTACCAAGGCAGAGAAATGGGAAATGCTCAGAACCAAGTCTGCTTCAACAGAACGTATTAAAAAAATAAAAAAAAACCATAGGGCAAAATTCATCCATGGAAGTCAAATTGAATTTGGTCTTGTGAGGCAAATTGATTGGGCTCTCTCATCCATTCCGTGCTTTATAAGCACTTTGTGGTTTCTTGGTCAATAGCTAAAATAGAGAGAGTTTAATTTATAACATAAAATAATACATCATTTTGATACGTAATCATCCAACTGGCCAAAACAAAATTAGATGTTTGCAACCCTTTAATTAAAAAGAAAAGGGAGAGAATGTGGACTGGTCCAGCAAAGTCCTCTACCAGTGCAATCATCCTAAACTCTGTTCCCAGTCTGGTCTCGGTGAGAGACTCAGAGCTCTAAAAAACTCCAAAACGATCATCATGTAGATCCCAATTGTTGAATGCATTACTAAACTTAGACAAATCTATTTATTCAAACAAGTATCTACCAAAGGTACCCCCACAAAACCCCCAGCACAGACCATTCTTAATTAAACTAGTTTAATTTACGACCTCATATCCCAAAGGACGGCAGACTTGGCATCACATTCACCAACCAAAACATAATGAAAAGGACCACCTCTCATCTTCTTTGTACTAGTGGGACCAATTAGGCTTGGCTTACCCAGGAAGTTCTGCGCGGCAACTTCCATTATATTAATCATGTCTATTTGTCTTTAGGGCGTTTACTAACTCAGACATGGCTCTCTATACTTGTGAATAATGTCAAATGTTGATTTGGCAGTGATGATGCGCATGATATTCTCATTCTATTTATCCAAACTGCTTGCCGATGGCATTTATGAGTGTGTGACTTTATTACGCATCCGTCTCATCAAACTGTTTTTGATATGATCCGACACATTAAGCCCTTTTTTCCGGGAAGCCACTTCTTGTTACATATATTGCCAATTAACCTAAACCTCCCACAAAGATTATAAGGCCGGCTATTGATATTTTAATATTATATTGGAGAATAAATATTAATATTAAAATTTAAAAATAACAATGCTATTATTTTCTATAGTAAGACAGTATACTTCTTTTTTTCTTAAATGATAATAAAAAATTAAAATGCCTTTTGTCTACGACAATTAGACAGGCAATAAGCGACGCCGTTTAGATGCGTGAGGCGCTGCGGAACAGAAGGTTGACATAAAGACGACGCGTCGCCAGCTTCTTTTAGGGATCTTAAGCCGAACGGTGTCGCTTTAGATTCATATTTAGACTTACTTCCGTGTCTTCTCTGTTGCTGTCCTTGGCCATGGTGAGTCACAAGAACACGTCGAACTCCGGAGCCGCCGTGAAGCCGGAAAATCGACGTCGTATAAACGCCGAGCGGTCGGCGTACTTTGCTAGGAGAGAGGCTGCTAAGGTCTTACGCGTCGTTCTCCAAGGGGACGGTCGGCGGAGAGCCGTTGGCTCCATCAAGTCGCTCGTCTATAGTCCCTCCGTAAAGAACAAGAAGGGCACTTTCGCTCTGGTCTGTCAAACCCTAAAGCGTAAGTTAGCACCCATATTCTCTGCAAGCTTAAGCATTTCAGATACTCAAAGTTTGGATTTTTTTTTTGTTTTTGGTGTATTTTCGTTTTCAGATCTTTTCATTATCAAGGAGGTGTTAAAGGCTGCTAGTATACTCAATAGCAAGTGGAAGGTATATAAGCAAATTATCCACATTTGTTATGCGTAATTAATTCTTGTGAAAAAAATGGAAAATTTCTTGCCTTGTTAAACTTGTACATTATAAATTAACCGTAATTTTTTAATGCTTTTGCAGAAGCAAGAGGAACTAATTTACGTGATCGTGTACGATATTCTTTTCGGGCAGGTAATTTGTTAATAAACTGAATAGCAGTAAAACAAGTGTGTAATTTACTCGTTTTGCATTGATTTCTTTTGTTTTTGTTTTTGTTTTTTTTTTTTTTTTCTGAATGTGCAGGCAGTTTTATCTACCGGGGATGCAGAAAAGTTTCTATGGCGTCGAAAAGATGTTTTGCAGTCTGCTCTAGGTTTCCATTTGAAGAGGAGACAAGTGAAGACCGTCCAAGAGTTGGTGGCTCTGCACGAAACTCCTGGTGTGTGTGCCTGTGCTCATATTGTATCCCTGGTTTGTCTTTACGTTTGGTCCTACTCCATTGATTAAAATATCATTGTACTATGGAAAGGGATTCTTCCACTTAATTTTTCAAGGAAAAGCCATATGTGATAATTTAGCTCCATGTTAGTTTTTTTCCAAATGACCTAAATTCATGATTGTGTTTTTGTTTTTTGTTTTTTTTAATGACAAAAATTTTCTAAGTATGGCCGCTGATATATAAATTCTATCTAATTGTTAATTTCTCTTGCAGATGTTTCAAAACCACGTTATGTACGTGTTAATTCTCTGAAATTGGATGTTGAATCTGCCATACTTGAACTAAAGAAGCAATATAGGGTATTTTCTCCTCAAAGTTTTAGTTTATGTGAGGAACTTCTTTAGAATGAGTATTTTCTGTGCTAGAAGTTATATAATAGTGGACTGGAGAGAATATTAGTGTATGCCATCTAATGGAGTAAACTTCTGACACCATCTAATGGAGTAAATTTCTTCTCTCATTTTGTATCCTTGTGTATAGCCTTTTAATGGTTTAAACAATTATTTTTGTTTATTTAATAGATTACTTAAAAGAAAAATCAAGTATTTTGGATGTACTTCAATCATACACACATAACTTTATATCTATAATGCTTTTCTATTGTGCTTATTGTGGTTTTGTATTCACTTATCTATATTACTTTTGTGTTCAACAGGTTCAAAAGGATGATTTGGTTCCTGACTTGTTGGTACTTCCACCGGGTATTGACTTGCATGATCATCCTCTAGTCGTTAACGGAAGTATCTTTATGCAAGTAAGAGTTCCAGTGAAAATCTTAAGAGTGGTTTTATTGAAATCTAAAGTCACATTGCTATTCAGTTCTAATTTCTTTGAGGAATTAGAGAATTGGTTCTTTACAACTGAAATAATACTTGTGACCCAGCCTCATTGTAAAACTTAGGACTTTGTTTTTTTCCATAAATTTGGAAACATCATGTGGCATCTAGGTTCTCAAAATTACAAGTGTAATGGTCCTTTTTTGTTGAAGAAACTGTTTTCATTTTGCAGTGGTAGTGTTTCTGGTGTATTGGTTTCCATGAGCTTATATTGTTATAATCTGTTTTGATAGGGTAAAGCAAGTTCTATGGTGGCAGCAGCCCTTGGTCCCAAACCAGGATGGGAGGTAGTTACTTATGCTCGCCTTGCTTATTATAGTGATTAAGAAATGGACATGAACTAAAAAATGTCACAGCAAAAGACAAGTTTGAATCTTCTTATTCCGTCATAAAACTTGAACGACTTTCTACAAAAAAATAAGTTTCTGAGTGTTCCTTTATTCCAACAGTTAAAGCTGAGATCCATGAAATTTATGATGATGCTAAATTTTTATTTTCTTTGGAGGTTCTTGATGCATGTTCTGCACCTGGGAACAAAACTGTCCATGTTGCTGCTCTCATGAAAGGAGAGGGAAAAGTTTTAGCCTGTGAGCTGAATAAAGAAAGGGTTAAACGTTTAGAAGATACTATCAGACTCTCCGGTGCTACTAGTATCCTTCCAATGAAATTCTGTTCTTTGTATGCCAGTACTTTTATTACTATGTATCAGGGTGCTATTTGTTGTTTCATCCCAATGTTAAGTAGCTAGTTTAAAAATCAGATCCTTTTCCCTCTTTTCTCTTTTTTTTTATTTAAGATGATGCGCAGATCATCCTTATGATGGAATGTAGATATAGAGATTTTGCATGCAGATTTCCTAAAATTAAACTCAAATGATCCTTCATATTCCAAGGTAATGCAAAATTGAATGATCCACAATTATTTTAGCTGGTTACAACTTATTTTGGAAGATATCAATGGATGCCTATGTTGTCAACCAACATTATTTGTGAATGTCATCTAAAACTTGGGTACTAAGGTGCCCAAAAAGACTGAACTATCAGAGCCTAAAATCTTTAAAAGGTTGTTTAAGACTTTTGGATTTCTCTTCCGATGAGTAGCTCTTTCATTAGAAACCTGAATGATGTGCTTAATAAAATCAGTCCCCTGCTTTTTTGAAAGCTTATGAAAACCGCAAATAATGTCATTGTAGGTCCGTGCCATTCTATTAGATCCTTCTTGCTCCGGATCGGGGACTGCTTCTGTGAGATTAGACCATTTGCTTCCTTCTTATGCTGCAGGTAACTTTTAATTTTCTGTACCAATGCTCATGTATTCTTCCGTACAAAAGAGAAAGGATCAATGTAGTCCTCTGTGCAAAAGGGAAAGGATCAATGTGTTTGCTTGAATATAGAATATCCATATCACATTGCTCAGTTAGTGTGCAGAGTAGTTTTCTGAAAAGGCTAAGCATGGTCTTACTAAACTCTGGTCTCATTGAGTTTTTCAAAGTTTGCTCCAATATCTTAATTTACGTAGGTCATACTAATGATGCCGATGAAGAAAGATTGAACAAGCTTGCAGCTTTCCAGAGGAAGGCTCTGGAACATGCATTATCTTGTAAGTCAACCTTTCTGTTTGTGCAAGTGTCAGGGTTAATTAGTTTCCATCCTCTCCTTTCCATGCATGTTGTCTGTGATTGAACAACAGCGTATAGCATGAAGTTGTATTCACGTAATCCATGGCTCAAATTTTGGCAGTTCCAGCGGTGGAAAGGGTCGTCTACAGCACCTGCTCTGTCCACCAAATTGAAAACGAGGACGTGGTCAAATCTGTTCTACCTCTTGCTGCTTCTTATGGGTTTCATCTGGAGACTCCCTTTCCCCAGTGGCAGCGCCGTGGTCTTCCAGTTTTCGAAGGCTGTAAGTTCCGTTTCAAACTCTTCGAGAGGGTTTTCTTCGGCAAAGACGGCATGTAGCAATAACATATGTTATAATGTTAACTATTTGTTGATTGGTTTGCAGCTGAAAATTTGCTTCGAACCGACCCAGTTGAGGACAAAGAAGGATTCTTCATTGCTTTGCTTGTCAGAAAGATCACAAACACTTCCAAAGCTTTTACCAGATATAAATGCTCTGGGAGGGAAGGAGTTGTGAGCAAGAAACAGCTTGCGCTCCGCCCTTTCCCTGCCAAGTTGTCTAAATTTTGGTTAAACGTTCCACGAAATAGGGGTTCAAAACTGTCTTTTAAGAAGAGTAAAATCTAAGACTCTACACTGATTATTGGTTATTAATTCATTGTTACCATTACTACCGGGCCTGAATGAATGTCGTAGTTAAATATTATTTATATTGAATCAGGCAAGCACAAGAGTCTAATTTGTTTTTCAAATCAACTTACAACCCTGAGATTCCATTATCTGACTTGGAGGACGTTAGAAAAGAGAAAAGGGAGAGATAAGATATTTATTATTGACGAAGATAGCAGTAACACCATTAAAATGCACTCCACAAAGAAGCCTGCGAAGGCAGAAACTCACACGCGACAACAAAGCTAAAGCCAAAACATTGTTTCTAGCCTGCGAAGGCAGAAAACTCTCAAAGTCTCACCAATCACACGCGACAACAAAGCTAAAGCCAAAACATTGTTTCTAGAGAAGGGAAATTCTACTAATAGTATTCTCTTTAAGTCGTCCAAACCCAGATTCACAGAGTAACTTTTCAACCAATCTGGACCTCAATAGTCTTCGGCTTCTTGGGCTCCGGCGGTGGCAGCTTCTGGACGGTGACAGTCAGAACCCCGTCCTGGCAAACAGCAGAAATGGCATCGGTGTTGGCATTCTCAGGGAGCACAAACTTCCTCATGAACTTTCCAACCCTCCTCTCCATCCTCACGTACTTAGCTCCTTCTTTCTCTTCCTCCCTCTTCCTCTCGCCGCTGACCAGCAGCACATTGTCATCCTCAACTTGGACCTTAATGTCCCCAGATTTCAGTCCCGGCATGTCAACGATGAAGACGTAGGAGTTGGGATACTCTTTGACATCTGCAGGAGTAGCCGCCATGGCCTTGGCATCGCGTACGTAGGTACGAGTCGGGGCGCTGGAGGTCCTGTCGGCGTCGTCGGTGGTGTCCATCATGTGCTGGATAGCCGAGACGATTGGAGACTCCAAACCCATGATTCTGAAATCCATCTTCCTCTGCTCCGCTAACTAGCTCTTGGCTGATCGATGTCACTAAAATAGTAATGGCAATGGGAATTGCAGAGACAAAATCTGTGCTTGTGATTCTGAGCGCTTCGCTTAATTTGCTGATGGGTAGTGGATAATTTAGGAGATGGCGGTGGCAATTTATAGTGAAGAATTGGGAAGAGAAGAAGAACGTTCTGGTGGAATACGGGAAGGGCTTAGGAGGTTCTAGGAGTTTCGCTCACGTACTTCTATAATGCTCTAGAATCTTGTGCTAGCTTCGATTGATGACGTGTCACCTTTGCATCAGTTTTTATTTTAGTACCGAATTTATAGAGATATAATTTCTTTGACGGGTCAGAGTCAGAGCCCCCCATATTTGTTTAATATTTGGATGTCTTATTTCAACGTTATTAGGAGGTGACTGCAGTGACATCGTGTACGCTATCTCCCACCTCATTTTAATTCCATTTTCAATGTTCTCCTTTATATGAAATATAAGCATTAATCCAATGTCCACAAATTGTAGATCCTACATATACATTTTGTTTTATTCCCGTAATTTCCTTTAAAATAATATTAAAATTTTATTTTTATGTTAGGATATAATAGATCAAAGTAAATTTATAACTAAAGTATAAATAAAAAAATTAAAGATAAAATGAATATAAATATTTTATGTGAAAACCTTCTAAAAGGAATTAGGGTAAAAATAATTGATAAATTTAGGAGAATTTTATTAAGATGAATAAATATTACAATATTTTCTCAATAAATAAAGGAGTAGCAATGACATACAATAATTCTCTTACAAAATTAAGAAGACACTACTATAAAAATAATTAATTTTTCTTTTTAAACTCTCTCAAAGAAATAAAAGAAAAACTCTCAGACTCTTTGAAAAATGAGATGCTCTAAGATTGGATGCATTAACTGAAGGAGAAAAGGATATTTATAGGTGACAACTTCTAATGTTGATATTAATAGTCTTCAAATTTAACATTAATAGCCTCCAAATTTGATTGGTCATGAGAATAAATAAATTATAGTAAATTTTAGAAAAAGCATAAAGAACTTGCGAAAATTTTGTGACTTTTTTTCTCCTTTGTTCATAAATTTCAAACTCCAAATCTAGATGAGTAAAATGTTCAATGTCGGGGCATTCAGTACACATTTGATTATTTATTAGCGTCCTGATTGAAGAAAAAATGAAATTTTGGTCTCCTCTATTTGCTACGCCAGAAAAAATCAGTCAAATTAATGCTATAATATTTAAAAACTCTTTCATAAGTAATATAATGTATATGGGTTACTTTGTACCTCAATTCTTTCTGGTCTTTAAGGTCCTCATTACAACAAATAAAAAGAAAAATTGAACAAATGAATTCAATTTTAAAACAGAGTACTGTAATTTTCATAATCGCACATCCAGAACAAGAAAAAAAAGGAGCACGAACATACGTACCACTCAAACAGTGTCACTGTGGAAAGTGTTTCCTTCATTTTAGAAACTAAAAAACTAGTACGATCGACGAACAGGGTGATTACCAACGACAATATAGACCACCACACATGCAAAACGCAACGTCGCAAGTAACATATGTTCTTTAAGATATTTTTAGGCAACTTGCACCTGCACAGTCTTCGGCTTCTTGGGCTCCGGCGGCGGTCTCTTCTCCACGGTGACGGTGAGCACGCCATCCTGACTCACGGCCGTTATGTTATCCGAATTGGCATTCTCAGGCAGCAAAAACTTCTTCAAGGATTTGCCAAGCCTCCTCTCCATCCTTATATACTTCACCTCATCCTTCCGATCTTTCCTTTTCTCTCTCTTCCTCTCGCCACTTACAAACCAGCGCATTGTCCTCCACCTGAACCTTTATCTTATTCCACTTTCCCAAAACCCCAACGCCCAACTGCGATCGGTTTCTCAAAATCTCAAATCCAACCGACCGGCATTTCCATTTCTTTTATTACTTAATTGTTTCCCAATATGATCTTCCTTTTTTAAAAAAAAAACGATACGAAGAATTTGATATAAATTTGTATAAAATTTGAGAGAATCAAAGAATAAATAATTATTATCAACTAAATTAACAGATATTGTTTACTTTTCTATTCTCTATTTTCCCCTAGTAAGTATAACAAACAATCTCCTATTTTTCCATTTAATAAATTATCTACAAATTGGGATGTATATCAAATTTGTTTCAAAATTTAACAAAACTTTTGTTTAGAAAATAACTTAATTATCATAACATTAAAAATAACACTAAAAGTTTGGTGGAGAGAAATGATCTGATCCTCTGTTTGATTTTTTCTCTAATGGCCAATTATGTGCTCATAGTTAACACGTCCTCTATTAGAGCTTTAACTTAAAATGACGTAATCAATCCAAATTTTGGCTTCAAATATGTTACAAAACTGAAATCATGCACCGTTTATTTATCATAAATTCACCCAGAAAAAAGAAAAAAAACTTTTAGATATAAATGATTGACCTTTAACGTTTGCTCATATAGGTCCAAACTTGAAACCCACCCAAAGCCCAAATTCAAAACCCATGCAATTTTTTATTTTTATTTTTTTTGCTTCGACACGAACCAATAAAACCGTCCAAAAACAAAACAAACCCACGGAAATTATTAGGACGTTCCCTTGCCCAAACAAATTAGGCGACCTTGACCTCGATGGTCTTGGGCCTCTTGGGTTCCGGCGGCGGCAACTTCTCGACCTTCACAGTCAGCACGCCATCCTGACACACGGCGAACATCTTCTCCACGTTGGCATTTTCCGGCAGCGAAAACTTCCTCATAAACTTGCCAACTCTCCGCTCCATTCTCACGTACTTGACCCCGTCTTTCTCATCCTTCTCTTTGTCCCGCTTTCTCTTCCCGGTGACCACCAACACGTTGCTGTCCTCCACCTGCACTTTGATTTCGCTTCCTTTAATTCCGGGCATGTCCACGATGAACACGTATGCGTTTGGATACTCCATCACATCCGCTGGTGTCGCGGCCATGGCTTTTGCGTCGCGTACGTAAGCCCGACATGGGTTGTTTCTTGGAGGCTTGTTGTCGTGCTCTTCCGGGAAGTCCAGCATGTCTTCTAGGACTGAGAAGATTGGAGAATTGAAACCTATGTTCCTCAAATCCATGTCTTTTTGACTTGACGTGAACAACTGTATTGGGCTTCGACAGAGTTTAGCATGCGAAGAGCTTTTGAAGAATCCGGCAGTTGATCGACGTGAAAATGGGAGAAGTGGAGTGGCATTTATAGTGGTAATTGGATAGCATAGAAAAGCGAAAATGCGGGAGAATTCTAGAGCCCTGAAAAAGAAAAGAAGGTAGACAATGCGTGAGTTTGATGATCTGGCATCTGTCTAGAATGTTGGAGAAGACAGTTGAAGGCTCTGTTAGATGGGGTATCATTATTTCTTGCTTTTATATATATATATATATATATATATATAAAGAAAGGAAAAGAAGAAAATGAAAAAGAGGAAGCTGACAAAAGCCGCCACAAATGTGATATTGTTATAAATGCTTTATATGCATACCAATACCATATTGGAACGGATCAAACATGGTCGTTGAGTCAAAGTCCCCACACATCAAACCACTTTCTCTTCATTAGGGGAGATATATTCTTACCATTTAAGAAATATGAAAGGGAAGTTAAACAGAATTCAATAAAACTATGTGAATATTCTTAAGCAACTGGAAGGGAATTAAACGGTGTTGTAACTATATATAATATAATGATTAAGTTGATTATGAGTTTTATTTCCCTAATTATAAATGTCTAACCATTTATATATATATATATATATATATATGTATATTTGTTAATTTATTTATTTTTACGAGCTAGAGAGTGAAATTGAAGTCATATTTATAACACGCCAGCATATGTAACAAATGTTCCATGCATAATGTACAATTTACAAATGAAGACACAGACCTCAAAAAATGTTTTGAATCCTGGATCTCAAAGATGTTTATAGATAGAAATTCAGAGTTTGAAACTAAGATGATGATAGAGTCAGAATTTGAATAAGAGAGAAAATGAAAAAGTTGAAGTCGGAGTGTGAGAGAAGACTAAAGAAGAGATAATTTTGAATTATTATTCACTGCCCTTGTCGAGCTCAACCCAGACTATTTATAATAGTCTTACAACTTTCAAATTACAACCATTATGCTAGGAATTAGGAACACACAATCCCAACTGAAGTTCAGTGGGTTATTTAACAAAACTAACAATAAACTAAGACCAAGTCAATCTCTATTCTTGCTAAGACCAGGTCCAATCTCTATCCATGCGTATATCTGCATCTACACGTATCAGACGATTAGCCAACAAGGTGTACACGTAGAGTAATATTCCTAAGTACTTGCTGCTCATCTTTTCTCACCCACTATTTTCTCCACCATTTTGTCGAACTTGATAACCAAATTTCCAAAGTGTAGGAGGAATACAAGAGCCATGATACCACTCCAACCGTACAGTCCATAGTTGACAACACGAGTGGCCACTGGCACCTGATGACTTGGTGTGAAATGGAGAACCGAGATTCGGTACGTAAGCGCCATGGCAGTGATTGTAACCCAAACAGTCACCGTTAAAACCCACATGAATAGTCTTTTCTTAAAGGGCAATCCAGTGACGAGCAGCAATATTATACTCAACGACGCAACAAAGCCTAGAGTGTTAGAGTAGAGGAAATAAGCATAGTCGTTGGGTTTTTTGTCAGCCATTATTGATTTCCCAGCCATGTGTAATGCCCTAGTGGTGTTGTTGTTGGAGTCTCCAGCAATAAGATCGTCTTGCCAAAGACCACCAGGAGGGTTTGAACCCGATTGAAATGCCATGGTTGCGATCAGTGATGCCACCACCATCAACGAGTCTCGTTTCCTTGTAAGCCAGTCCTCCGGTGGCTGATTCTTATCTTTTACCAAATTATTCTGTGCAGCTTCTGGCTGATGATTTCTGTGGCCATGTGGAACTGTCCAATTGCCTTGTGGGGGTGCGTCTATGGTTCTTAAAGCTCCGACTATTCGAAGGGACTCGGAGATGTCAAAGTCTTTTATGTCCCTGTGACTTTGTGCTAAAAGGTCCAACGCTGTGAACCCGTTTGCGTTCACTGCATTCACTTCAATGCTTGTGTTGGTAACCAAAAACCTTGTTGTCTGCGCAGTCAAATGAAATAATCAAAACCATTGTAATAAAATTATAAATACCTAAGCCAAACAGCAGCCTTCCTGGACCTAATTATCCCAACTCTATTTCAATGATTTGCTTCCATTTAGCATTGTTTCCACGACAGTTACTATCTTCTTCTTTTTTCTTTTGAAGTCAAACCAATAATTTAATTGAATTGCACTGCTCTTGATTTGTCATAGTTTGAATTAAACAAAATCAAATCTACTTAGAAGTAAAATATTTCTCTTCACACTTTTTGGAAAATCAATCACATGTTATGTCCATTTTTATTAGGGAAAAAAAAAGAAAAAGAAAAAGAAAAAAAAAAACTATTCATATATACTAGATACCTCAATCTGTTTATCAGCAACCGCAAGGTGCAAGATGGTCATACCATAATGATCCTTGGCATTGACAAACTCGTAATTACCCATGACCTGATCCACCAAAAGCCTAATAACGTCCAGCTGGTTATGTTTGACGCACAAATGCAAAATGGTCTCGCCCTGGCCACAAGTGGCTCGAGCCGCATCTGGAACCACTTTGACCAACTCTCTTACAACGCCAATCCGACCTTTAATAGCCGCAAGTTGGAGAGGGTTCAACCCGTCTTTATCACGAGCAAAGCACATAACAGGGCTCACAAATACAAGCGCTTTTACGATTTCAACATGCCCTTTTGCTGATGCCAAGTGAAGGGCCAAGTATCGTTGGGAATCCGACTCCTTGGCAAGCTGAGGCTTTCTATCCAAAATCTCCTTCACAAATTGTGTGTGACCCAGCATAGCTGCTACGTGCAGAGGAGTCTCTGTTGTAAAACCATTGGCAGATGTGAGCCTATCAAGAATCAATCTGTCTTGTTGAAGCAATTCAAGCAAGTCGGTGACACTTCCTTTTACTGCTGCGCTGTAAAGCCTACTTGTCATATCTTCCATTGTTGATTATGGAGCAGTCAAATTGTGTTGATTGTGTTGTGCATTAATGATTAAATCGACCATCTTGGTGAATTTATATCTGTTGAAGGGGTGCTAGAGAAGTCCAAATTACTGAAATCCACGTGTTGTTGTAGACGATTAATATAATTCTCCAACGATACTAATATTTTAGCATTGTGATGGCTTGTACTGGCTGCCTAAGTTTGAAGTTTCAGACATCTATGCATAAATATAATTAATTTAGGCATTTAAGTCCAACACGCAACTGTTATGTGCATGCAAGTGGACGTGGGAGAAGTGGCTCCAGGCAAGTGGGCGCGGGTGCAGCGCACTCAGTTTGTAGGACTTGGTCTAATAAAAACAGTTAGGTTGTTTTGTTCTTTTGTTTCGTATTTTCCTGATTATAAGCCACTCTTTGAGTGGAGAAGTATTTTCTACTACTATTCATGCTCTGTGTTTAGGTTTCTCAATGAATTAATGAAGGATATGTTGAGATTGACAAACCCCGAACAACTCTTTGCTTCACTTGAATACCCCTGTTCTGTGGGTCTGAGTATTAGTGGAGGGATTGATTGAGGAGGAGAGAGTGATGGAAGGATTTGAGAGATGGTGATTATTTCGTAAGAGAGATGATGGAGAGTAGATTTGAGAATGATGATAAATCCATAAAAAATACTCCCTTCAATACTGGAAGAATTGGAGAGGAAACATTTATAACTAATTAATAAATTTTTAATTATATTTTAATCCTTTATATTTTTTTTTTATATCATACTAAATAACATAAAAAATTTATATAATTTACTCACTCTTTCAACCTTTCTTTCTCCTCACTCCACTCTATCTTTCTCTTTCCACTTCCTTCATACCAAACAAACCACTTTTTTCCACCCTCCCCTTGCTCTCTTCTTTCTATCTAATTCAACCATATCAGCAACCTGGTCAAAAACAATTTCCTTGTAATGAACTAAAGAATTTGAGGAATTCAAATATTTGATCTAAGTGTAATAGTTGTGTTGGAAATATAATTTGGATTTTTAGACAAAGATTTCTTAATGATGAAGAGTCAAAAATGGCGACTAAAAGAAGTAAAATCAAAATCAAACACTAAGACATGCAAAGTTGGATTGCATAAATAACTGTAATAGTTATAGTCAATATCTTAGCATTGAACAAAAAATATAAACCGAGAGCCTTATAAATAGGATTGTAATTATAAGTAGGATTGGAATGGATCCAGAGACAGTGCCTCTGTTCTATTATATTTGTAATGCTCTGTATGAGTGATATAATATCTTGTGTTTCACAAAATCGATCCTTTTATATATTTTCTAAGAGTAAAAATATAATTATTCATCAAAAAAAAAGAAGAGAAAATATAATTAGTTAGTGAGTCTCTACTAATTCACCAAAAGATAATAATATCTTATTAGTTTTTGAACGGGAAAGTATACCTGGGCTGTGCTTACTTTTCAGCCCAGTTATGATGTCACTCCTTATTTAACTGATGGTAGTTGTAGCTTTGAAGCTAATGCTTTCTGTTTAGTCCAAAGTCTGGTGTAATTTTTTTTAAAAAAAATCTTTCTTTTCTTTTTTGGAATTTCAAATGTTTATTTTTATACAGTTAATTTCTTTTCATCTTTTAAAACCGACCTAGGTGGCTTATTAATTTGTTTAATGACCTAATTAAATTGCAAAACATTAACATGCAAATGGAAGTAAAAATCATATTATTGATCAAGCCAACACCAGAGACTCAAAGAATGCATGGCAAAGGTAAATATAAATACAAATTACGCACTGATCACATTATGAACGGTCAGAGTAATTTAGTATTGTTGGAGGATTCTTCATTGCTTTGCTTGTCAGAAGGATCACAAACACTTCCAAAGCTTTTACCAGATATAAATGCTCAGGGAGGGAAGGAGTTGTGAGCAAGAAACAGCTTGCGCTCCGCCCTTTCCTTACCAAGTTGTCTAAATTTTGGTTAAACGTTCCACGAAATAGGGGTTCAAAACTGTCTTTTAAGAAGAGTAAAATCTAAGACTCTACACTGATTATTGGTTATTAGTTCATTCTTACCATTACTACCGGGCCTGAATGAATGTCGTAGTTAAATATTATTTATATTGAATCAGGCAAGCACAAAAGTCTAATTTGTTCTTCAAATCAACTATCTTACAACCCTGAAATTCCATTATCTGACTTAGAGGACGTTAGAAAAGAGAAAAGGGAGAGAGATAAGATATTTATTATAGATGAAGATAGCAGTAACACCATTAAAATGCACTCCACAAAGAAGCCTGCGAAGGCAGAAAACTCTCGAAGTCTCACCACTCACACGCGTCAACAAAGCTAAAGCCAAAACATTGTTTCTAGAGAAGAGAAATTCTACTAATAATATTCTCACCCAGATTCACATAGTAACTTTTCAACCAATCTGGACCTCAATAGTCTTGGGCTTCTTGGGCTCCGGCGGTGGCAGCTTCTGGACGGTGACAGTCAGAACCCCGTCCTGGCAAACAGCAGAAATGGCATCGGTGTTGGCATTCTCAGGGAGCACAAACTTCCTCATGAACTTTCCAACCCTCCTCTCCATCCTCACGTACTTAGCTCCTTCTTTCTCTTCCTCCCTCTTCCTCTCGCCGCTGACCAGCAGCACATTGTCATCCTCAACTTGGACCTTAATGTCCCCAGATTTCAGTCCCGGCATGTCAACGATGAAGACGTAGGAGTTGGGATGCTCTTTGACATCTGCAGGAGTAGCAGCCATGGCCTTGGCATCGCGTACGTAGGTACGAGTCGGGGCGCTGGAGGTCCTGTCGGCGTCGTCGGTGGTGTCCATCATGTGCTGGATAGCCGAGACGATTGGAGACTCCAAACCCATGATTCTGAAATCCATCTTCCTCTGCTCCCTTAACTAGCTCTTGGCTGATCTATGTCACTAAAATAGTAATGGCAATGGGAATTGCAGAGACAAAATCTGTGCTTCTGATTCTGAACGCTTTGCTTAATTTGCTGATGGGCAGTGGATAGTTTAGGATATGGCGGTGGCAATTTATAGTGAAGAATTGGGAAGAGAATAAGAACGTTCTGGAGGAATACGGGAAGGGCTTAGGAGGTTCTAGGAGTTTCGCTTACGTACTTCTATAATGCTCTAGAATCTTGTGCTAGCTTCGATTGATGACGTGTCACCTTTGCATCTGTTTTTATTTTAGTACGCAATTTATAGATATATAATTTCTTTGACCGGTCGGAGTCAGACCCCCCCATATTTGTTTAATATTTGAAATGTCTTTTTATCTTTTTTCAACGTTATTAGGAGGTGACTGCAGTGAGATCGTGTACGTCTATCTCCCAACTCATTTTAATTCCATTTTCAATATTCTCCCTTATATGAAATACAAGCATTAATCCAATGTCGATAAATTGTAGATCCTACGTATACGTTTTGTTTTATTTCCATAATTTCTTTTAAAATAATACTAAAATTTTGTCATATTTTGCTGTTTATTTGTTAGAAAATATTGTGTTAAAGCATATACGTAACTAAAGTGGAAATTTATAACTCTGTAAAAATAAAAAAGTTAAAGATAAAATGAATATAAATATTTGACATAGAAAACCCCATTAAAAAAATTAGGATAAAATATATAGATAAATTTGAAAGAATTTTGCTAAGATGAACAGAGATTATAATTGAGCTCCTCACCCATCTAGCCTCTAAATTTGACAACCTCCAATATTATCAATTTTCAATATTGATATTGATAGTTTTTAAATTTGATATTAATAATTTTCAAATTTAATATTAAAACAACATTATCTAATGTGTAGATAATAACTTTTATTCATATCGGTTTTGAGAATAAATAAATTGTAGTAAATTTTAGAAAAAGCGTAAAAAAAAGTACGAAAATTTTGTGATTTTGTTTCTCCTTAGTTCATAAATTTCAAACTCCAAATCTAAATGAGTAAAATTTTCAATGTCGAGGCATTCAGGACACATTTGATTATTTATTAGCGTCCTGATTGAAGAAAAAATGAAAATTTGGTCTCCTCTGTTTGCTACGCCAGAAAAAATAAGTCAAATTAATACTATAATATTTAAAAACTCTTTCATAAGTAATATAATGTATATGAGTAACTTTGTACCTCAATTCTTTCTGGTCTTTAAGGTCCTCATTACAACAAATAAAAAGAAAAATTGAACAAATGAATTCAATTTTAAAACAGAGTACTGTAATTTTCATAATCGCACATCCAGAACAAGAAAAAAAAGGAGCACGAACATACGTACTGTCTATAAACTACGTACCAAACAGTGTCACTGTTGAAAGTGTTTCCTTCATTTTAGAAACTAAAAAACTAGCACGATCGACGAACAGGGTGATTACCAACGACAATATACCACACATGCAAAACGCAACGTCGCAAGTAACATATATTCTTTATGATATTTTTTGGCAACTTGCACCTGCACAGTCTTCGGCTTCTTGGGCTCCGGCGGCGGTTTCTTCTCCACGGTGACGGTGAGCACGCCATCCTGACTCACGGCCGTTATGTTATCCAAATTGGCATTCTCAGGCAGCAAAAACTTCTTCAATATTTT
The DNA here is from genome assembly GCA_007844105.2 of Rhamnella rubrinervis. Lineage (NCBI taxonomy): Eukaryota > Viridiplantae > Streptophyta > Magnoliopsida > Rosales > Rhamnaceae > Rhamnella > Rhamnella rubrinervis. The sequence goes on from CM017581.2 coordinate 3,783,230, forward strand.
GCCAAGCCTCCTCTCCATCCTTACATACTTCACCTCATCCTTTCCCTTTCTCTCTCTTCCTCGCCACTCACAATGAGCGTATTGTCCTCCACCAGAACCTTAATCTGGTCCGACTTCAGCCCCGGCATGTCGATGATGAAGATATAGGCGTTGGGGTCATCCATCACGTCAGCAGGGGTGGCCGCCATTGCTTTGTTGTCCCGGACATAGGCTCGGGATGGATGGTGAGTCTGGCTGGGCTCGTCGGACAACTCGAGGAGGTCATGGATTGTGTCCATCAGTAGCAAAGGATCCACCGTAAGGCCTCTCACATCCATTTTTCTCTTTATTCTTCTCGCTGATAAGATTAGAGAGTCGCTCTCAAATTCTTTAAAGAGTCGCTCTCAAATTCTATGTCGTGGGGAAGTGAGTGCTGAGGGGTTTGTTTACATTGTGGTGCTGGGATGCCTTTGGAAACTTGAAAGATTGTCTCGGAGAGTTTCTTTTGGTGCTGATGTGGAATAGTAGAGGAGTGTTGGGGTTTTTGCTATCTATATTGTTACTCACTGTCATTGTATTTGAAATGACAGCCAATTAGAACTAGCAAGGATAATTATATAAGATTGTCTTGGCATGAATGATGATGGAGGAAGGATACAATGGGAAAAAAACTGCTCATGAAGCAGAAACAGGTTGGAGGTTGGTGGGTTGCTCAGTGATTCAGTGGGAGTGAAGACAAAATGGGTATGGTAGCAGGCACTCAAAAGTAATCCGTGACGATTGTAACAGACTGCAACGTGGTTGTCCACAGGGATATCTAAGATCCGCGTGGCTATGGTCTCTTCTGTCTCATTGAGGATGAAGAGTGTTACGTGGCAAGCCTTGGGTTCTGTCTGCTTCTTATTCCACTTTCCCAAAACCCCAACGTCCAACTGCGCTCGGTTTCTCAAAATCTCAAATCCGACCGACCGGGCATTTCCATTTCTTTTATTACTAATTGTTTCCCAATATGATCTTCCTTTTTAAAAAAAAACAATATGAAGAATTTGATATAAATTTGTATAAAATTTGAGAGAATCAAAGAATAAATAATTATTATCAACTAAATTAACAGATATTGTTTACTTTTCTATTCTCTTTTTTCCCTAGTAAGTATAACAAACAATCTCCTATTTTTCCATTTAATAAATTATTTACAAATTGGGATGTATATCAAATTTGTTTCAAAATTTTTGTTTAGAAAATAACCTAATTATCATAACACTAAAAATAAACACTAAAAGTTTGGTGGAGAGAAATGATCTGATCCTCTGTTTGATTTTTTCTCTAATGGCCAATTATGTGCTCATAGTTAACATGTCCTCTATTAGAGCCTTAACTTAGAATAACGTAATCAATCCAAATTTTGACTTCAAATATGTTACAAAACTGAAATCATGCAGCGTTTATTTATCATAAATTCACCCAGAAAAAAAAAAGAAAGAACTTTTAGACATAAATGATTGACCTTTAGCGTTGCTCATATAGGTCCAAACTCAAAACCCACCCAAAGCCCAAATTCAAAACCCATGCAATTTTTTATTATTTTTATTTATTTTTGCTTCGACACGAACCAATAAAACCGCGGCAACTTCTCGACCTTCACAGTCAGCACGCCATCCTGACACACGGCGAACATCTTCTCCACGTTGGCATTTTCCGGCAGCGAAAACTTCCTCATAAACTTGCCAACTCTCCGCTCCATTCTCACGTACTTGACCCCGTCTTTCTCATCCTTCTCTTTGTCCCGCTTTCTCTCCCCGCTGACCACCAACACGTTGCTGTCCTCCACCTGCACTTTGATTTCGCTTCCTTTAATTCCGGGCATGTCCACGATGAACACGTATGCGTTTGGATACTCCATCACATCCGCTGGTGTCGCGGCCATGGCTTTTGCGTCGCGTACGTAAGCCCGAGAGGGGTTGTTTCTTGGAGGCTTGTTGTCGTGCTCTTCCGGGAAGTCCAGCATGTCTTCTAGGACTGAGAAGATTGGATAATTGAAACCTATGTTCCTCAAATCCATGTCTTTTTGACTTGACGTGAACAACTGTAATGTGCTTTGACAGAGTTTAGTATACGAAGAGCTTTTGAAGAATCCGGCAGATGATCGACGTGAAAATGGGAGAAGTGCAGTGGCATTTATAGTGGTAATTGGATAGCATAGAAAAGCGAAAATGCGGGAGAATTCTAGAGCCCTGAAAAAGAAAATAAGGTAGACAATGCGTGAGTTTGATGATCTGGCATCTGACTAGAATGTTGGAGAAGACAGTTGAAGGCTCTGTTAGATGGGGTGTCATTATTTCTTGCTTTTATATTTTATCTTTTTATATTATATATAAATATATATAATGAAAAGGAGAAAATGAAAAAAATGAAAAAAAGAAGAAAATGCTGACAAAAGCCGCCACAAATGTGATATTGTGATAAATGCTTTATATGCATTCCAATACCATATTGGAACGGATCAAACATGGTCGTTGAGTAAAAGTCCCCACACATCAAACCGCTTTCTCTTCATTTAAATATGAAAGGGAAGTTAAGACGATGATAGAGTCAAAATTTAGACAAGAGAGAAAGTGAAAAGAGTTGAAATCGAAGTGTGAAAGAAGACTAAAGAAGAGATAATTTTGAATTATTATTCACTGTCCTTATCGAGCTCAATCCAGATTATTTATAATAATCTTACAACTTTCAAACTACAACCATTATACTAGAAATTAGGAACACACAATTCCAACTGAAGTTCAGTGGGTTATTTAACAAAACTAACAATAAACTAGGACCAAGTCAATCTCTATTCTTGCTAAGACCAGGTCCAATCTCTATCCATGCGTATATCTGCATCTACACGTATCAGACGATTAGCCAACAAGGTGTACATGTAGAGTAATATTCCTAAGTACTTGCTGCTCATCTTTTCTCACCCACTATTTTCTCCACCATTTTGTCGAACTTGATAACCAAATTTCCAAAGTGTAGGAGGAATACAAGAGCCATGATACCACTCCAACCGTACAGTCCATAGTTGACAACACGAGTGGCCACTGGCACCTGATGACTTGTTGTGAAATGGAGAACCGAGATTCGGTACGTAAGCGCCATGGCAGTGATTGTAACCCAAACAGTCACCGTTAAAACCCACATGAATAGTCTTTTCTTAAAGGGCAATCCAGTGACAAGCAGCAATATTATACTCAACGACGCAACAAAGCCTAGAGTGTTAGAGTAGAGGAAATAAGCATAGTCGTTGGGTTTTTTGTCAGCCATTATTGATTTCCCAGCCATGTGTAATGCCCTAGTGGTGTTGTTGTTGGAGTCTCCAGCAGTAAGATCGTCTTGCCAAAGACCACCAGGAGGGTTTGAACCCGATTGAAATGCCATGGTTGCGATCAGTGATGCCACCACCATCAACGAGTCTCGTTTCCTTGTTAACCAGTCCTCCGGTGGCTGCTTCTTATCTTTTACCAAATTATTCTGTGCAGCTTCTGGCTGATGATTTCTGTGGCCATGTGGAACTGTCCAATTGCCTTGTGGGGGCGCGTCTATCGTTCTTAAAGCTCCGACTATTCGAAGGGACTCGGAGATGTCAAAGTCTTTTATGTCCCTGTGACTTTGTGCTAAAATGTCCAACGCTGTGAACCCGTTTGCGTTCACTGCATTCACTTCAATGCTTGTGTTGGTAACCAAAAACCTTGTTGTCTGCGCAGTCAAATGAAATAATCAAAACCATTGTAATAAAATTATAAATACCTAAGCCAAACAGCAGCCTTCCTAGACCTAATTATCCCAACTCTACTTCAATGATTTGCTTCCATTTAGCATTGTTTCTAGGACAATACTCTTTTTTTTTTCTTTGGAAGTCAAACCAATAATTTAATTGAATTGCACTGCGCTTAATTTGTCATAGTTTGAATTAAACAAAATAAAATCTACTTAGAAGTAAAATATTTCTCTTCACACTTTTTGGAAAATCAATCACATGTTATGTCCATATTTATTAGGGAAAAAAAAGAAAAAGAAAAAAAAAACTATTCATATATACTAGATACCTCAATCTGTTTATCAGCAACAGCAAGGTGCAAGATGGTCATACCATAATGATCCTTGGCATTGACAAACTCGTAATTACCCATGACCTGATCCACCAAAAGCCTAATAACCTCCAGCTGGTTATGTTTGACGCACAAATGCAAAATGGTCTCGCCCTGGCCACAAGTGGCTCGAGCCGCATCTGGAACCACTCTGACCAACTCTCTCACAACGCCAATCCGACCTTTAATAGCCGCAAGTTGGAGAGGGTTTAACCCGTCTTTATCACGAGCAAAGCACATAACAGGGCTCACAAATACAAGTGCTTTTACGATTTCAACGTGCCCTTTTGCTGATGCCAAGTGAAGGGCCAAGTATCGTTGGGAATCCGACTCCTTGGCAAGCTGAGGCTTTCTATCCAAAATCTCCTTCACAAATTGTGTGTGACCCAGCATAGCTGCTACGTGCAGAGGAGTCTCTCTTGTAAAACCATTGGCAGATGTGAGCCTATCAAGAATCAATCTGTCTTGTTGAAGCAATTCAAGCAAATCGGTGACGCTTCCTTTTACTGCTGCGTTATAAAGCCTGCTTGTCATATTTTCCATTGTTGATTACGGAGCAGTCCAATTGTGTTGATTGTGTTGTGCATTATATCTGTTGAAGGGGGTGCTAGAGAAGAACTCTTCGGATCAAACTTGGAAAACATCAAATTCCAAATTACTGAAAGCCAAGTGTTGTCGTAGACGATTAATATAATTCTCCAACGATACTAATATTCTCCAACGATACTAATATTTTAGCATTGTGATGGCTTGTATTGGCTGCCTAAGTTTGAAGTTTCAGACATCTATGCATAAATATAATTAATTTAGCCATTTAAGTCCAACACTCAACCTTATTAATAACCATTTCCTTGTAATGAACGAAAGAATTTGAGGAATTCAAACATTTTATCTAAGTGTAACAGTTGTGTTGGAAATATAATTTATCATTTTAGACAAAGATTTCTGAACGATGAAAAGTCCAAAATGGCGGATAGAAAAAGTAAAATCAAACGCAAATAATAAGACATGCAAAGTTGGGTTGTATAAATAACAAATAATAATTACAGTCAATATCTTAGCATTGAATAAAAAATATAAACCGACTTAGAGCTTTATAAATAGGATTGAAATTATAAAATTCATCGATCCATCCATTTATCATCGTTGAATTGAATGCATCCAGAGGCAGTGCCTCTGTTCTATTATATTTGTAATGCTCTGTATGAGTGATATAATATCTTGTATTTCACAAAATCGATCCTTTTATATATTTTCTAAGAGTGAAAATATAATTAGTTAGTGTGTCTCTTCTAATTGACCAAAAGATAATAATATCTTATTAGTTTCTGAACACAGGGGAAAGTACCTGGGCTGTGCTTACTTTTCAGCCCAAGTTATGATATCACTCCCTATTAACTGATGGTAGTTGTAGCTTTGAAGCTAATGCTTTCTGTTTAGTCCAAAGTCTGATGTAATTTTTTTTTTTTAAATAGTTCTTTTTCTTTTTTGGAATTTCAAATGTTTATTTTTATACAGTTGTAATTTCTTTTCATCTTTTGGTTTATTAATTTGTTTAATGGCCTAATTAAATTGCAAAACATTAACTTGCAAATGGAAGTAAATATCATATTATTGAGCAAACCAACACAAGAGACTCAAAGAATACATAGCATAGGTAAATATAAATACAAATTACACGTACATATTATGCACTGATCAGATTTTGAGCGAAAGATGTTTGATTTCCTGTTACATTTCCGAACTTGCTAATCAAAGTTGTGACTAGACGAGTGGTGTGTAGCAGGAAAACAAGACCCATCAGACCACACCAGGAGGCAACTCCATAGGAGACCACTCGACTGGACACTCTCACCTGTTCTTGTGGTGTGAAATTCTTTATGGAGGTTCTGTAAGTAAGGGCCATGCATGTGATGGTCACCCACACAATCACTGTCAAAACCCACATGAGAAATCTGCGCTTGAATGGTAGACCGGTAACCAGCAGCAAAATTATGCTCAATGACGTAACAAAACCAACTGTGTTTGTACCAAGGTAGTAAGCGTAGTCGTCTGGTTGTTTGACAGCCATTATTGATTTCCCTGCCATGTGTTCTTTGTCATCTTGCCACAGACCTCCAGGAGGGTTCAATCCGGCCTGAAACGCCATGGTTGCGATCAGAGACGCGACCACCATTAACGAATCGCGTTTCCTTGTAAGCCAGTCTTCTGGGTCCTTGATCATGACATTACGCAGTTGTGTAGGTACCGGACTTTTGTGGTCATGTGCAGCGAAAGGGCTACGTTTGTTGCTTGCGACTCCAGTGGCATGTGAGGGACTATTAACTGCGTTTGTGGTTCGTAAACCTCCACCGCTTCGGAGGCACTCTGAAATCACAAAGTCTTTAATACCCCTGCGACTTTGTGCCACAATGTCCAATGCTGTCAACCCATTTGCGTTCACAGCATTCACTTCGATTTTAGTGTTGCTTATTAAAAACTTTGTTGTCTGCGCAATCAATCAAAATTATATTCACTGTTAACTAGTAAATATCATGTATATATATACACTAAAATCTTCTTGATAAATTAATAACTTGGGATCGAGAAAAATCTATTAATGTATCAAATCTATTAATTTATTGGGATATTTTTTATACTTGCAAAAAAAACAATTTTTTTTAAAAATGTTTATTTTTTCCAAAGTATAATTGTTCAAGAAGATATCAATTTCAAGAAGGCACAAATAACGTTGAATATATATTTTACCAAGACTTTTTAAATAGATTATATAAAATTAATTAGTTACATATATTATGAAATTATTAATTTATGTATTGAATGAGTACTATAAAAAATTATGTAATTTTTTTTATAATGTATTATCTTACAAATTTATTAAATTATTAATTTAGGATGTTGGTCCCAAATTGGGACTGGTAAAAAGTATTATTTAATTGAGATCATTAATTTATTGAGACTTTACATCTTAAGTACTTATTCACTCATATCATATGTATATATATATATATATATATATATATATTAAAAACTGTAAAAACAATTTATTTCGTCCATACATGAGTCATGATCAAACAATAGTTAAGTGTCTTTTTTTTAATTCTATATTTGAAAAAAAAAAAAAGAGTTAGGAAAGAACGACCTATTTTACATGCATGACTTTATAATTTTCAACTTTTCCTAGCAACTATAGGTTTGGAAAAACCGCAGTACGCACTATCCTCTTTTTTTCTTTCTTCATTTTTCATTGACTTTTGCGATATTTTGCCACTTAATTAAATTTGGTTGGTTGGATTAATTATTGTAGGTGGTTTGCTTCAAAGTCAAAATTTTAACAAGACCATGGAATTACTGATCAGTCATTGAACTGCAATGATGACAGCGCTATTATATTATACTATAGTTTTGCAAATTAAATATTTGCTTTGACCATATGTAACAAAATACATAATATTTAAAAAGGATGTTCATACCTGAAGCTGTTTATCAGCAACTGAATAATGCAAAATGTTCATGCCGTAATCATCCTTAGCATTGACAAACTCATAATCATCAATCACCTCCACCAAAAGCCTCATGTAATATGGTCTCGCCCTGATCCGTTGTAGCACGAGTCGCTTCCGGAGCTATTCCCATCAGCTCTCTTAACACATCAACTCGGCCTTTCATTGCAGCAAGTTGGAGAGGATTCAAACCATCCTTATCACCAGCAAAACATATATGTGGGCTCACAATTACAAGTGCTTTTACGATTTCAACATACCCTTTTGCTGATGCCAAGTGAAGTGGCGACGAGCGCTGTGAGTCCAACTCCTTGGCAAGCTGAGGCTTTTGATGCAAAATCTCCTTGGCAAAATCTGTGTGGCCCAGCAATGATGCTACATGCAAAGGAGTCTCTGTAACACCATTGAAAACCGTGAGTCTATCAAGAATCAATCTGTCCTGTTGAAGCAATTCCAGTAAGTCAGTGACGCTCTCTTCCAATGCTGCGTTGTAAACCATACTCGTAATTTTCTCCATATTCATCATGTTATTGATGAGTCTTTTGGGATGATCGACTCCAAATGATCAACTCCAACCCTATTCCACTTAATTTATGTTGAACAAGTATAGAGCACTTCTTCGTTAATTGTATATATATATATATATATATATATATATATATATATATGCTGGAAGACAAATGTTTCTAGATTATCATTAAAATAACTATTTGAGTGTTAATAAAATTATCTGGGCCAACAGGATAAATTGACTGTTGGGCAACATTATGGTTTGGAGTCTCAAACATATATATATCGTTAACTAGGCAAGTCCCATTCTCAATTTCATGGAAAGCTTGCTTAGAAATAAATAAGAAAAAAGTTCGTTTGATTTTTTTTTTCAAAAGAAATTAAAATAATTCCCAAGAGCTACTTCCATGAAAATGATGTCCTTGAAAATTTGAACAACAGGAACAGTTCAACATACTTTTCTTTTGTTCATTATTATTATTATTAAAAGAAAACCATAGTTAATTTAATTTCTGTTTAGCCTTCCCTCAAGCAATTTACTAGGACAGTAATTGTTTAAACATATATATGTTTGTGGTGTGGCTTGTTATTTTTCTTACAATTCTGGTAAGAAGTTGGTCTAAATTTTCCGTTAACCCGATTTAAACCACCAGATGGTCAGAACAGATTGTGATTTTGATTATTGATAGGGTGGAAATCTAGCCTGTAATCCATATGGGAAATGGGAAACGTTTTGCTAGAAAACTTTGTTAATATGGAGTAATAAAATAGCCAACTTTCCTATTCTATTAACATAGACTTTGCGCGTGTAGTGTGTATATACCAATTGACAAACAAAAACTTACATAGATTTAAGTAAAACTTGAAACCTAGTCTGCCTTTATTAATTTGCTTGAATAAATTCAACTAGAAACTTTAGGAATACAGTATAAACTTTAGTCAATACCTTGTCAAACTTTTCTTCTTTACCTTGCTAGCTAGCTTTGACAATTTAGTGAATTTATATACTCTCTGGTCAAACCTAAATTGATACTCAAAACATCAATTACTGTTAACACTCAAATTGTACACGTAAACTTTTAACTATGCACAGCCAAAACTTGAATCTCCTCTGCCATAGAGCCGTAGGGATTCATTTTTTTTTCTTTTACCAAAATTATTGATTTGCATTATATAATCTATATATCTTCACGTAATCCATTACTTTCTTTTACATATTTGACTTTGAAAGGAGACTTACAATATAAGATATTCAACTGTAAAATTGGATTAAGCGCATGTTAATTTTTTTTTACCATTTTTGGATTTAGTCTCAAAAGTTTGGATCAATTTTTAAGCTTTTGATTATAATCAAAATCAATAAAAGTCTTGAGTGATTTTTTGGAGGCATTATTTGATAAGGTTGATGGCCAAAAATATGAAGGGTCTCAAACTCTGACACACCACGTCACCCTACCCAAAAAAGAAAAAGAAAAAGAAAATTAATTAATGAATCTAACAAAGCTTATCACGTGATACCTCTCTATCTTTATATACCGTTTATTTATTTCATAAATGAATATCAAGTAATTAAGTGGTTTGAATAGTATATTAATAAAACAAATAAAATGTATCAATGAGACAGAATTGGTGTCCAACGTCAAATAAGTTATTAAGAGAAAATTATGCTTCAAATATTGAAAAAGTTATGTCGAGGGACAAAAGCAAATTAAGTAGACCCCCTTGATTAATAATGAATAGCAAAAATGGCCCATTTGAAAGACATCTAAATTTATACACGCAACCCACCATGAAATAAAAAAAGAAATTAATTGGTTCATAAGTGCTGGTTAAGATTTTTGGTGTATTTAGTAGAAAACTCTTAAAGGAGTGGTTCACTGTTTTAAATTTTATAAAATTATAACAGTAATAAAATTTTAATTAATAATTTTTATAATAAAATTTTTTTTATTAGAAAATAAAAAGGACATCAATTTACCTATTTACTAAAAAAAGAAAAAAAAAATTGGGCAAGGGAAAATGGAGCGAGCCAAAGCCACCGCTGCGAGGAAGATGATAAGGCAGCAGAGAGAGTCAGTGTAACGAGAGAAAAATCACAGAAGTGGAACACAGTCAGCGGGTCCAACCTTAAATCGTCTAAAATCTCGATATGATAACCGACACGTGTTCACTTTCCTCGATCCGCAAAACCCTCACTAAAATCCATACATATTGTCCTTTGTTTTCCGTTAAAGCCCTCGCTATCCCTGATAACCATTTTTACACCTTTGGATTGCCAATCCACTTCGCTTTCTGTGACTCACACACGCTTCTTTGCCTCTCTCTCTCTAGATTAATATTCCTTCTGGGATCTGTTTCATCTGCGCCGTCGGTTTCCCGGAGATGAAGTTGTGAAAGACGATGATGAGAACCCATGAATATCGCCAACCTCTGGTAAGAACAGTAGCTTCTATTTCAGCTCCTTGCATCAAGAAATGGTTGACCCTTTTATGGTGATCCACGTTCGTTCTCTAATCTGGCTACGCAAAAGGAAAAAACGAAACACCCATCTTTCTATTTAGTTTGATTACCTCTGCAACCATACCAAAAGTCGAAGATTGATTTTTGGTCTCACAGTCTTGCTTCACCTGTACGGTCCATCCGAAAAGAAGCTATTTTTGCTGTTTAATCTTTCGTATTTTTCGTGTTTTAACCTTTTTTTTTCCTTTCACTATCCAAAGCTGTTATCTTTAGTTGGTAGTTGGAATAGGAATTTCTGTATTTAAGCTCGGCTGCCAGTCACTCAAATTTGGCAGATTTAGTAATTGGGCAGAGAGGGGCTTTTATTTTGTAATCGGTTGTAAAGGTGGCGAAGATGAGTTTGGGTGCGGCCGAGGATGATTCGGCTTCAGAGATTCATATTCCGGCAGATATAGATTGGCATATGCTTGACAAATCTAAATTTTTCTTTCTGGGTGCTGCTTTGTTTTCTGGTGTGTCTGCTGCTTTATATCCGATCGTGGTCTTGAAAACCCGGCAACAGGTCTCGCACACTCCAATATCTTGCTTCAAGATGTCCTATGCTATCATGCGCCATGAAGGTTTTCGAGGGTTCTACAGAGGCTTCGGTACCTCTTTAACTGGAACAATCCCGGCTCGAGCGCTTTACATGACAGCACTTGAAGTCACCAAGAGTAATGTTGGGAGTGCGACAGTTAGATTAGGCTTTTCAGATACTGGTGCAATGGCTATAGCTAATGCAGCTGCGGGATTGAGTTCAGCCATGGCTGCACAATTGGTTTGGACTCCGATTGATGTTGTGAGCCAAAGACTAATGGTTCAGAGCTGCAACAGAAGCAGCAAAACAACCCTCCCCAATGTGAGTTCCTACAAGTATAATAATGGTATTGATGCGTTTAGGAAAATTTTGTATGCAGATGGGCTGCGAGGATTGTATAGGGGATTTGGGATATCAATACTGACTTATGCACCATCCAATGCGGTTTGGTGGGCGTCTTACTCTGTGGCACATAGGTTCATTTGGGAAAGTTTTGGTTGTTATATGAATAAGAAAGATGACAACGGTTTGGTCAATGCTTGTAGTTTTAGGCCTGACTGCAGGGCAATGGTGGCAGTGCAGGGTTTGAGCGCTGCCATGGCTAGTGGGGTTTCTGCTCTGATTACTATGCCACTGGATACAATCAAAACAAGATTGCAAGTCTTGGATGTAGAGGAAAATGGGCAAAGAAAGCCACTGACAATGACGCACACTGTGAGGACTTTGGTGAAGGAAGGTGGGTTTGCAGCCTGTTACAGAGGTTTGGGACCGAGGTGGGCTTCAATGGCTATGTCTGCTACAACAATGATCACCACCTATGAATTTCTCAAACGCCTGTCAACCAAGACCCATGAGAGCTTCACTTCATGACTTGAATAGGCAAGATAAGATCGAAAAGAAGTATGGTTTTCTGTTTCATATATCCTTTAAATTGTTCACCCTTTGGCTATATTGGCCTGCCTAGTCGCGCTTTGGATAATGTATATTCTTTTTTCGTTTATCTATTACCTTTGGGAAAGGAGGGTTATCAAGAGCAAGACAATGGCGAATTATATTGTAAATATGTATAGTGGCTTTTCAATAAAATAATTTATCCTAATTATGTTTTAATTACCTTACCTTTTCCACCTGTCTTGTCCAAGTATAAATCTTGTTGAGGAGTTTCAGATACATGTCTAACACCCTTCTGCGTATTGAATTTGTTGTGCACGTAGTTTCTATCTTATTATGCTCAAGCAGAGGTTTTGGATTATTTGGTTTGCCTAGTTCACTATGATCTTCTTTTCATGTTGTTTTAATGAATCATTGACGTATGGCAGTGTCTTGCCTTGGCCATTCTTTTCGTATTACTTTCACTATCCTCATAAATAAAATAGAATTAGTAGGTCTAATGCACAAACCAACCAGCGAAAGGATAGGTGGGTTTGGCTGTGCGTCTGTACCCCTCAAAGACTTTGAAGAGACAAACGAAATAATTGGTGAAAATGAGGTTTGTCAACGACTTCATTTGTAACGAGAGCATCTTCAGCAGTAACGCTATGATGACATTGTCAATTTTAAATTTTAAAATTAAAATGCAATGTTAAAATTCAGTATATATTTCAATAGGCAATGTTAAAATTTAATATGTATTTTTTCTGTCTGGGAAAGCAATGTCATTTTTTGTGTAAAATTTGGCATAAAAAATGACAGTACTATAATTTTGACATAATTATAGCATTTTTATTAGAGTGCAAAAAATGAGATTTGATACTCTGCTGCAGATGTAACAAGAAAAGGGCTTGAGATTGAAAAAGTCCTCCCATAAACCAATACACCACATTGCGTATGGAATTTGCAAGCTTTAAACAGTGAGCTTGGTTGTGTTTATTGCTCGAGAGACCAAGAGCCCCTTGTGAAAGGCAACAGTAAAATGTTTAATACAAGGATTACCCACTGCAAAATTAGCCAATAGGCAAAAAACAGAGGATTCAACCAGCAACCAGTGGTGAATAAATTGAATGTGTTGTCAGACAAAAGCTCATTACCTATAATCAACTAAAGCATGCAGGTGAATTACATTGCAACAGAAATTGTATTAAATAATAGTACTCAAATTTATAACATCGTCACTTGTGACTGTATTGAAACATGAACATAAATTGTATCGAATAACATTAGTCGAATCAACGACGCTGTCAAAACATATAAAATAATAATAATAAGGAAAGGCATGGCCGGCGGTCAGAGAATCTGAAAAATGATTAAGAAGAGACAGACATGGCATGGGCATTAGTGTAAGATGAGGTGATGGTGTTTGCTAGTGGGGGAGTTAAAAACAAAAAACAACAACAAAAACCAAGAGCTGCTTAATGTGCAAAACCCATTTGCCCAATCCAAGCATCCATGGGACCGCGTTATTAGGAGTTTTGCTGGACCATCGAGTCACAAGAAACAGGGGGCCGAACACTGCCCCCAGTTTCTCTCTCTCTCTCTCTCTCTCTGTCTTCGAGTGCGTGAGTGTGTCACAGCTCATCCAATATCCACAATAGCAACAGCAGTTACACAGCAGTTATCTAAACTGGTTAGCTCAATAATATACAAAACGACCACTACAACTTGAATATCGAAAACCTGGAGGTGTGTGACAAGGCCAATCCAATGGGTGGGACAGTTTGGTAAAATCTATATTCTATATACCAGGTGAACAAACTTTAAAACAATTAATCGGCAGCCAAAGACGCCTGAATTAAATACAATATGCAACCCTTCTTAGGGCATTTGATTTATTAGCCGCCAAACCTCTACTTGGATCTATAGGGATTTTATATTTTTAGTTGAAAAAAAGAACACACACACACAACTTCATGAGTATCGACCTTGACAATAATCATTAAAATTCCCTGACAAATGCCACTACCAAAGAGTGATGAGCAATGGGGGATCAATCATTACGTTTGCCCTTTTTGAGAATTTAACGCTATTGGGTTTGCTGTTAGTCATTGACAAGTGCACCAAGGTTTCATAGCCTCTACGACAAGTCGTCTTCTCATATTTGTCTAACCCTAGCTCCGTCGTCTTAAACACTGAATGAATGGAGAACTTATATAGTTTGGCTCAAATTCTAATTGCATCTCTGAATTAACTACTACTTGGGACTGTATTGGCATATTTACCACGTTCATTCCAATGGTCTCCTTTCAAGCTTTTCTCTAAATGTTTGTGAACATTCCAGAGGTTGTTGGGCTTTTTAAGAAAATGGTGATTGGATCCTTTAATCACAACTATTGGGTTTGGATTGTATTTTTCTCTCTTTTTTTCCATATAATAATACAACAATTTCTACTAAACTAACATATTGATTAGTGTCATTGAAACAGTATGGTAGCTTTTATACGAGTCATTTTAATTCAAATCATCACGAAAACATCCTACGCGATGAGCATAAAAATAATATACGAAATGTGAACAATTAATACTTAAAACAAATGCATGCAAATGGATAACAGGCCCCCAGGAAGAGAGTGAGGAATTGCTTTCGAACTGTGATCATAAATATATCCCTAAACACGAACCAATTAAACATAAGATCTTTGCAAAGCCTAAACATTATATCCGACATAAAAATTCCTAAAGCTAACGACATAAGAGCTAAACATAAACCTGAGTAACTAGACAATTAGCAGTCATTACAGAGAGAAAGCCACCTTCCCAGCACAGCAGAGAGACATCAAGAAGGTCGAGATCTCTTGTTGCTGCAAGATGGACATTTGTACTGCTTAATGTGCTCGGCTCTTGCCGGGGTGATTTTCACGCACTTTCCATGGAACCACTTCTCGCAAATGTCACAGCAAATCCAGAATTCATTGCTTGCGTAATTCTCTCCACAAGCCCCACAAAGTGTTTCTCCATGCTCGTCCTCATCTTCCTCTTCCAATTCCAAATCCCCTGGGTAGTCATCTTTCTCCACTGATTTAATGTACTTGTTCTGAGTTTGAGATTCAGAACCTCGCTGCAATTTAGCCCAACCCAGAAGGAAAAATTAATATGCTAATTAAGTGCAATGGATCTAACCACCAAACTTCTAGTAAAGCTGTACTACCTGTTGGATTTAAAATATTTAGATTCCAGAACCAGGGGTAAAAGTCATTCTCATACCTTAGGGTTTGATTTAGATTTGTTGCTGCCATGATTAGAGTTTGCTGACTTCTCCTTCACTTGTTTCTTGCCAACAACCTCGAATATCGTTGGAAGATCATTTATCATATTAAAAAGACGCTTCCTGCACATCAAGTACAACAAAAAATATTATAAAGGAAATACTGAAAATCTTACTGCAGCACATTGTTGAAAAAGTAAAACAACAATAACTAACAAATAGACAATTTGGGCCCCAGTTAGCAGAGACTGGAAACAAGACAAAGGCTAAGCTTCCTGCCAAGAAGCTTTAGAACGACAAGTTTTATAACAAAACCAACACAGAAGGGCAGATAAAGAATCCCTATGGCACAGGACAACTCTTTCTGCATCAATAACTAGAAATAATCAAATTGGAAAATTCCAATTCTGTTATATAACGCCTCCACAGAAGGCTAAAAAGAAAAAACTAATTTTTTATGTAATAAAACATATGACAGAAAAATAAAAGAAATAAATGCAAACAGATATGCTCATAATATATCTCAAAGGTAAACAAGATCATAAAACAGAAATACCAAGCATAATATAGGACCAAGCACAAGTGACGTGAAAAATGGTCTAACACCTCATAGAGCCAAACATTGTGATCCAGAATTCTCAAACACCATCTGTATCTTCTTCACAAAAAACTTCAGATTAAAAAGTTCCATTGGAGGGGATCATGCTGTTAATTCTTCCAATACAACGTCTTCCAAACAAAAGTTTTTGGAAATTATAAAAGTAGCCATCTAAGCAACACATCCTAGCATAAAAAATGTTACAAAGAGAAAGCAAATATGAACAATCTTTTTCTTTTATGAACCACCTTTGACTTTCACCACATACACAAAAAACAACTTATATGCTCTTATGCTGTGAACAGTCAAATAGTAGGAGACTTGTAAAACTAGGCAATCTTTAGTTTTCCCAAGTCAATAGCAAAGAAAAAAAGATAAAATTTATAAATCAAAAGTAGGCATCAATACTTGCTTTACAATATAGCTTACACCTCTAATGCAATAACAATATTGTCATACAGCACAAAACAAAAGAATGTAAATGGTTAGATCAAAACATAAAGAACAGAACAATGACTTGGGCTACACAAATGATAAACCTTTAATCCCTTAAGCCAAGCACCTGAACCCATTTGGAAACACGAAGTCAAACCACAAATCCACTACAGAGTAAAGAGAAGGATACCTATCAGCCTTATCAAATCCAAATCGAGAACCAAAATAGAAAGCCACCGCAAGTAACCATGCATCACTGTGAACAGCAACCAAAGATATCCAGTCCTTTTCTTGCATCCCATCTCTGGCAAAGTTGATACCTAGTGCCGGCTCTGGGAGCTCTGGAGGCACCTCTTCAGCAGGTAAAGCGACTTCCCACTGCTCACTTGGATATCCATACAGGCAAAGGTTTTCCTTCTCTGCAACAAAATGAGGATTTCAGGCACTGTTACATGCTCATGACAACTAAATAAGTAATTTGAGCATATTCAATTCATGGTAAAACAATAGACAATATAAGCAAAAAAGATACAGGAGAAAAGGAAAAGTTATAAGACTGCATAAGGACTTCTAAAATTCAAAATGGTACCAGTTCAAATGCCAGGCAACCTATTCCCGCAAATAAACATATTACAAAAAAAAATTCCACCCTAATCCTATGTCAGTCTGTCTTATAACAAAACTTAAACACATTATAACAAATGAATGGCATAAAATCAAAATTCTTAAATTGCTCTAGGAACGATACCAAATCCCATCTCCATTAAACTTGCTCCTCATAAACTCGATCAAATCCGTTGAACAATCTATCATTTTCATATCCCCAAAGTAGCTATTCTATATGCAGACCAGTATTAAAGAATACAATTATTCACCCTTATTCAGCTGGAGTTAGCAAACCATTCCCTTATCATGCATCCAGGATTCAAGTTCCTATAGATAAAGTTCTATACTAGCTATCAATAAAATAATACACTTCATCAATACGGTAAAATTTAAAAGCGTCATGTACACAATTAGGCGCAGAGAGAGAGAGAGTGTGTTTTAAAAATTAATATAATAAGTTGACCAAATTTTAAAATGGTAAAAAAGTCCCTCAAACATGCAAAAAGTCAATTTTATAATTAATCATTTTAAAGGCCATTTCAGTTTCTATTTACTATTTTCCTAGGCTTATGGAATGAAAATTCTCAAACCAAAACCATTTCCACTTCCGTTTCCCACATTTTTTCAGTATCCAAACAAAGCATGATTTGAAATAAACATCCCAAAAGTAACACAAGACCGACAAAGATAAACCCATACCAGGATCACACTGCCGAAAGAACTCTTCAACATCTGCAACCACAGAAACAAAAACAGGAAAAAGAAATCACATTTAACGTCCAAAGACTCCAAACCATACAAAGAGAAATTTAAAAAAAAAAAAAAAAAGAGTAAAGAAACCCATGAAGAGAAACTTAGGAATTTTATTATCGTTTTTTCAAAATTAAAAAAAAGAAAGTAAATACCGGCGGTGAGGGCTTTAATCATGGCAGCTCTTCGACCCTTGAAATCCCTAAAGACCTCCTCAACAGTTCGCGGGTTGTACGCACCCCCGTCCATACTTTGCAGACTGTAAAACACAATTACGAAAGCCAAAGAGTAAGAAAAAAAGAAAAGAAAAAAAAGATGGAGTTACACGGAGAGACTGAGAGTGAAGATCGAGAACCAGAGAGACAAAGCGAGGGAGAAACAGAGGCTGCGTGTCTGTGTGTGTTGTGTAAAAGGAGGGAAAGATTGCAAAAATATTTGACCTCTGAGAGAGTGAGTGAGTGAGAGAGAGAGAGAGGGTGATTCGGATTTGAATCGGACTGAAACGGACTAATTAACTGGATTTCATAAAAGGCAGACGAGTCCTCGAAGCGGATGAGATTTGATTTGGCCCATCTCAAATATACTACTTGGGAAGCAATAGAACCCTTTTTTAAAAACGTGTGATAGATCCGACCCCTATGATCTTGCCACGTATACATATTGGCCCACCCATGACTAAATCCCAGTTGGCGTTGTGCTTTTAGTTGATGGAGGACCCCACTATCCGATTATTCTCCACTACACCGTTGGGATCCTGCCACGCCATCATCTTCTGCGTACGACTCCACTTTGCGCCAAGTCCTTGTGGACGTGGACCTCTCAAGACACGCAATTTGCCATTTTTTAGTGAAAACTACAGGTTCGTTTGATGACAAATTAAAATTCCGATTCAGCCAGAAGTTTATATTTTCTAAATTTCAAAAAAATTGGAGAAAAATGAGAGACAAAAAAAAAAGAAAAAGGCAGTTACTTCTTCTAAGCCGTAGAATAAGTTCTTGCAATTTTCATTCCTAAACTGGAATTAGGATCATCCTCTCTTAAACACTTTCTAATCTTTTCCTATGCAAATTAAATAATAAGGGTACAGATTAATTTTACTATCCAAGGTTTACTCTCTCCAAAAACTAACAAGTACTCCACGACTCACTTTTTACATAATATACTATAACTCACAAAATTAGTCAAAGAACTCTCCAGCTTCGAAGGCATGGCCAAATTCAATTTTGATGGTAGTCATCCTCCATTATGGTCCAATGCCCCTCAAGAATTTTGGTTGCTGTCCTTATGAAATATTACTCTCTGTTCTGGTTCTGAATATAAACATGTAAACTCAGCCATCACCTTTCTGTAGCTGTTTTTATCAATCACGTTGCATCTCCTGCACATCTCCTCAAAAACAATCTCAGCCTCGTTCACCTTTCCCTTTTCGCATAGCTCCTTGATAAATACTGAAAAACTGTCTAAATTAATAACGTAATGCCTGTCAAGTGCTTCATAGAAAACCTCTACTGCCATTTTCACGTTTCCATCCTCAGAGTAACCCTTAACTAAACAACCGTACAGTGTGGCATCAAGCTCATGGCCATTCTGAATCATGTAACCTACAAGCTCTTCAACTCTCTGCATTTTCCCTTCACTTCTACAATGACTACTACTTATCAGCGTGTTATACGACAAGAAATTTGGAGCACAGCCCATTTTTGGCATCTGCTTAAGAAGATGAATTGCTTCCTCCAGCTCCCCATTTTCCACAAGAATCCTTAACACTGCATTAAAACTTGAAACACTTGGGTTTAGGGCTCTGCCCCTCATCTCCTTTAGAAGGGAAATTGCTTCAATTGTTTCCCTCCTTTTGCAATGCTCGTTAAAAACAACCCCATATGATTTCACATCCAATTTCATACCAATACTAACCATCTCCTTTATATGTTTAACAGCTTCATCGAGCTTCCCTACAATGCAAAGCCCTTTCAATATACTCGTGTGGGTTGCTATGTTGTCCTTCACACCATTTAACCTCATCTTTGTCATCATCTTCTTTGCTTGGTCGACATTCCCACTCAAACACAGTCCATGAATTAATGAGTTGTAAGTAAACAAATTAGGCTCGCAACCCTTGTTCTCCATTTCATTCATGCACTTGGTTGCCTCGTCCAGTTCACCATTCTTGCAATACCCATTAATTAAAGTCGTATAAGTTACTGTATCGGGCAAACAATCCTTGCTCTTCATCATGCAACCAAAAATTCTCCGCGCACTCTCCATGTCACCCTTCTTACAGTATCCAAAAATCATGGTATTGTAAGTAATCAAATTTGGTTCACAAATCATTTCATCGAACACGTTCTTTGCATTCTCAATCATGCTCATTTTGCAATACCCTCTAATCATTGTCGTGTAAGTGGAAACATCGGGTTTCACGACGCCTTCCTTCATAATCTGATCATAAAAAGCCTTGGCTAAATGAATTCTATTCGCCCTCACCAGCACACCCAATATGGCATTATACGAAAACAAACACCGCCCACTCTCGATCATTTTCGCTCTGTGCAGCCAATCAATCGAAGCCCTAATATCGCCGCGATCCCCATGAGCTTTGATAAACATAGCAACCATAAAATCAGATAGTCTGTTATATTGCAGAAGGAGCGAAGAGGCAGTGGAGAAGAGCGAGTGGGAGAGGAGAAGGTCGTTGATGGCCACGTAGCAGTGGTGGGTGTGGGCATAGTTGGTAGGGTTAGGAACAGGGTTTGAAGCCCAGTTGAAGAAGAATAGGGCGTGGTAAGGGTCAGTCTGGTTCTTGATGACTTGGATGACTAAGCTCGGGTTCAAAGCAGATGAGAACTGGTTAAGAGGGGCAGAGCTAAGGCCTGAAGAATTACCCTTTTTCGGGTTTAACTTTTGGAGAAGGGAGGTTATGGAGGTCACCAGGTCGTTTTTGGGAGAGGTTAAAGCACTACATGGCCGAGCCATTGACAACCCAAAACCTTTACTGAGATAGCAGAAGATACTGGTATTTCGTTCTCAGACCATTTTTTTTTTCCGACGAGTGTTCTTGTAAAGTTCCCAAAAAAATAGATACTAGGCTAAAAATTGGAAGGCAAACATTCATTAATTTCTTTAAATACTTGTCTAGTGAACTCTTTTTTTTTTTTTGGTATAACTTGTCTAATGAACTCTAATTCATATCCCACACTAGCTTAAATAAAAATTTAAGCCAAAGAGGTATTTGGTTTTTTTGCGTAGTAAAATTAAGCCAGAGTGTTGGAGTTACTTATTGTACACAATAAAATGATAATGAAAATCAAATCTGTGACAATGGTCCACTGTGACTTCCATCAGGTGGTCTGAGCGATGCAACAGCACCAACAGGTTGAAGAGCGTTGGGGCGTGTTTGCTTGGACCATGTCATGACGTGGATTAGAACTCTATCCGTTTGGTCAATAGCCAAGGAGAGAAGGTCCCTGATTTCTGAGTGATCACAACAGTGGATGAATCCTGCAGAGCAGGCATTTGAAGGCATCAAGCTCTTGCCTTCTAAGCGAGAGATCACAAGTAGATGCCCACTTCCATATGCTTCTTCATGTAAGCGTCCCAGCCCTGCTCGATCAGCAGCTGATCCCTTTGTTACCGAGTTTATGCAAATGAAGCCCTGCTTACATACAATAATAACATGCATATATTAATCAGCCACAGCGTTTAAAATAGCTTTGGGGAATTAGTAGAAAGAAGTCGATGAATTGCCTAATTACCTCCTCGGTTCGTTTAATGTCCATTCCATACCGTACTTCTCCGGGTGTAGGCATCAATTCAACTAAGACTTCTGCAACTCCTGGTAGAAACCAGAGTCGTATCCCCTGCACTATTTGGATGGTGGTTGTGTCGTTTTGTTGCCTACCCCAACTTGTTTCCCTTGATCCTTTTAAATTTTGTTTCTCCTAATTTCAAGCAAACAAAATAAATTTTTAACATGTAAATGTTATTGTTCATATACCAAAAGCTAATCAAAGATTTGACATATGAATTTGTAAGAGGATCATATACATACAGATGTAGCAATCTGCTCGGTTTGGATATTAACAAAAACGAGAGGAACCCCTGAAGAAACAGATGCAGAAAACCATGCCATGCACCTGGTAGTGGTAGCCTCAACACAGTGCTCGTCAGGGAAGGGCATGAAGAGAATGGAGCTGACAACCGAACAACCTTGGTCAGGCAAGTAAGTATCCATTTTTATCTTCCACTCATACTTCACTCCTCTTCTGTTGAATCCCCTTCTTTCCACATTTACCACCCTCCTGCTCATTTCTGCAACAAACATCATAAACCACACCAACCCTTTTACCATATATATGTGTTTCAGTGTTTGTTTACTTTTCAAATTTATTACTTGGACATGGATCCACCGAAGGTAAAGACAGATCTGATTCTATCATCCCATTGTTTGTCTCCTCTGTCTCACTAATTTTTAATTGACATTTTGGTGTGTTTAGCTTTTCAACAAGAAAAGATGTTAATTTTTCATTTTGTTCTGAAAGAAAAGATTTTCGTTAACGTGCCATGAAAATTATAATAAACATACATGAACAAGAGAAACATCTCGAGGGGTTAATTATAATCCAAACGACTCAGAGGCCTAATACGTACTTAGAAGGTAAACCCTACGTACCCTGCAGTTGAGCGCACTGTTCTATGGTCATGTCCCCTAAAATTGCAACATGTCTGTCATCTGTAGCCGCTTTGATTGTGTACTTCCTTTGAAGCATTGTATACTTATATTGCACAATACGAACCCGAAGCTTGATTGTGTTAGCACCCCTTCTGACCTTTACCCATATGAATTCCACATGTTGACTGACAATCTTACCAAGCTGTGAACTAAGCTCTGCCTTGGCTTTTGCCGGCACAAACAACTCTTCAGTATCAGTCTCTGCAATTCCCATAATGATATCTCCAGGCAAAGGCATGCTCTCGTCCCACTCTTCCAACCATTCTTGCTTCACTCCTTTCACGCAAACCAGTGTCGGAGCACTAGCGTTGCTCATTTCTTTCTTACTGAAAACAGAACAGTACGTACTTGTCTGTGGAGTTTCCTATCTAACTCTTATATTTCTAGAATGAACAAAAGATTACGGAGCTTTTAGGTATGGTTTTACGAACACTTCAAGGAGGTCAATTTTTAGGTCTCTACGTCAAGATCATAGTAAGGAAATTTCAATGCCGATTATTCTGTCTTCTTCTTTCTTCTAGTAATCGTGGTTTTATGATAACGCCATGGGGGCTTCTTGTAACAAGGTCAAATATAATTTTTTTATAAACACCATCTTGCGGAAGAAACACACAAGTTGACGGACAGAATGTTGACAAAATTGTTAGAATAAGCAAAAGGCTAACAGCCAAGAATTTCAATACGGACAATTTTATTTGACTCCTTCGAGGAAAAATTCTTCCTAGATACTTGCATGTTGCATCCGGTACTCCATATTTAAGTTTTGATTTTATACTTGCTTGTAAATTTCATGATTAGTACAACCTGAGATCTAAAAATCTAAATAGAAATTACTAACAAGCTGTCGAGGTGACTGACTATAACTTAGTTACAGGAGTTAAATTTCTATTTAAATTAATCTCAGATAAAAATATATATGGACCAACTATACATTTTGTAGAGGAGACTTATTAGCCTAGCTACTCACAGATTCGTATAGGGTTTATAACTAAAAATGAGTTACATTCACAGTGTAATATTAAGTCCAGCACAAATGTTGGTCATTTCTTGTCGAAGTCTATTGATTTCAGCTTGAGCATTGTCCCTGATCTGTGCATCGCTGGAATCCAAACTCGGTGCCAAGCTTGATATTTGCCTCCGAATGCTTTTAATCTATACATTACCATAACCAAAAAACAAACATATAAAGATTATATGAAAAACTATCTTTTATATATATATATATATTCTTAAAATAAATGGAGTTTAAAAAAAAAAAAAAAACCTTTCTGTGAGGCCATCTTGTCAATCCATGTCTGCGGCATATCTTTTTAACAACAGTTGGGCATACATTCATTCTCCTAGCGGCCTCTTCAATGGGAAGATGGAGATATTCACGTAGATCAAACAACGTCAACCTTCCCGTTCTCTGCCTCTGCACTACTCACCCACCACCCCACGTTAAAAAACTTGTAATTCTTATGATAATTTAATTAAAACGAAACAGAGTATATATAAGTAAATAAATAAATAAAATGCACAGGAAATGAAAAATGAGCGGAAACAACAACCTGCTCTGAGAGAGACCTAGGATTAATATTCGTCTCGGCCTCTCGTTGATCTGCTTGTTCTGCTTGTTGCATCCAAGCACCTTCTGATATATTTGAATGTTTAGAAAAACTAAAATTAGATAATATGATATAATATGATATATGTATTATTCTGAGTAAATGACATGAAAGTGTTTTAAACGTACACCACCTTGTCCTGAATTAATGACTGGAGATGTTGGAAAGAGGTCATCATTATAAGTCATAATATCATCCCACTCCAATCCAACACAAACAACCTCGTAAAAGAACGACAGTGGATCCTGCATCATTGTGTATCCCTCTAGTTTTCTTTGCATGAAGTATTGCACCAGAAACTGCTTCACGTATTCCATACTTTTCTTGCAAAAACTGATAAGACAAGTGCTCAAAAAACTTACGTGGTTTAAAAATTTTGCCTACTTAATGGTGTTGGAGGTTGAAAATATAATAAAATTAAACTTACTCAATCATTTCAAACCCTGAAGAATTCACATCCACGTTATGATTCTGAACAATACCATGGCAGATCATACCCAGTCTTCCATGAATCTCAAGTTTCATTATTTTGTCGCCTTAATTTCCATTTTTAAAAATAAAAAAGAACAATAGTAAGTAAAATCATTGCTCACTTACTAATTTATTAAACAACTGACTAATTAGTAAATATATGAAGATAAATCTGACCATTAATATGAATGATTTCCCTGAGCACTTGGCAACAACTACAGTAATATGGGACTGGTGGCAGGGGCCAAATTGAAAGTGGCTCTGTATACACATTACTAGGATTGTTATTCTGTCTTTCCAAGTTCTCGTCCGCTGGAAAATTACCCATTCCACCATTAATTAATCCTGTAGGACCCGCTTCTAAACTTCCTCTGCTTCCTGATCCATAATCAAACTCATTACCAAGATTCCACAACGTGGGGTCTTCTATTGGATGGTCTACTACTCCCTGTGTTCCATCGTTATTAAGCAGAGGCATGGAATTATGAGGATGGAAATTTGAGGGTCCATCCAATTTTGGTAATTCCGCAAGCACTGGATTAGTATCGTCCATGAGACTGAGAATGTCATCGTCATATGGTCCATCATATGTATCATGGTACGGCACAATATACCCTGCTTGATCTGCCATGCATGACGGTGACGATTATATATACGTTTATGTAATTTTCAACGTGAAATCGTTTTGGTTCCTTTTGCCTTTTCTATGCAGCGGCGCGTGAAGACGAAGCACCGCTACTGATGGCGAGCGTTGAGGGAGTCCCAAGCACCGAGTATGGTGCTTGAGACGAGAGTGAACTGTGAAACAATGGTCTCTCTGTATTGGAATTGGAAAGTGGGTGTGAAGGAAAAGGACAAGAAGGCGCGGGAGGCAGTTTGTGACCGTTGGCGGACACACAGTTTGGGGGGGCTCTTTCAAAATTACTTGGCTGCGATCGGGTGTTGCGAGACCCCATTCAGAATTTTGGGTCCCTCGTATTAAGGATCAATCAGGACAACGAACGAACAAGATCTACAGACGAATTTCCAAATATACGACGTCGTTGAACTTGTGAACCCTCAGTGTTTGTTTTTCTTGTTATTATTATTTTAGTTTTTAATAGATATATAAAAATACAAATTAATTGAAACCAGCAAATAGAAAAAGTAGATAATTTTTTTCAGAATATATTTTTAAAAAAATTTAAAATACATATTATTAACAGATAAGATAAGAACCGAATAAATATGAATATTATTTACTGATAAAGAAGATAATTGATATATTTTTATAAATAAAATTAATTTAGAATAGAGTGAATATTTTTATAAAAATTATAAATAAATAGACTTCTTAATAATAATTATTAATAAACTGACTATTTAGCTAAATTACCCTATTATTTCTAGTGGGTTACGTATAAATATGGGTTATAGGTCCAAAAATCCCCAAGAGCAACGAGTTTGTTCACGACAACGTTGCAAAGGCAAATGAGCAAGTGAACGGCCCAAAAACAAGACAAAAAAATACAAGAGATAGAGAGAGAAAAGTTTTAGATCTTTGATAAATTAATAAAAATACAAATCAGAAAATTGTCGACTTGCATCAACGACATCGTTTTCTTGTTTACAGCATCGGCATGCTTGTGAGCTGTGACATGTAAAAAAATGGATGGAGATGGGAGTCGAGAGTAACGTGGATAAAAACCTACCCAAAAATCAAAATCAAAATCATAGAGAAAGAAAGTGAAATGAAAGCAGGAATATCATCGCTTGCCAACTCCAAGAATCTCAATCTGCACCATTTCTCTTTTGCTGTCTCTCGCTCCACTATCTTTCACCCAAAGTCATTCTCTCGCAGAACATCATTCCTCTCCCCCATACCCACCAAGACCCAGAGTAACTTCGGTTTGAGCCGTAAGAACCAGATCCATACACCCAATTTCTCTTCAATAATGGCCTCCTCTTACAAACCCGAACAGGCCAGGTCCCCACCTGCTCTTCCCTTGCCCACCCCTCCTATCAGCAAGGCAAGATTTTTCTGCTCAGTTATATGCATATGTGCCCTGCTGTATCAAATTTTGAGTTTTATTTTGAATTGGGTCTATTGGGTTTAGAGGGTTGATTGTGTCTTCGTGGTTGCAGTTTAAGATCGGGCTGTGCCAATTATCTGTGACCGCGGACAAGGAAAGGAACATTGCGCATGCTCGCAAGGCCATTGAGGAAGCTGCCGGAAAGGGTGCTCAGCTCGTTCTTTTGCCTGTGAGTTTGGTGTCAACTGTGTCTTTTGTGTGCTTGCTAGTGTGAAAAAGAGAGCATTTAAATGCCATACTTAATATTGAGTTCGAGTTTTATTGGGAAATTTATGTGTTAGTTGATTTTGGACTAGGAAACTGAATCATTAGTTGCATGGGCCATGGAGTTGTTGCTGGCCCTTAAACTTAAATGGAAGCATTTTACTGTTTTCATTTCTTCAAATTTAGGCTGACGGATGGACGGACTAGTGGTATGACATCTTACATTCTAAAAATATAGTTTATACACATCTACCTGACGTGCCATTTATAAAAATCCGTTGCTTAGCTAGAAAAATAATGTTAAATGCAGTATACCTCGGATAACATTTGTTTAATCTTCTTCATTTTTTTAAAATTATTTATTTATTTATTTGTTCAGGAAGTTAATCTTCTTCATTTGATAGCCTGAAATTTGAAGAGAAAAAAAGTTAAAAAGGGACAGAATAATAGTTCTAAATTTTCAGTTATTTAGCTCTAACAAATAAGCACAATCTTGTGAAACAAGCTGACATAGTTAAATTGTGTAATACAATCGACTCATCTTGTAAGAGAATTGAGATTCCTTAGTTTGAGATAATGATTCCTTCCTTTTTATGTCAGGAAATATGGAATAGTCCATATTCAAATGATAGCTTCCCTGTTTATGCGGAGGACATTGATGCGGGTGGTGATGCATCTCCTTCAACAGCAATGTTATCTGAAGTTTCTCGTCTTCTTAAGATTACCATAGTTGGTGGATCTATACCGGAACGTTCGGGGAATCAATTATACAACACGTGTTGTGTCTTTGGTACTGATGGAAAGCTGAAAGCTAAACACAGGAAGGTAGTGCTTTAAGCTTCAATTTTGTGCCATAAGCGATTAGCATTGAACATGAAGTTATGGAAAAAAATATAATCTATATGTCTGTTAGTCTTCTATGTCCTAGTACAGGGGTTTGATTGAGTGTTAGTTCTTGACTTAAAAACTCGTGGGAGACAGTAAACATAATCCATAAGTGTAGCTTAATGAATGGTGTCTTTATGTTTAACTAGATTTTTATAATAATTTGAATATTGATTGACATTCACTACCACATGCTCGGTTGTGATGTTCAAAGAACAAGCCTGTGGAGTTTAGTATATAATATTTTGAATAATAATGATAACCTTTTACAGTAGATTTCTTATTTTGCATGTCAATTTAAAGAAAAATTTGTTGTCGCTAATTCAGTATCCAAATGATCTGGCATATACGTGATTACAGATACATCTTTTTGACATTGATATTCCTGGAAAGATTACCTTTATTGAATCAAAGACTTTAACGGCAGGCCAGAGTCCTACAATTGTGGACACAGGTTTGATGGTCACCTATCTGCTCTTTTATACATATTCCAACTGTATAGCTTGTGATATCAGACTATATTGTTTATTCTTTTCCGCAAACTTTTATTCATTGTTTTAGAAAGCTTTTTTAACTTTTTATTGTGGAGAAAATAACCATCAAATGGTTCATGCAGATGTTGGGCGTATTGGTATAGGTATCTGTTATGATATTCGGTTTCAGGAACTAGCAATGATATATGCAGCAAGAGGTTTGCCTTTATTATAACTACAGACCTGTGAAAGAGTGTGAGTTCCTGTTTTTGAGGCACTGAACATTGACTCCATCAAAGTTGTTGACGTCAGGTGCTCATTTGCTATGCTACCCTGGGGCTTTTAACATGACTACTGGACCATTGCATTGGGAGTTACTGCAGAGAGCAAGGTACTATATGTGATTGTTGCATACTCTAATTCCTTCATAGACTTTGTTATTGTGATGATTAAGGATTTACAATATTTCTCTTACAAGTGTGTGTGGAGGGAGAGAGAGAGAGAGTTAGGGAGTTCTATCAACCATGTCTGGAAGTACCTGTGCTCTTATTTCCTTGATGGAGATGCTCTATTTCTGTATGACTTGCAATTATAACTCATTTTCATGGACTGGGTGTCTGTGGAAAGTTTGTTTATTTACTGTGAGAGCTACTTAAACCATGTTTTATCTGTTATTTTGATTGACACACCTCTATGAGAGCTTCCAAATGTGAGATTAATATCTCTAAGAAACACAGGCAATTATATTAGTGAAATAAAACAAATTGTGCTTAACAATATTCTCCAAATATCTATATGTGATGACAGAAAAAAGTTGATATCTGTGTGTTTACTTCAAGGAATTGAACTGATTATACTCGTCATATCTTCAAATCTTGAAAATATATACAATTTCAAACTACACAGAAATTGACATATAATCTTTCTTACTGGTTTTCCTCTCTGTGTCAAGTGCAGGGCTGCAGATAATCAGGTACTGTGACAAATCACCTTTATGTGGATAAATTATAACTACCATTTGTCAGACAAGTAGTATTTTTGCATTAAACATGAATCGCATATTACAAAGTAAACAGTAATTTGGTGAAAGATAGCAGGCATTAAATAAAATGAAAGCTCTTCTGTTTATCTCGTGCTTTCTGGTTGAAACAGATTAGCGAATGTGTTGTGTAGGATGCCAATAGTAGCATGGCTGCTGTATAATGCTTTGCCTTAACAGTTATGAGCAAATTAGTCAAATTATTAGACCAAAGGTGGTATAGAACAATGGTTACTAGTTCTCAGACATGTAGCTAGCTTCTCAATGCAAATAAAATTTCCAGAAAAAGTATGTCCTCAGTAGACCAGTTGGTTAAATGCTTCTTAAACATGTTTTTAAAATCGGTTTCATTTCTCAGAAGTTTCTAAAACTTTCAAGTTGAACCTACAAGTTAAAAATCAAGCCATAAATGGTGTTGTGCCTCCCATTCTGTAGAATGTGATTCTTCTTGTAAGTTAGGCCTTTCTCTAATGAGGATTTTCTCACCTGCAATTTTAATTTCAGTTATATGTAGCAACTTGCTCACCTGCTCGAGATGCTGGAGCTGGTTATGTGGCTTGGGGGCACTCCACTCTCGTTGGACCTGTAAGTGAATACTCATAGTGAGCTTCATTTTGTGTTATATTCCCCTATTTAGTATTTGATAAAGCCATTACTCCACAAGTCTGAAAAATCAAATAAACTTGCTTATAAAGATTCTCTTTTCCAAGTTTCTATTTGAGAAGCAAGGTAAGCAATTTGATAGTGTAAGATACTAAGAGAATTGAATATGTCAGTTTGGAGAAGTACTGGCTACTACAGAACATGAAGAGGCAATAATCATTGCAGAGATTGACTACTCACTTGTTGAGCTTAGAAGGTGCACCTTACAAACACAGATTTTCCTCTTCTCGTCCGTTAACGTTTGTAGGTGTGTCTATTTAATTTATACTCTAAAACTAATCAATGATAAACTGGGAACAAATTATACAGGACCAACCTCCCCCTACAGAAACAACGTCGTGGTGATCTTTACCAGTTGGTAGATGTTCAGAGGTTGAATTCTCAGTGAGCTGAATTCGTCAAGAAGCCACCCTGTTATGCATGGAGGAGAAAGATTGGGTGAGAATGGATAGTGTAATAAGACCAATCATAGCCTACCAATGTTATTGTGGGTGTAGCAAGACAATTATAACCTGAGTTTTTTTCCCCTTAATAAAGCGCTTTATGTGGGATATTGATGCATCCTCCTCACAATCATTCAAGTGCCTTTTGTTTCTTTGGTTAATTATTCAACTGCTTTGATAGCAAGATTAAACTAGCAAATACCATTTTTAGTTGATGGTTCAAATTTTGTACTATGGTTATATCATATGTGAACTGAACACACGGGGCCGGTTAAAGCATTTGGATTTTTTAGTTCGTCAAGCCCAAAAGTCCTGGTTTTGAGTAATTTTTTACATGGAAAAATGGAAACTGCTTAGGTGAAACCCAACAATCTGTTCCTGTATAAGTCTAATTGTGATCGGATCGGTGAAAACGCACAAGTGAGGAACAAGGTTGATGCAAGCAAATCAGGAATAATATAATCCATGCCATTGCCAATTGCCAAATATAATGGGGAATCCCTTGTTGCGGAGAGAAACATATGGCATATTTTGAGAAACGTGACTGCAACTTTGGCTTTGATTTTTGGAGTGCCATGTTGAGCAGGCAAGTTTGATTGAAAGGGAAAGAATCTGTCAAATTTTCCTTTTTTTTTTGGGATCTTAAAGTTGGTAACCAGACACACTTATGTATTCAACATGCAAAAACATAATCTTCAGTGCATAACAATGGGCTTCGCAGATGTTTCTAAGTAGGACCTATTTCGTTGTGTTGGGCCCTAATGAAATGTTAATACGATTTGTTTTTTAAGAGGCAGTGAGATAGACATTTACAGGCGGGCAATGAAGAAGGGCATGCAGTTCACGTGAAGATTGCGACTCCAAGATAAGAAAGCAGTCTAAATAAATGAAGAACTGAAGTGATGGCATGCAAAGTGCACGTGGATATACCTGAGACTGAGAGCCCTCTAAGGCCTAATATATATTAAGGTCGTCGGAAACAGACTCCCTACTTGCAAATTACCAGAACCCAATGCGAAGCAGTAATCAGATGCCTGACACTAAATCTGGTGCTTTTGTTGGAAAAAGAGCACTCTTGCTTTCCTTGATCACCACCACTTCCACCTCTTGGGATCCCCACCCAAATGCCTACCCATATATCTTTCTCTTACATTTGCCTACGTACTCTGGGCATGGACAACTGTAAAAGGGTATCCAACGGTGATTCTTGATGGACCAACATGAACGTTCTCAATAGAGCTTAGCTGAGGTGTAACCACTGATATGATCGGGTGTGTGGCCACGCTTTCTCACGTGGTATAGGCCGATGAGGACGTACGGCCTGTGTCCCAAACATCAATAATGTTTCCCTCTAGGGCCTCCCCTTCTTTTTGAAGCTGCAATTGAAAGAGCGAGCTTTGTTTACGCAGACAGAAGGTGGCTTAACAAGTTGGGCTGTTAGATTTGTACACCACCAGTCACCACAGAGATTTCATTTTAAATATTGGGTCTATGTCTCTCTTGATGATGCACTTGGAACTATATTACAAATAAGACGTACAAATGGCAACTCCTTGGGAAAATGGTGCTTTTCATAATCAAATTCCCACAGAGAGCTGGGTACTAATTACAGTACGTTAATTAAAACTCACACTGATTAATTTTTTATTCCCATATTACACTTCCATTAAACTACCCCCAACATATTTTAGTTCATTTAAGAAAATAAAAAGATAAAGAATTGGGGCATGAAGTACATGAACCATGGATGTCAAGTGTACGCGCTGTTGGTAAAACTTTAAATCTGCCAACATATCACCCAAATCATGATTCAGCCCAAAACCCGTGACTTTAGCAACGACGACTGAGACGCTAGCTTACGTGGCTAATTTTGATACGCTAGTGCGTTCACGTATGCGTGTGAACAAAGGCCAAGGAAAGAAGGGTAAGCCCCCCGTAACCGCACGTATCAGAGACGATATCGTATGGGGACAGTCACAGAGGGTGAGCAGGACAGTAAATGGTTCACGTGCCAGTCTACGGCCCCACTCTTACCAGCTGTGGAAGCCCGTGGGTCCCACCACCTGCCACTCATGCTCAGATCTGGCCGTTCATTATTGCCGCCCGTGCATTGATACAACCTTCTCAGAGGCCCACCACAATCTCACAGTCCGTACTTTGCAGCTATCCACTGACAATGTTAGCCCTTTACCAATTCAACCCGGCAGGCAGCCTCCGCGGGGAAAAAAAAATAAAAAAGGTAAAATGCAATTTAATTGGGTTTGTTCCAATTTTCCATAAATGTAATTTTAGGGGAAAACAAAAATTGTGGAAAATAGTATTAGATTGCATGCTCTTGATTAGTGACTTTATTAAATATCTAATTACATTTAAACCAATATTTTTTTGGTAAATAAAAAACATCATCAACCCATAATTCTGTTAGAAAATAGAATTTTATTATTGTTTCAATTTTATAATTTTATAAAAGTCTAGAAGCCCACTCGTCTAACAGTTTCTTTTTCATATGATATTTAATAAGGCTGCGTACACTGAGACCTTGATGGGAGCTTGTCAAAATTTAAATTGTAATTTTTATAAATAAATGTGAGAGTTCGGTAGGCTTCTATGGCTATGCCACATCCCCAAATACATGTAAAGTAATATTTTGATAACTGGTCATTTAGAGTTCTTCTACAAAAAAATCTAGATTATTGCAATTCTTAGATTCAAATACTCATTAATATTAAGAGATGATTTTTGTTTTTATATTAAGTGGATGCTTTATTAGATTTTCCAATATTTAATATATGCGACTACAATAAATCATTTTATGGATTGGAATGTTTGGAAGAAGTACTTATAGTTTTTCATTTTTTGCTAAAGAAGTATTTATAGTTACTACAGGAAAACTCAATATATCATATGAAAATTTTGCAATAAATAAAATATAACATACAAAATATTAGAATTAAATTTCACAATCATTGAAATTGAAGATTCGACTTGAGTCGAGTGGTTATTTTTCCGTGCGAATGAATCAAAAAAGATAATAATAATAATAATAATAATAATAATAATAATAATAATAATAATAAGGGAAAATAATTACAAAAACTTAAACTATTATTAATTACTCATTGTTGAACGGCCTTTTAAATGTGGCATGAAATTCACATGAACTCAATCAGAATTTCGAATTAATGAAATTAATTAACAACTACTTTGAATACAATAATTCTTAAGAATTAATACTTAAAATGTTGGGTTTTGAGCCTGCACATTGAAATGTGCAATGTACATGAAATTTTTAGTGATTTTTGTGCACTCAATCATTTACAAAACAATAAATTTAAACAAATACCTCGTCATGTCTGTGATCTAAAGGTAAATAAATTAAAAATAATAAATTTAAACAAACACCTTATCATGTCTCTAATCTAAAGGTAAATAAATTAAAAATGATAGACACATAAATTTATTGTGGTTCACCCAAAAATGATTAGGCTAAAAATGATTTGTTGAGCTCAGATAACTAGAACTCAATGCAAAGAATGAGACCAAAATTATACAAGATTACAGGAGAAAACCAAAAGAACAAAGAATAAAAGAAACTCTAATTTTTAGGTTGATTCTTCCGGCCATCAACATCGAAGAAAAAGAAAAGCTTTATAGTATTTGGATAAAATTGAGAAGTAACGACTAAGATGAAGAAGTGCAAATGCAATCAACGATCCTGCTCTCTTATATCGAAAATGATACAATATAACATAAATAAAGATCAAACGAAAAAAATTGGTTGTCATTTAAGATTATCCAAGCTTAAATTATATAAATAGAACGACATCGTTTGATGAGAGTTGTTGCTGCTTCACGCTCCAACAAAATTAATGCATACGTGGATTTATAGCTAGCTATGATCATCTTAAATAATATAAGGTGGGTGATCTCGTGTGTGTGTGTGTGTGTGCACGTCTTAAATTCTAATTTTCAGCTGGTGAAAAAAAAATGTAAGATATAATATTTTACATTAAATTATTGGCAAATTTCAGAGAAGTGATTGAAAATGATAGATGATGAACATGGAATAAAAGCTGTGGGGCTGTTCTCTGAGTTTAAAGGAGAAAATGGGGTTGATGACCATTACAGCTTCAATCCAAGTTCTAGGAAAGTGCATGCGTAGTAGCTCTCTCTGATACAGCATTTTCTGATCAGCTAAATGCCCTGGTCTCCAAATCTGACCACAAGCCCCAACATACGGCCTACATAATATTTAATCTCTCCATGATCCCATTACCAATCTGATCATTTTTCATATAACATTTTTCTAATTGTTGGTGGAAGGCACCTTAATATAAAACCTTTTATTTTAGCCCCGAAAAACCCAAATAGCTTGGATACTGTTTGAGACCAAATCAAAGAGCTTTGTTTGTCAAACTGCTTCTTTATCATCAAGTTAGGGTGCATAAAGGTTAATGAAGGTTGCATGCATCATAACCCATGTCTCGTGATGAATGAACATGGACAATCACAAAACCATATTTGGAAAGCATGTGATCTTGGCAAGGATAATGGAGGCAGGACCTTTTGTTGCCCATCTATGTCCTTTGACAATGGTGGGGTTCCAACTTCCATTCTGATCTTTGATATATGCAAGTCCAAAGCAATCCTTTTCAGTCTTCTTAATGATGCTGTTTTTTTTTGTATTTTGTTTTTTCTTTGTTTTGTTTTGTTTTTAAAAAAAAATTATAAACTAGGTAACACATATACGAATGGTGTGTCTCTCCCACATTGGATAATACCCTCCTACTTCATCACCATCGATGATCCATATATATCTAGCTAAGGTTTTGGTGTTGATGGATATTTATTGGTTTTCCACCACCAGCTTGTATATATTATCTATTGCCAGCGTAAAATCATATGGTATTCTGTGTACAAAATCCATCTATATATTTTTTCACATCTAATAAACACGTACGTACCACTTTTTTTTTTTGGTAAATAAACACGTACGTACCACTTGAATGAATAATTATTATTATTATTATTCACAACCATGTCATCTAATAAACTTTGAGTTTCTTGTTTTGTTTTTCCAAGTGACGTATCTGAGCAGGCACAATTGTTTGTTCAACAATTCTGACAGGCTTAAAATTTCAAATTTTATTTTTTACCTCAATTTCGAAGGGAAGGGTGGTAAGAAAAAAGGCTTAAATGAAAATTGGATAAAAATTTACAACCAGTTAGTAGTGACAACGTAAGTACAGTCATGTCTTCGAAAAGAGGCTCCTTCCAGAAAAAGGCCTGCCAAGTGAAATTGATCTACTTGTAAAAATAAAAATAAAATGGCCAAACGAATTATAGGTCGGTCTAAATTAAGAATATTCATCGACCATCAGAGAGCCATGAGCAGCAGATTTAATTAGCGCTCATATGTTATTGAGTAGTATAATGGGAGAGAGCCAAAGAGACAGAGAGGCTCCCCAGTTAAAATTTCCATGATTAAAAAGGTTTTAAAAAAAAAACATATTTCAAATGCTAGTTCCTGTCCTTGGATTAAAATTTATAAGTCTAAGCAAATATTTAGGGTAAAAAGAAGAGCGCTGGTCACCCATGATTAAAGCCCCGTCTTTAATCCACTTATTGCTTCCTCTTTTTAACTGTCATTTCCATTTTTATTTCGGGCAGTGGGTAGATCTTCCACGTTCAAAATTCAAAATACGCTGCCATGTCAAACTGGGCCCCACAAATTCTACGAAGAACCAATAGCAGTGTCGAACTCATCCCTTCCCGAATTCCATATCCATGCAATTCAATTCAAGCGCTCCGTATCTAATCTCTAAGTCAACTTTTTTTTTTTAGTCAAAGGATAAGAGAGAATTAGCCAATTAATACTCTTAAATATGAATTAGTGAAATTTACCAAAAAACATTATGAATTAATTTCATGATGATTTTCAACTCAAAGTGATAAATAATTAGTAGCTCCTCAATTAGTGCATGCTTGATTTAAGAAGAAAGAAAAATTGTGCATATATATATAGTTTGCATGCTCTGGTGTTAATTAGCTTGGAAATTTTATTCCCATCATTGAAATAGGCATACCTATCTAATTAATCCATCTTTTTATATTATATGCAAGCAAGCATGTGTTTGTACGTGAGAGTATATAGTATATTCATTAATCCTCAGATAACTTAACAAAACCATGAAAAATATAAGAGTCTAAATAGTTCAATGCATGCAATACAAGCACATTTAAAATAATAAAGTTCGCGGTTGCCATAAACAAAATGAGAGAAGAGAATGACTAATAATATTGTATATTTTTATATTATTTCTTTGTTGGTCATATTATGTGGTTACTCCTAGTTTTCAATTGCAATTGTGCCAGCTCAAATGGAATTTAAAGCCTCTTTTTTTTTTCAACTCAAATGGAATTTTAAACCTAACAATTTTTCTCTCACACCAGCTTTTTTTTTTTCACCGTGTATTATAATATAAGAATATGCCTTTTGTTTGTTTTTATTGGGGACTTTATGATTTCAATTCTAAATTGATAGTCTTCATGAACTTGACGGCCAATATTATGCAATAATATCACATAAAATTGTAGGCAACTACCATAGAGAATCAAAACAACAACAATAATAATAATAATAATAATAATAATAATAATAGTTTACCCTCGAAATTCAATAATTCAACCACACATCTGAACGCATTTGTTCACTTGCTAAAAAATTTCTCCTCCTTCAAGGCCACCAAATATTCTTTCCAAAAACAACGTTGATAAATAATTTGGTAAAACAGGAGCAAAAAAATCCACCAAATCTAATGCAAAATTGTATCTAAACTCAGCAAAGATGTGGGCCCGCTATCATAATAGAGTTGCGTACAATTATACTCTATTTTTGTACACTCCATCAACGTGACATGATCAACGGCTTCAAACTCGAATTTCGGAAGGTGGAAAGGAACAGTGTAAAAGGGACACAGCGTCATTTCCTCCTGAAGAGAGGGGTAAAGCTGGGATAAAAATGGTAAGCGGCTCGCCAACGTCATGAGTGCCAAGCTGGCGTTGGCTCCAATTGGGGGGATCGACATGCACGCGCGTGGAAGAGCCTTATAAAAAAGTCCATCGCTCCCTGTTCCTTCCCTTCCATCTTCAAGGCGTGCCATTTTGCTCTCATTAGTCATCACTCTCTCTCCTCTCCACATAATCATCAATTTCCTCTGTTTTCTTCATGCTCTTTTTTTTTTTTGTTTGTTTGTTTTCCTTTCATTCCCAAGACCCAGAAAGTTTTAGAGAGAGAAATTACAAACTATTTGTTCCAAGATTTCCAATAATGTCTATTTCCTTGTAGCTGTTTCTTTCACATAATTTTTAGCACCTTCCATTGCAGCTTTTTGAATCACTCTTAGCAGACAAAAAAGGAGGGGAGGGAGTAGAGCGAATCAAGCTCTAATCTTATCATTTTTGTTTCTTTGTCTGCTTTTCATTTGCTACATTTCAAGCATATTTCAGAAAAAAAATGTATAGGCGGGAGAGAACACCAAGAGAAGGTAGATATAAGCACGACAAGGAAAACCAATCTTTCTCTTCGAGTCTTCTCGACAAAATTTACCGCTCAATCGACGAGGGTGACAAGCACTGTGAAGATTTGAAGTTCTTTACGGAAACAATAGCGAAGAAACAGACCAAAAGCGGTGGGAAAAGTAATAGAGTTATGAAGGAGGAAGAAGGCATGGCCGGCCTTCGGCGAGCTTGTTTAATAGAGAAGTGGATGGACAAGAAGGTTGGAGAGAAAGTGGGTGTTCAACAACGAAGACAGTATTACTCAGAATTTGATAGGAAACTAGACCACCATGATAATTACAGCGACCACGACGTTATGTTTTTCAGTTCCACTTCGAGTTCTTCAGATTCGAGTTCTGGAGGCTTCTCTTCCTCGGACACGGAATCTATGTACTGTGCCAAGTCGAAGGCCTCGTGTTTCGCGCCGCCGATGCCAAAGCCAGTTCGTACCAGCGTCACATCTCGGTCGGAGCAAACAGAGAAAAAACAGAGAACTCTGTTATATGAAGAGAGGAGGGAGTTGCATGTGTACGATGATTATCATCACAATTCAGTCACAACTGAGCAGACACCGAAGCTTGACCAAGTGTTGATCAAGTCCAAGTCGAGGGCTTTAAAGATTTACAAGAATCTAAAGAAGGTGAAACAGCCTATTTCACCCGGTGGTCGGCTCGCGAGTTTCATTAATTCTCTCTTTACTACAGGAACTACGAAGAAAGCCACTAAGAACTCCTCGTCCGTTGCAAGCTACGACGACGCTAGTGCTGAGAAGAAAACGAAGTCGGTGCTGGCATCAACGTGTTCATCAGCCTCTTCGTATTCAAGGTCATGTTTGAGCAAAAACTCGCCGTCTACGAGAGAAAAGCTGCGTAATGGGGTCAAAAGGACGGTAAGTTTCTACCCTGTGAGCGTGATTGTGGACGAAGATTGTCGGCCATGTGGCCATAAATGCTTGTACGAAGAACAAGACTCTACTTTAATGCCCGTGACAGTACCAACTGCATGGAAAATTAGAAGGTCACCGACGAGGAAGACCGATGAAGAGCTTAAAGTACAAGTGTTTGAGAAAACCCGGCGAGTGGAAGAAGCTGCCAGAGTGTTTCTAAGGGATTATCGTCAAAGCCAAATGAAGAATGAGTTAATGCACAGAGAGTTTCGAGGTGTTGACGAGGAAGACGATGATGATGCAGCTAGCTATTCAAGTTCGGATCTTTTCGAGCTTGATCATCTTTCGGTTATCGGCAACGATAGGTACAGAGAAGAACTTCCGGTGTACGAAACAACCCATGTTGATACAAACCGTGCCATTGCTAATGGCCTAATAATGTAGTTTGAATTAGTATCATAAACAAATTAATTAACCACTTTTTGTTCTTAATCCTTTCTCTTTTTGTGGGTTATACTATTGGCTTTGCTTTGATATATAGTTGGCGTTCATTTTTTTGTTTGGTAACTAAAATGTTCCTCTTGATGCTGTTTTAGTCCACACCGCTAGTAGCCAAAATATGAGATTCTAATAAACAGTCTAAAGTCATTGTATGCTATTTTACTTTCCTAATGGTTTGGTTTGATTTTGATGATGACAATAATTGGCATAAAACAAAGTAGTCAAATTTAGTTCGTTGATGAGGCAACTCCTGTGAGAAAAAGTGAAGGGAGAGTTTGATTTTTTTTGTTTTTCCTCTTTGGTTTTGGGTCTGAAAAGGGAGGTGGGGATGCGTTAATTCTTGATGATCTCCAACATTCAGATAGATTCGAGAAAGAAAAAGAGGAAGAAAATGAAAGATTCGAGATGGTAATGACAAGCAAGATATGATGGAAGAAAGAAGGGAGTGATGGTAAAGGGAAAGGCAGATCTTCGCCCATGGGAATAGAGAAAGTGAACCCATTAAAGCACTTGCTTTCTTCACCTTTCTTTCTCTGGAATTGCATTTTGTATTTGGCCCCTCCTCCCTTACTTGAACATCGCGTTACCACTCCTATCCTCCCCAACGACCATGATATTTCATGAACGACACTCTTTATGTTTTGTCCCCTCCATAACCAATCACTTCTTCACATTATTATTGTCCTATTTATTGATATATCTTACGACATGACATTACATTCTCTTTTCTTTTTTTTTGTCCTAAATGTTTTAATTCTTAGGGAAATTATAGGGTACGCATATAAATCTTCTGAAAAGACATAACATGGGAATCTACGGTGTTGCGAAGTTGTGGGTAATTCAATATTAAATGTTTCACTTAAAATGGAGGTTACATGTAATATATACTTCTGTAGGTATACGTGATTATGGTGGTTGATTCGGAAGGCCGAGTATAGAAAATTAATTTTAATTTCGTTTTGCTTTGAAAACCTTTGGGACAAATTAGAGAGGTTTCCAAGAGGGTATGGGAGGTGAGTTCTTTTGTTTTTTAAATTTTTTATGGTTGGAAACGTGTAACGTAGTGGTCTAAATTAATTGGAGAATATTACACATACGCGAACTTTGTAGGTTTATATATATGTTTAGCTGGGGACTTGAGCTTTCTAGTTAGTACACAAGGAATCTTAGCATGTGTATCGTTGAAATATGCCAACCTTCAAATATAGTTAGTATATATGTTACTAATTATCATGTTTAAGTGTTTTATTATATGCTGATATTTATAGCTGATTTTGTCATCTGTCATGAACAAATACGATCGTAATTATAACCTAATAGGCAATAGATGGGAACTCGTAGTTTTGAAAACGATTTGATGAAGTGATTTAATTGGGAGTGTGGGTAATTAAAAGTAAATCATAAAGCTTGCTAGGCATATGTGTGTGTACTGTGCCATATATAGAAATGTTACTTTGCTCAATGTAGACCTGATCAGTCATGGACCATCAAGTATACCTATATAGCTAGGTACACCTAAAGCATGCTTTTCCCTCATGCCGAAAGAATTTCTACGTCTCATGTGGGGTTTAAAATTAATAATTAAAGATATGCGACTGTTCAACACTTAACAAATATATGTAATGTTGTACTAAATAAATTATTTTTATTGCTGATCAACAAGAAGAAATTTGTACTTTGAGACAATTGCTTGCATGTATATATAAGTATGTTATCAACTCTTTAATTTACCAAAAAAAAAAATGTTATCAATTTTTTTAATCCAAATTAATATGATATATTCCTTACTTAAGCATCACATCATATATTTATATATGAATTATAAAAAAAAAATTACTCAAATACCCTCGAATTATATACAAAATTATAAATTATCTTTTAACATCCTCTGAATTTTAAAAAAACTTGTAAATTACTCCTAAATCATAAATATAGTGAATTTTTATCTTAAATATAGTAATTATTTAAAAATATTTCCTTACATAAATAATTCAAAATATTTCTTCTGAACTTTATTTTTTCATCTACTGTCACTTATATAATCTTTTAATATAAATAATTAAAAATATATTGTGTTTATGAATATTTAAGAGGCAATTTGCAATCGTTTATAAAATTCAAAAAATAGTTGTGCAAATTTCATAACTGAGAGGCTAATTTACAACTTTATACATAATTTAGAGTATTGGCACTAAATTTTTTTTTAAAAAAATTATAAAATAAATTAATGTTAATAACGTACACTATATATGAATAATAAATAGAATACCAATATACACAAATGGATATTCAAAGCATGCATTCTTAAACGGAAAAGAAATAGGACAAGAGGGGATGATCATTAGTAGAACTAATAATGAGTGTATATATATATATATATATATATATATAAGAATATAAGCTTAGTACGTAAGGAGCATACAGTGGCTTAATGTGAAATAGGAGAGACCCACTTAAAAAAGAATCAAGCTCAATAGTCAAAATTTTAACATAAACTTATGATTAGCAACTTAATTAAATAAATGTCACAAGTTTGTTTGCGGTGGGTGGTGGATGCCTAACTTAATCAAACAAAAAATGTAGTCATGCAGTTAGAAAACTAAAAGTAACATATAAGATTTTCTAAAGGCGAGTACTTTATGGTTGGGAAGTGCTTCAAACTCATTTGTTTATTATCCAAATAACTAATTAGGATTATTGAATAGCAATTAATTAATTAAATTAAATGTTTATTAGAAGCCAGGCTCATTCATGGACTGTGCCTTGGTTTTCAATTTTAAAAGCCTAAAAAGACACCGTACACAGTTGGTGGGGGGGGTGGGAAGTTGCCAGCAATGATGGAGAAGAATAATATTTGCGGTGCGGAAGTAGAGAATATGAAAGCCAACCTAACTGCCTACAACCTCATTGACTTTAATCGCCTTCTTCACATACACCTTCATGATTTTGATTTTGTTTCATTTGTATTGTTTGTCCAGCTATATACGAAGTCGTTTTGAGGTATGTCCACAACTAATATTTGGATAACCATGAGCATATTTGTGGCAGTAGCTGTGTCTATTTCCCACTTCCCAATAGGGAATAAACTTTTCCACATATTTTTATATATTCTTTTGGTGTAAATTTATATATTAAGTTGTAGAAGCCGTTCTCTTGCACTGTTTTATATGTTAGTGTTTCTAATGGAGATTTGAATTACATTGACCAAATCCATTTCCAGGCAGCATAACATATATACATTCTTAATAAGAAAAACAAAAGCTTAAAGCATCAAATCATAATGCCTACTATATAATACTATTATTATCACTGTCATGGTCATTCTTTGCCATTTTCCTTTATTACATGGCACAGAGAAGCTAATTAACTATGAAGAGCAAAAATGAGAGAGAGAGATAGAGACCAGATATAATAAATGTGGGAAAAATATTTTGATGTTTTTATTGGATTCTTTCTAATAAAAATCTGTATAATATATATATATATATTTGTTATAAAAATTTTAACTCAAACCTAAGCTCGGCTTAAGTTGTTTGTTTTGTGTTACCGGTTACGAGCTAGATAAGGCAGTTCCTTGAAAACAAGCAAAACCGCGTGAAAGTGGACAAAAGGTGAGGCTCCAAGAAGCGGGCCAAGCTAAAGAGTTTAATAAGAGTTAGAGAGATGGTCCACACTCCACTGTCACTGTCCTGCTTTGCCTAAGTTCACACACTTTAAAAGCCATAAGGCTGAGAGATTGTTGATCCCGAGGTAGAGTTCCCCACAAGCTTGTTTGCAGCTTTTTTCTTTTTCCCACACAAAGCCACTCTTGAAGACGATGGTTCTCATTTATCAGCTCTGCAAATAATTTTCCTTCGTATAAAATTGCTCCTGTCACATTTCTTCGATTACAAGGCAAAATTTAATTGCCACAAATAGAGATTAAATTGCAACCCCAACCTATCTAATAATGTGGGTGTTAATTTCAACCTCTCCCATTTATGTGGAAAGAGTAATAGCCCATTTGCCTATCTTTTTGCATGGGTTTGAATTAGAGTTTCAGCAGCTTCAACCATCATCTTTCATTCTCAATTATATAATTTTGCAATTGATTAATGTACAAGGCCCTGGACCAAAAATTGGTGAAAAATATGTGTAGAAGAGTTATGTTTCTTCAACTGTCGGCATTTGGTATTTAGGAAGAATACTTATTAATTGAATGGACCTAATGATATTGACACACTAAATTTTGGCATGGATGCATTTGAAAAATCAAACTTGGGCAGATCAGAGATTATGTGTTTTGGGAACATGCATGGCCAAATGATTAAAAGTGGAAGAAAAAAAAGAAAGAAACAAACAAAAAGGAGACGTTTTCTGTAGCTGCTACCATATTTTGCATGGACCAATAATATCATGCATGGTTCTGAGTATATTCATATGAATCCTAGAGGACCACTGACCATATTAGGCATTGTGGTCCAAATTCATAATTTGAAAATTGTTGGCGTGCCCACCTTGTAACTGGGAATCGCCGACCATTTTGTAATTTTCGATTTGGGGTCACTCTCTGACTCTCAAATAAACATCCAAAATATATATCATAGACAATGTCGCCTATAAGCTTAGCTAGCACTGCATGGCCTGCCTGCAGGCTAATCTAAATAATCTTAGAGACTGCACTGCATGTACCCTCGATTCCATCGATGTTAAATATTATGTTAATTTTGTTACAAGCTCACCACTAATAATTTAAAACCACTGTTATGGAATTTAAAATGTCAAGGTCCATAATTTTCATAAAAAAAATTCGCTCAAAAACTTTGGAATCGCTATGCAACAAAAATATTTAGACACATAGTAAGCTTCATTATTGGACCGCTCTTAAGTTTCACTTGCTTTGCAATTATCAAATAATTAATAAATCGTCAAAATCAGAGAGGGAAGCTGGTGGGGGATGCAAATTACGATGCACAAAGAAAGCTCCCAGTTGAAGAATGAGGGGGGTGTAATTGCAACGCCCCAATTGAATCCAACTGGAAAGCGAGGCACCACCAAGAAGCCTCAGGGATTTTGCAGAGGGATCGTTGTGTGCTTGAGTATGGGCTCAGTTGCTTCCACCAACGTTCGGCCACCAAAGCACCACCACCACCAGCCGACCTCCAAGTTGGAGCAGCAGGTACTTTTTGACCAAATTGAACCACCCCCTTATTTACAATTCAATTATATATATATATATATATGTATATATGCGTGCATGCATATTAAGGGAGTGACCACCTATTTTTCAATTTTTGTCCAAAGTTGGAGTCTTTCAATGTCAATTGTTCAACATTACTTAAATGTGATTGTATGACTAATTTCTCTTTCTTTTTTGACTAATCAAAGAGACTTTAGATGGCCTGGGCTGGGCTTGGGTGAGGAGTCCAATATCCCACATCCCCTGCCTGCGATCTAGCCATTTTTTAACACTTGTTGGACGTGGTCTAAATGGATCCAAACGGATAGGGCCCAGATGAAATTGTTCTCCTTATCCACCAAAATGAGTTTTGTTATTTACATTCCTATCATCTCTCCATACATTCACTCATACATTCACCCATTTCAATGAATGTATAAGAGACTTTAGCAAGTTATATAGCAAAGCTCACGAAAATTAGAAGCAATTTATGA
This sequence comes from Rhamnella rubrinervis, assembly GCA_007844105.2. Classification (NCBI taxonomy): domain Eukaryota; kingdom Viridiplantae; phylum Streptophyta; class Magnoliopsida; order Rosales; family Rhamnaceae; genus Rhamnella; species Rhamnella rubrinervis. The sequence goes on from CM017581.2 coordinate 3,828,101, forward strand.
GATTATACATATATATATATATAGCTTTCCATTCATATCATTTGGGTCGGATAAATGTTTATAAGCAAACCTAATGTACAATGAATGAATCTAATATTTGTGATTAAAAATCTGATAGTTTTTATATCAAAGCAGGATTATTCTATATATATATATACATATATTACCATAAATTAGAGTAAAGATAGTAAAAGAAATTGTATGGGGCGTGGTTTATAATAGGTAAGAGAGCTAGAAGGAGAAGTGCAAAAGCAGAAAGAAGCTGTGATGATGTATAGGAAGAGAATGGAAAGAACACAAGATTATCTGAGATACTGTCTCCAAGTTGCTCAGGATAATGGATTCTTGGACCTCATCCTCCACAACAAAGACGATGCTCCACATTTTCAATCCAATATGATTGTGAATGCCAGTACCAGTCCTCCACAATTTTCAACTCCAGAGCAACACCATTCTCATCTCTCTTCTTTAATCATTCAAGCCAACCTCAATGGATGGTACATCGCACCTCACGAGGTTCCACTACATAATATACCAGTGCTACGTACCACTCATTTTTTCATTTACATATTTATTTCCCAATTATATTTACTTGTTAAAAAATGTGTTTGGGCAAAATGGATGTAGCAGGTTGAATTGCATGAGAAAATAGGACAAGGAAGTACGGCGGAGATCTACGCAGCAACGTGGCGCGGACTTGATGTGGCTGTAAAATGCATGCACCCGGATTTCTTCGAATTAAACGAGAACGGCGTGTCGTTTTTCGCTCAGGAAGTGGAGACGTTGTCGAGGCAACGACACCGTTTCGTGCTCCAACTCATGGGTGCGTGTTTGGATCCTCCGCACCGCGCTTGGGTGGTGACAGAATTCTTGAGTACCACACTCAAGGACTGGTTGCATGGACCCGGCAACCGGCGGGATGAGAGGGTGGTGGCGCTTCCTCCATTGAAAGAGAGGCTGAGTAAGGCTTTGGAGATTGCCCAAGCAATGCATTACCTCCATGGGCAAAGTCCCAAGCTCATTCATAGAGATCTAAAGCCAAGCAATATTTTCTTAGATGATGCTTTCCATGTAAGGGTTGCAGATTTTGGTCACGCTCGCTTCTTAAGTGACAAAGAGATGGCCCTCACTGGTGAAACAGGTGCATATGTATATATATATATATATACACGCTTAATATATAGCCCAAGTCTTTTACATCTTATATTAATTATTCATATACACGGTTTATATTGTTGTTACTCACAAAGTTAAAAATGGGAAATATAATTAATCATAAAAAAAAAAAAATGTGGCGTTTTTCAGGAACTTATGTTTACATGGCACCAGAGGTGGTCAAATGCGAGCCCTATAACGAAAAGTGTGACGTTTACAGTTTTGGTATTATTTTGAATGAGCTTATAACTGGGGAATATCCCTACATTCACACCGACTATGGTCCCGCCAAGGTATTTATAGTGTTCTTTTATAAGTGATAATATTGAATTATTGGATTATATCATATACATACTAGTAATAAAATTGCTAGCGATATTAATAAATAACGATGATATATGTGACTAGATTGCATTGGAGGCTGTGGAGAGTAATCTAAGGCCTAGGCTTCCAAACGATGTCGAATATGGCCAACTTGGGGAGCTACTTCACCTGATCAGCGTTTCATGGGATGGAGATGCTTCTATTAGGCCCTCCTTTGCCACCATCACCACCACTCTGAAGCAACTGTTAATTAATTAAACAGACTATAAGTTTACCAATTTTGCTCTACACTATTGTGTAATTAAAGGCCAGTTACTGTATACTGCGTGCCTTTACTTAAAAAGGTGTACGTTTTCTATTTTTTTTTTTTTTGCAAATTTTATTTGTTTCCACGTAATGAACAAAAAGCATGGTAAACAAAAAGAAAGTATTAATGTGAGAATACCAAGTGGGGAGATGAGGCTCAAGGTTAGGTAGGTATAGTACGTAGTAGTAAATATATAAATTAATTTGAGAATACTATGTGGGGAGATGAAATTTTAGGTTCGGTAGGAATAGTAGCAGTGAATATATAATTATTAATATAAAGTACATGTTGCCAAATAATCCTGAATTTCATTGGCATCTAGGAGTGTAATTTAGCGGGAAAAAAATTGATCATTTCATCATATTTATTTGTGAAAGTTATGGTTTGAATTTTAATAAATTTTATTATTATCTTAATTGTATTCAATTTTATTTAAAGCGTCAAGTAAAAAGAATCTATTAAGAAGTTGAATCAGCTGCTTCCGTATAAGATTATAAAATTAAAATAGTAAAAAAGTTTTATCAATTAATAAAAAAAAATTTTGTTTATCAAAAAAAAATCCTAAATTTCATTGAAAGAAGCAGTTAAAGCTTTTTTTTTATTTGTCAAAAAAAAAATACTAAATTTCATTGAAAGAAGCAGTTAAAGCTAAAACCAAGCACAGTAAAATGAAAAGAAAAAATATTACTTTTATATCATATTTCATCAATTAAAGATGAAAGCAACAGGTTAGGTACAGGTGGAGCTGTAAATGCGACAAATCTTAATTACGATGTTTAATGGAGCCAAATTAAATGCATGGGGTACTAGTGGCACTTCGCAATTTTTTGTCCATAAAACTTTATGCATTACATAAAATCAAAGAAAATATATTATAAGAAAGTAAGGATGATATCACTTTTTTTTCTCCAAATTTAGGTCTAATTTTAAGCACCATGTCTTTTTGGTTTTAGGAGCAGACCAAACAGATTTTCCAATTAGTGATTTTCAAGTATGCTCGAGAATAATTGTATAGAACAGCACATCCCGTGTCTCACTGCAGCATGCCCACGCGTAACACTCGGGACTACGTATCAAAATATTATATAAACAGACAAACACAGTAGCATTTTATCAAAAAGAAAAAAACATTATGTTTGTCTCCTGTACATGCGATCCAGTTTGGGTCTCAATTGACTTTTTTTTTTACAAGTCTCTGACAGTAATTATAACAGTAAGTTTAATCTCTTCCTCTTTATATATGCTATTTAATAAAATTAAATATATTTAAAATTTTAATAAAAATTTATTAAAATTCAATCCGTAATTATTAAATGAATATAAGGACTCAATTTCTTTACCATTAATCTACACCCCCGTCTCAATTAACTTTAATACATTGTTTCCATGTTTTTTTTTTTTTACTGTTTTAGTAAAAGTTAAGCCTTGGAAATTAAGGTTAAAATAAAAAAACATAGAGTCTCTTTTCTAACCGCGGGCCCATCAAGGAGACCATTGCGAATAACGAATGGAAGAAGGTGACGAATGAATTAAAAGACGAGAACATTCAACAACGAAAATGAAAATGTGAAGTGATTTACCTTTGTTATTTTTCCACGTAGTAAGTACTACAAGTCTTCCATTTTGAATCTGTTGGACCATATAAAGCTGATAAACATCATAAATGCATTATTTAATCTTTTATATCTCCTAAAGAAAGTAAGCTGGCACCCTAAAGTAGACTTTATACAGGTTAGGTCTTTCTCTTTAGTTTCTACGTCTTAACTTTGGTATATTATATAATTGTCGTTTCGAATTCTGACCTCATCTTTCCAAATGGAAACTTGTTGAGTTGTCTTTTTAATTTTCATTTATTTTGTCTTTTTACATGACAGAAGCCTTGTGTTTTTTCATGTGCACCTGATATAATGAAGTGTGGAAGAATACACTGAAACTTTAATTTATAATGGGATGAAAAAGTATGGCATATCATGCTAATGAATATGCTTTGTAAGATATTTCTGAAATATTCAGAAAATCCGAGTTAGTCCTACAGCTGGAATACACTCGTTGAATTATTAGTATATGTTTGTTTTGTTTGGACGGTCCACATAAAAAGGATTACACATGTACACCTTTACTTCAGCATGTAGGAGTCCATGGTGGATTATGATTGTCAAATAATATAACTCAGTTATGCTTCACCTCTCAATAATTCAAGTTTTTTTAAAACTATAGTACAGAATTGTGATTTAATATGGTTTTAAAACTGCAAAATTTGGTTCAATCTATGTTATCCTTAGATTTCAAAAATCAATACAACTTTCATGCGTTAGGCATTTTTCTATGGGTTTTCCACGTTGAAGTGTTGGTTATTCATTTGTAGGTTTCAAAATATACGGTTCAAAAAAGAATATACCGCATAGTAAATGTTTGAGATTATTTCTGCAGTCTATAAAGAGTTGGCTTTATGTTCTGTCCACACGTAAAAAAAGATTCTTTGTTTTCTTGATTCATTTCTTCTAGATCAGTTCTTTTGAAAACAGTAATACCAAATTGTGGCAGTGAGGATGCTAGATTATAATTTAACAATGATAATGTTGGCTGGGCACCAGCTCTCCTCCAATAGCTGCTGCATTCATCAAAATATCCAAAACATACTAAAGTTCACATAAGCAAGTATATTTATAAGCATTTTCGGAAGTTTTTATAATATTATTTTTAAAATAAGTGATTTATTTTTTTTAATAACATGTCTGTTTTGGGTAAATTATTGGATTCTCTCACAAATTTATTTGCACGATCATTATATTTAAATAATTTATTTACTTCTTAAAAAGAGAACGCTACGCCAAAACAAGAAATAGCGTATCTCATCACGTGCTAAATTTAATAAAAAATAAATGTTCCTAATAATAATGATATAGTATTTTTCTAAATTAATCTGATTTTGTTGGGATGAGAATTTTTTGATTTGGTGAATGTTTTGGGAAATTGGTCATTATCGTGAAAAAAACGTACACAGTGGTCATGAAGATTGTTGTCGCTGTACATGAAATATATATTTTTAATTAATGAGATACAAGCACTTCAATCATAGTATCTAACTATTTATTTAATGAATACATCTTTCTGCTCCGACAACTGCTAAAACCCTCAAATATCGAGCCCATCATCACGATCTCCAACTTGTGCAGAGTCCTCTGTCACCACAGCGCCTTCTTCACTGCCACCACGCTCACAGTCACCGGTCACAAAAAGCTCACTGTACGTAACCCATTTGTTTTTTTTTTTCTTTTAACGCTGTTGTTTTTAAGTGTATTTACCTTATCACGAGCATATAAACCCAGTATGAATCAGCTACCATTTTCACACCCAAACGTAATGAGCTACTACAATTGTTCTTAGTTATCTGCAACAATGGCTCTGTTTCTTCCTCAACTTCACCAGTCTCTATCTGTTCTGTGCTACAGTATTTTAATTATTTTTTGTTTTATTCAAACCCCATTTGGCCACCTTTTCGTTGCATTGTAGAGTTAAAGAAACAGAACCTCATCTTCCATAAGATCTTCCATCTCCTCCTTGGTGGCTACTCTCTAAACACCTAACTCTTCCAAGCGACCTCGTTTTCAAGATATTTCGGTGAACGACACTAAGCACACGGTTTTGAGCAGTGTTCGTCAATAAATTGTAGGTTCAGTCCTTTTTGGCGCCAATGTTAGATCATTTTGAGTTATATTTTTACCAAGTCTTTATTTTTGCTATGTGATTGTTGCTATTTTAAAAGTTGCAGAGCTGCGAAAAGGGCAAAATGAATCTCTGGAATCTTTGAACTGTTTTCTTGCCTAGTCTAAAAAGTTCTTATCTTTTGTACTGATTCTATAGTCCTTTTCTTTTTAAAGCGAGCTTTTCTTGGTGTTTAATGCTGTAGGATTTTGATGGAAGCGAAAGAGAAAGCTCCAAATGGCAGCGGCGGCGAAATAAACATGTTGGAGAGGAGATTAGCTTCAAACGAAAGCCAAGTGGTAGTGGAAATTCGAAGCGAGGAGGCTAAAGTCGGAAAAGAGTCCTCTTCAAAAGGCTCTGAATATTCGGTTTTAAAGCAAAGCAAAGTGGATTCGCCTCGCAGAGGGTCTACGGAGTCAGTACTACTACTGGGTTATCCAAGTCGGTTCAGTCGCCTGAGAATTTGGGGTTTATGGGCAGCCCCAATAAGCCTCCCAAGATCCCTACTTCCAACGAGAATGTGATTACTCGCAGACTCAACTCCAAACCCAAGTCACGGTTTGGTGAACCGTCAGTTCCCATTGATTCTATTGTGCTTGATGAGAATGGTTCAGAGCAAGTTGGCGTCAATTCCTTCCGTAGGAGCTCATTCAATAGGGGTTCGCCAAATAACAGATCAACAGCTAGAACGGTCTCCATGGCAAAGACTTCACAGATGGGGTCTCCTGGAGGTCCCGGATTTGATGATGATGAAGAAATAGACAAAAAAATTAAATTGCATAAAGAGAAGCATAAGAGAGTAAGGACTATGGTATTGGTTGAGTGGGTGTTCTCTGTCTTTATCTGTGGTTGCTTAGTGGCTAGCTTGACTGTTGAGAAATTAGAAAAATTAAAGATTTGGGAATTGGAGCTTTGGAAATGGTGTGTTCTTGTGATGGTGACCTTCTGTGGCATGTTGGTGACCAATTGGTTTATGAATGTAATAGTTTTCGTTATTGAGAGGAACTTTTTGCTTAAAAAGAAGGTAGTATATTTTGTTCATGGATTGAAGAAGATTGTTCAGGTTCACATTTGGTTGGGTTTGATTCTACTTACATGGATATTGTTGTTTGATTATGGGGTTAATCGTTCCAAGACAGCCACCAAGATATTGGGTTTTGTAACGTGGACTATTATTGCGCTTCTCATTGGGTCGTTTTTGTGGTTGTTAAAGACACTGTTGCTGAAGATCTTAGCATCTAATTTCCATGTTAATACATTCTTTGATAGGATTCAAGAATCAATCTTCAATCAGTATGTTCTGCGGACACTTTCAGGACATCCGGTCGTAGAGATGGCTGAGGTAGTTGGGAGAGAGCCAAGCACTGGTCAGTTGAGTTTCAGGAGTGCGAAGGGAAAAGGAGTGAAGGATAAACAAGTGATTGATGTGGGAAAGATTTATAAGATGAAGCAAGAAAAAGTTTCAGCTTGGACTATGAAGGTTCTAGTCGATGCAATTTCTAGTTCAGGGCTCTCTACCATCTCTAACACATTGGATGAGGTGGAAGTTGAAGGCAAGGAGATTACCAATGAGATGGAAGCAACTTGCGCTGCCTATGACATTTTCAGGAATGTCGCTAAGCCTGGTTGCAAGTGAGAATATCTACCTTATCTAGATGCTTGAGTTGTCATAGTTTGTGTTTATTTTCCTTTAAATTTTGTCTACACTAATATATGTTACAATTGAATAGGTACATTGATGAGGACGACCTTTTGAGATTCATGATTAAGGAAGAGGTGGACCTTGTTCTTCCCATGTTTGAAGGAGCAGAGACCGGAAAAATTGATAGAAAGTCTCTGATAGGCTGGGTGGTAAGACCTTTAATTTTAATTTTTGATTGGTGTTTTCATCTTTGTGCTCAATGTAGATAGCATACGGTTACATCTTTTATTTTATAATCACTGAGTTCTACTCAAATGTTATAATTATACATGTATAGTACATTAATGCAACTGACGCACAAAGCTCATTCTGAAAGTATATAGGAAGAATATAGTTGCAGGGATTGAAACTGAGGATTTTTAAATGTGGCTTTGTTAGAGTTCTTTCCCACTTCTGGCTGACCGTATAAATAGGAGAGGATAATTCTTATTTTATTGTTCACTCAAGTCTTTTCAGCTTGGGTATTGAAACTGTGAGACAAAGGAAGTGTGTGCCATAATCATAAACCCTGCATTTGGGTGAATGACATTGACCTTTCAAACTTTGAATGTCCTCCAAAAGTGAAATGGAGTTTTGAAATATGTTAATCTACTCAAAGTAATCTACTTAAATCTAATTATGATGGAGGAAGAAACTGGATTGTCCATGCGAAAGGTTCATTCACTAATGGTTTTGATTTTTGTTTTTGCAGGTGAAGGTCTACAAGGGACGGAAAGCGCTAGCACATGCTTTAAATGACACGAAAACAGCTATAAGTCAATTGAACAAACTTGTGTCAGGCATCATAATCGTTGTGACCCTTCTAGTGTGGCTTCTATTGATGGGTATTGCAACTACAAAAGTACTCGTTGTCCTCTCATCGCAGATTGTAGCTGCATCTTTTATGATTGGGAACACCTGCAAGGCTGTATTTGATGCTCTCATGTTTGTGTTTGTAATGCACCCTTTTGATGTTGGCGATCGCTGTGTTATTGAAGGAGTTCCGGTAACTTCTAAAAGAGAAATCTTTACTAAAGTTCTGTTTGATTTACTATTTCTAAGTCTGATTGTTTCCTGGTAACTTGTTAGTTGCTGGTTGAGGAGATGAACATCTTAACTACAGTCTTCTTGAAACTCAACAATGAAAAGGTTTACTATCCAAATACAGTTTTGGCTTCAAAGGCCATAAGCAATTACTACAGAAGTCCAGATATGGGTGATACTGTCGATTTCTCAATTGATTTTATGACGCCATTGGAGAGGATAGGGATGATGAAAGATAGAATAAATAAGTGAGTTTCACTAAATTCTTGATCTACTCATATCATATGATGATTTTCTGACTGTATTCGTATGGTGTGACTGGTGTCAACTTAATTTCTAGTTTTTGTTTTCTCATAGTGACTTTAGGTAAAAGAACTATTTAAACATAAGTTTTATTTTTTCAACTGTAATCTTTTAGTTTTGAAATTTGCTAAAAGGAAAAATTTCCGTTGTGAAAGCTATAATCTGTACATATTGTAGACTCGCATGTCTTTACTATTTCCCATCTTGATCAATATGGGCACCAAATGCATAGATAAACCTACATGCCACTATTGGATGCCATAAAAAGATGTTACATGTCATTGACTCAGGTTTATTGTAATAACATAGTCTGAAGTGACGATGTTGAGTTATGAATCAGCATTTAAAATAAGCACTTGCAAATCATTTGTACCGCCATTTTGGAAACTTCTATTTTGTAATTTGCTTCATTTTTTTCAGGTACTTGGAAAAGAATTCACAGCACTGGCATCCTGACCACAGTGTAGTGGTCAAGGAGATTGAAAATGTGAATAAGATACAGATGGCTCTCTACGTTAATCACACCATGAGTTTTCAAGAATATGGAGAGAGGAACAACCGACGCACTGAGTTAATGGTTGAGATGAAAAAAATATTTGAAGAGCTAAATATAAAATACAATCTCCTGCCACAAACGGTTAATCTCAACAATATTACTGGATCAGAAGCAAGTGCTATCCCGAGATAATCTCTTCTCACTTTTCAAGCTGCTTGCTTAATCTTCAAGTACGTTCCCATTCTTCATCTCTTTTGACAAATATGAATATATGAATGGCATGAACCAGACTCAAATTTTATGACATTAGAAGCTTTGAAGGTTAGCATAACAAAGTATATAGGAAAAGAGAAAGAGTAACTAAACGTTTCAAGGAAACATTAAAATTTATATAAAATGGATATAGTAAAATTGAAGTTCCTGTACATTTTTTCGTTCTTTATTTTTCCTCTCGGATTCCAAACTCCATTCATAGCCTTAAGTTTCAATCATGTTAACAATCAATTTCCTTCTCACATGTGGGATGTGCACAGTGCATGTTTTAGGTGATATTTCGGATGAGAATTCAGAGACCCATGAATTCTTCTCTTGTAGGGTTTTGAAGTTGGTGTCAATTTCCACAAAAGTTTGAGGTGATAATGACATAGTAGGCAATTGCTTGATGTGTTTCAAGCATTTAGACTCATATTGGGTTAACAATCTACATACTGTGAAGCTTGCAGGTTTGGGGAGCATCATGTTGTTGAAGTAGCATATTTTGATGAACATGAAGACAAGGATATGACACACTGAACTCATCCAAAAACTCTGCTTTTTATTTATAGACATGCGTAGTCTTTTGCTTAGAAGGATGATGGAGGAGGTTTAAGTAAGATTAGTATCAGGCAGATGTGATTATTGCTGTTATTTCTAAGATTATGTCATTGTATGGTTACCTATTCTATTCGGGCTTTAATTTACTATATCTCGTCTAGCATGATATGGAATAAATATCTGTTAGTCTGGTTTTTTGTTATTCATTTCATTGCCTAAAAAATGTTCTTAATGGAGTATACTTTAGTAAGTATAAAGACCAGAAAGTTTTTTTATTTTATTTTAGGAAATGCCAGAAAGTTGAATATTCGTGAAAACCATGCATATATTAAAAGATTAATGGGAGAACTCGGATGCTGAAGGATTGGTGGAAAAGGCTCCCTGTTGAGATTCATGATTCATTCTCTAGTGGCCTTTTGATCCCTCTGTATTTTAGAAATTTTCCAATTTCAACGACAAACAAATCAATTTCTTAGTGGATCAATCTAGGAGGATAACCTTATCCTTCAGACCGAGTGGAAAATGTGCCACGTCGGATAACACTGAAACGACACGTCAGCTGGAAAATCTCCAATTCCCACCTCGCATTTCAATCCCTCCTTGGTTTTTCACTTGTCAGCCAAAGCTGCTGGGTGACTCCATCTATATGCCTTACAGCACCAAACACAGAACCCACAAAAGTAGCGCAAGAAAATGGCTTCTGTTTCAATGGCCATGCCTCTAACTTGTGCCAACCGCATCAGAGCGAACCAGCCAAGCTCCGAATCCTTCTTTAAGCCAATCCCTTTAAGGCCTTCAAAGAAGGATGTGTTTGTGAAACCCAAGTCAAGAGCCAGGGGGCTTGAAGTGCAGGCTTCCTTTAAAGAGAAGCTAGTGACTGGTGTAACAGCAGGTGCACTGACGGCGTCAATGTTGATGCCGGAGGTAGCTGAGGCAGCAGCGTCTGGAGTTTCGCCGTCTCTTAACAATTTCTTGCTCAGCATCGTTGCTGGTGGAGTTGTGCTTGGTGCCATTATTGGAGCTGTTGTTGGGGTCTCAAATTTCGATCCTGTTAAGAGAACCTGAGAACATGCTCGTAAATTCTGTGACTTTATAACTCTATCTCTGCTCTTGAAACTCTATATTGTTATTCATTGATGCAGTTTATGTTTCTTCTTTTTTTTAGTTATATTCTGCAGTTTATGTGGGTATTCTGTAACTCTTCTACTCTTTATAAAATATTATCCCTGAGAAATTCCAATCCGCAACATAAAATGTCTTCAAGTTTTTAATCTGCGTCGCTTTAATTGGGAAATTAGTTTTTTTTTTTTTTTTTAATGTCAAAGTTTGGATTTTTATTTTCTATCGGTGCAAAACAGAGGTATACATGTAGCTCGATCATCAATCCAAATGGATACCAAAACTCTATTGTCAGCCATGCTTTGCCAACTGGTGGCTGGGATTTATTGGATTAATAGTACTGCAACTATTATTTAGGAAAAAATGCATTTTAGTACCCTGTCGTTTGACAAAGTTGCATTTCAGACCCTGTGTTGTCAAAAGCTGCTTTTGAATTGATTGTGGTTGAAGAATGACATAATAGGAATGGAAGTATTAACTAGAAATGAGAGTCCTATGAAGAAATTTGAATGGAGGAATGCCTAATTCATTCATATTGGGCAGTCCACTTTAAATGCTATGAACAACCCAAATGAAGCTACTAAACACATTTCTTGTCTAAAAGCCCAAATGCTTCAAACAATTTGTTGATTGATATCTTTGGGGTAGAGTAGTTAACAACTCTCATTTTATAATTTGCAAGCCTTTTTGTTTGTCTTTTTCTATACAGCCATTCCCCCCAACCTGTTTCCTTGAGATCTCAATGGCGGTTAGCCAACCCATGTCCATGAATAAACCTTGCATCTTCTTCAGTGTAGATATGAGTCTCATTCAGCAACCTGAATGGCAAATTAATCCCATTTCATGAGCTGAAACTAAGTCATGATTAAGAGACTTAAGAAGCAATATTTTAACTTACGAAAATGCAACAGTCTTATTCAGTGTTGCAGAGGAGATGAACAAGGCACCGGTTAAATACAGTAATTCCCGTCGATCCTTTCCTTGATCCTCTTGTCCATTTCCTCTGCATTGACAGAGAAAGGCTGGTCCGAGGCCTGAATTCCAATGTTACAATGGTCATGTATATAACCAAGTAAATTTAAAACACACCTTCTATGGCTAATACATTTTCAATCAAATTAACGAAGAGATTACATACCATAACCCATCCCCATGTATCTGCGAAAGATGGTATGTGAGCAGTGTATGCTACAACATCTGTAACAACATACAAAAGATGTGAAATTTTTGATGGATGAGCTCATAAAAGTCCATTCAAAACCAGACCAATTGGCAATTGAGCTGAGAGACTTACATTTGAAAACCTGTTTGATAGTGTTGTAGATGGAGGTGAAGACCTCCTTGTGGGTGAAAATGCCTGCAGGTCCTGCCTGTATATATTACACCATAGAATAACTCTCAGACTTTGATATTATTGGCAAAGCATTAATGATAAAAATGAGCGTTGAGCTAGCTAATCAGCTAGGTTTATTTTCTGGGAATCAATTTTGTACCTGGGTCACAAAAATGCCATTGGAGTTGAGCTTAGGCTTGAGAATTCGCTCATAGAAGGATTTAGTGTAGAGTTGATAGCAAGGGCCTCCTTCAACAGGGTCTGCCAAATCTCCTACTATCACATCGAATTTCTCACTACTACTCTCCAATTCAGCCCTTTCAATATTTATAACATTGGCAAAACCACAATTAGCTTTTCAATATTAATAAAAGGCATGCATATATACATATATGATCTACTCCCCAAGAAATAGACTTACTTGGCATCATTAATAACAAGATTAAGCTTCTTGTGGCAAAAAGCCTCATGATTTACTGTCAAATGTGTGCGGCAGAAGTCCACCACCTCCTGCAAAGTTAATATTATTATATACCACATATACTATAAATACGTATGTGTATACATAACTAGTAAGGGGTCCAAAACTCCAAATTACTAAGGAATTTAATTTACAAAGTACCTGATCAATATCACACATGACCACCTTCTCCATTGACTTGTGCTTGAGGGCTTCCCTTGCAGAAGACCCTTCGCCACCTCCCATTATAAACATAGTCTTGGGGCTGCGTACACATTAATAATATTAACACTACTATTTTTGAATTCATCAAAAAAAAACACTACTATTTTTAGCAAAAAGATTCTCAGGCCTCTTAAAGACTTATTAAGGTAAAGCTAATCTATATAGGAGGGCACAAATCGCTGGCTGACACGTAACATTATTAAAGTCAGAACATGAGATTTTCTGCAAATGGGTGCATGGTCTTATTGCTTCAATTGGAATAAGATAATAGAAGCCCGAATCTTGGCAGACAGCTCCAACTGTTGCCCACCCAACAATAAGATTTGTGGGCTTTATTGTCAACACACATACGAAATATTTCTCTTACATGTCTTTCCACTTAATAACAAGATAAGCACCCCAAAGTAATTGAAATTTGTTTTTTTCTCATATGTGTCGCCCACGCTGTAATATGAATAAAACAAATAAAACTTACATATTACATTTTGATAAATCAAATGAAAAAAGAAAAAAAAAATTCATGTACAAAATAAGTAAAACAAGATGGAAACAATGAATAGTATTATAAGGTAACAAAGAGGTTCAGCATCTTGGATTCACTATATATTTGACGACTTACTTGGGGTGGCATAGGAGAGCTGGATGAATCAAGCATTCATGGTAAATAAATTCGTCAATTTCAGCACTTTGCATCTTCCCATCAATCACCAAGACCTGTTTGCAAGTATTACCATTTAAAGTACGGAGCTAAAAGGCCCGCATGCATAACGTCAACCAAAAATCTTATTTGTATATATCATGAAACTTGAAAATAAAGCAAAACGACACAAACCTTCCCGAAACGCTTTGTGTCTAAGAGAGCAATGTCCTGGTACTCGCTGGTTCCTTTGTGCAGAACACTGAAGGGAAGAGGACATAGAATGATGGAAACATTTTTAACATCATAAGCCAAAGAGAAGCAAGAGGAAAAAAAATTGGAAAACGTTAAAAATAAGGCATGCATTTGATATGGGTTTTTGTGAATAGGTTTCAACGATATATAAGTGTACGAACCTATTCAAGGCAAAGGACCATTTGAGATCCTCATCAATGACTTCTTCGTACCAACAAGAGTCTTTGTGGTGGTGGTGGTTGTCATTGATGAGGGTTTTATGATCAGTTTTCTCATAAAGTTTGGAGAAACCATTGGCAACGAAAACCTCAACAGCCTCACCCATTTCTTAGAACTAAAAGAGAGTTGAAAAGAGAGTTCAAAGAGAAGAAGAGAAGAAGGGGACGACTTGATCAACCAACAGGTTTGGCGTGTAAGAGTGTCAGTGTATGTGTGGGTTCTTCCGCCACAGCGAAGTTGTTTATATAGGGTTATAGTGCGCAATTAACTCCACAGGCCGAGCGTGACTCTTCACGTGAAAATATCCACCGGGAATTATCTGGCATCCTAATTATTCAAAAAATAAAATGTAAAAATTCCATTTCAGTGGTACGATGGAAAAAAAAAAAAAGAAAGTTTTTGCGTAACACGTGTAATAATTATGTCACCGGCAGAATCACAGATTTTATGTCCCACTCTCATTTTTTACGTCCACAGAAATCAAGGATGCGGTTTCTTCTGATCCGTCCTCGAGTACGAGTGCATCGCATGACGAACAAATGGCGTGCCCAGCTGGCACTCATTACGCCACGTGTTGGAAATCGAAGCCGGTTGGTTAGAACACTTGAAGATGCCAGAATGATCGTTATCATTTTCAGGAGGTAACCAGGCAAGGCACGCGCACGGTCCTTGCTTGCACGGAGTTGGTTCTCTGAAGTGGCTGAGCCCCTGAGGATTACAGAGAGCTACAGGCTGCTGCTGCCATAGCCAAAGGAACAGGTTGGAAAGGCTCGCGTGGATAGTGGAGGGACCCACAATGTACACGCGAGGCTTGAAAATTACACGTGGACGAGACGTGGTGGGAAGTCATAAGAGGAATACGGCCTTGGTGGGGCCCAGGAAGTCCACTAGGCAAATTTGTTCTACTGTATTTAAATCACTTTCATAGCCTTTCCAAAGTTATGTTGGGAATTTCATTTTCAGTGCCGACATAAACAAAAGGCCTTGTAGAGTGTAGTGTGGGTAGTGAGTGGGGCGTACCATATCCCACTCTGGGGTAAGGGAAGGAGAAGGGAAATTGATGGTGGGGGAGGGTAGGGGTGGGGGGGACCCACAAGAATTGAGGTGGGATTGTGTTCTGTCTGTATGGTGGGACCCAATACAAAATTGTGGGTGTGGGGGAGAAGAAGGCCTTGTTGGGGGCGTGGGGTGACTCCACTACACTTGCATTAGTAGGTGTAGTGTTTGTAACTTGTTGTGGAAAGCCCACTATTTTTATTTTAGCAATAAGTTTTTTTTTTTTGTTTTTGGACCTCACCATCATGACTCGTTCTTCTCATGGTGCATGCATGTTAGGCGCTGTAGCAAATGTATCATGTACATATCAAACTTACCCATTTGGCCTTTCCAGATGAATTTTAAATTTTGGAACCACTGACTTGTAGCGGCGGAGATAAGCACGAGGCAATGGCAATTAGCATTGGCTTACGGACTAGGCCTCTTACTCTGCATCTCTTACTTGCTTGCCATATGTCTCTCCCTCAGGAATTGTTTGACACAATTCTCCAGTCCTGCCTTCATATATATATATATATATATAGGCAAATAGATTAAAGCAAGAAGCTCGTTTACTCAACTCATCCATAGCCCTTCAAACTCAACGAAAGTATCAGAGAGTTCATTACCAATCTCTATGCTTCTAACAAAACTTTTTCATTTTTATTATTTTGTAGTGACAAAAGCAGAGCACCAAAAGGAAAGGAAGTCATTAGTTGCTCTGTTTGTGTTGGAGAGGAGGACCTTTTCTTGTAATGGGGAGACAAGACAAGAAGAGTGCATAGGTATTTTATTATATAATATATACATATGAGCGAGAGAGAGAGAGAGAGAGAGAGAGAGAGAGAGCAGTGTGCGTCTGTTAGGGCGGCTTCACAATCATTTTCAGGAGCCCCTGCCTTCTTGAAATAGCTTCTCTATTGTGTCCCCATCATCGGCCCTCACTGTGCATATATATTGCTTCACTCACATAACAAATATTATTTATTTATTTATTTGTTTATTTTGTTTCAATGGCTCCCACTCCACTACCCAAGTGAAGTCAAAACCTTTGCTCATTTCCTTTTCAAAGTATCACAAGGTCAACATTTCAGTCCTTCTTCAAGGAGATTCGATTAATCCTATCAGCTAATCATGATTTGTGTCCTTTTTATTCATTATCTTCGGTTTTAATAATGTCAAGCGTGCATCTTAGTTTAATTAGGTTTCAACCTATTTGTCTTTTACACATTATTAATCTATTTTTCAAACTAGTATAACTATCTCACTCTTATTCTTCTCTTTTATCTCAAAACCGTTGGTTCAAGATATTACTATTTTTTTTTCTTTTTAACATTTCCTACTGTTTTTCAAATAAATCTAACAGTTCTATTTAATTTGTACAATATTGTTCATTTCACTTGGATTAATCTACTAATTTTCTATTAAGACAGGGAAAGGACATTACATATTACCAATATTCGTTTCTCAGTCCAAACACTCTGCACCCGCGAAATAAAATTTTGAAAATAATTTAATACAATTAAAAAATATACATACAAATACATGTATACTATGAGGATTGCTTTTTGGTATTTGGGGGTAAGCCGTGGAAGAGTAGATCTGTCAATGTATCATGTTGAAATAAATTTACGTATTTTCATATTAAATTTTTATTATTCAAACATGACTTGTTAAATTAAAGGGTGGAAAAATTTAAATTCAAATTCATTTATGAAATTAAAGGGTGATTCGTTAATAATCCGTTAACATTTTGAATTGTATATAAATTAACATATCAATCTGTATCAATTTCACTTGTTTTACATGTTATATATTTTTTTATTGACTTTATTTTTTATTTTAAAAAATAATAATATTTAATATAAAAAATTGGTAAAAAAAATAAAAAATAAATATTCAAATATAAATGACACAAAAGTAAACAATTCAAAAAAAAGAAAAGCATATAGAAATATTTTTTTTGTGAATCATAAATATCTAATAGAATATCTTAATAATCTAATAACAATAATAAAATATTAAATAAATATTCTTTTAAATCCACTAATAAAAACTCTTTCAATTCATAAAATACACCTATAAAAAAATATATAAAAAGGTAGCTATATATCATATATTGGTGTATAAGAGATTTTATATATAATTTAAAATTATCTCTAAATTTTAATCATGAATAAAAATAGTATTAGATCGTTCTTCTAATTTATTTTTATGAACATTCAATTTGAAAATACCTCTATAAATTTTATCAAAATTAAACTTCTAAAACTATTTATTCTTTTTTAAAAAATACTATAATATTTTTATTTTAACATGTTGATCTATTATGGAACCGATCCATATTAAATAATCTCAATACTATTTTAGCTTGTCCTATTAAGAGGCAGTGTAAAAATTTACTAGAGAAGAGCATATACATATATGTTCACACACAAAACACAAGGCAAGGTGGTACCCAAAACTAGCATAGCACTAGGTATTTAAAAAAGTAATGATTAAATATGATTTGTTTTCCATTAAAATTGGCATTAGGAGGAACAAAGAGAAGAAAGACAGACAAAATCTGAAAAATCACTTTTGATACTGTTTGTCCCAAAAAGTGCAAGTCCGTGGGAGTGACATGCCGTCAGATTGTCTTGCGCACGTGCTCTGCCTCTGTGAGTGCGAGAAAGTGACCATAAATAAAGATGATGTGGAGGGGATAAGCTTTCCTCGAGCACCAAGTGGCTGAAATAAATGTATGTATGTATGTATGGATGCATAGTGGTGGACTGCTAGTGGTGGTGGTAGTGGTGGTGGATGGTTATGATGAGTGCTATGAAGTAGAGATAGGGACCAAAAACTCAAATTGGCATCCATGATGTGTACACATGCTCTCGCATTAATGCCCTTTGTAGTGCTCTCGACTTACAAACACAACATTTAAAACACAACATTTAGGTAAAAAGTTTAAAGCATGCAAAACAAGTGCCACAGAACCAAATCCATGGAATATTATCAAGTGTCAATTTTTAATTATCTAAATAGTGTTTATAATCTCAAAGTTGTGAACAACAGGGTTTAAGAACGTAGAAAGATGAAGAGCTTTTTGAATAGAAATTAAATAAAGAGAAACAAGTCAAACAGTGCATAAGGATAGCGCATAAAATGCAGAGACGAAACTCCATTATTTTCGGATAAGAGAGATGCGTGTATATAGTAAGAAGGATAAGGCACTCCGCAAAATGATTTCAATGCCACAACACATCCCTATCATTATCTTCTTAGACTGGAAAAAAAAATCACGAAAATGCAGGGGATGGCTGGTCCAGGGTTGTGGAAGTCCCACCATTCCAATTTCCAATACCCAGTTACAAGGCACATCTTTTGCAGTCCACTTGGTTCCCGTGTCTAGTTCATGAATCAACGACTAGTCCACCTTCCTCCACTCTGATCCCCAGCGCACCAAGGACAACCAAAATGCCTCTGGGTTCGGAAGATCATGTTTTCAGTTCGATAACCTAATTACGATCATGAATTTTTCAATAGAATATTAAACAGCTCTAGGGTTAAGACAGTTTAATATCCCAAGATCAGATTTTTAATAGCCCAAAAACATTTGATGATTACGAGGATAAACAAAAAAGCGGCATTAAAATTCGAGTCACCATATTCGATTACTATACATTTTGGAAGCTTAAAAGAAAATCAAACTATTTAGTGTTCAGCTACCCTACTGGGGAATAAAAGTTAATATAGATCTTAAGCTACAGGTATCTCAATATTGGTTGGCTGCTCTGCAACTGGAGGAATATACTCTTCCTCATCCTTGGGAGCATGGATAGTGACCAAATCAGGCAAAGGTGTCATTGGCCCTTGCTTGCCCTTTGGATCCCAGTCAAGCATAATCTTAACCTTGATACCTAGTACACCCTGTAATAATTTCCAAACAAACAAGATTTCAATATCCAACTAAATATATCATAATCTCAACCAGACAATCAATCTTAAGCTAGTAAAGCAACACCCATCGAAGTTAACAAGATAATGAGATAAAGAAGGAAGTATACCTGTCTAAGAAGAACATGCCTCACAGCTGAATCAATATACTCCTTAACTGGTTGACCAGAGGATATCATATAACCATCCTTAAACTTCATTGACTTTGCACGCTGTGCCCTGAGCTTTCCACTCACAATAACCTGTGTAAAGATGAAGATTAGTAATTACTCCTTCAGCTTATCAAAAATCAAAATAGTTATAAAAAAAAGCACAAATACCTCGCATCCCTTTGCTCCACTTTCCATTACAAATCTCAGAACCCCATAGCAAGCCCTGTAGCCAATAACAAATCTCATATTTTATAGGCATCCACAAAAGACAAATATACAATGCTTTAAAAGGTACAACAATAGGTGAAAAATAAATACTTCCCTTCACACATTTTATCAAGTAAAAGAAATATTGTTCAAATTGGAGAGTAAAATCAAAATAATCAAGTTATTTTTAGGGGATGGCAGCAAGGGGATTAGGGATTCTATGGAAGGGAATATTGGAGGATATTAACTTCAAGCACATTAAGAGCAGCACAGAAGCCAGACAAACTCCATGAATTCATTAATCTAAGCATGTGATATAAATCCTCAGAGCCCAAGTTGCAAGGCAGAGCAAAAAACAATGATCAGTTTACAACAATGCAATCTTGTGAAGACTAACACGATCAGCACTTTATTCTAGGGACTTTATATAATGGGTACAGGAAAGCAGTAAACTAGGTATGTGGGTATAGGAAAGCAGTAAAATGGAGATGTGGAAGCATATTCCAAACTCCCAGCAACTTAAAACGAGCAAGAAGCCATATAAAATCTTAATAAAAGCATTGATATAAAACCCAGTGTTCATGTGGGAAGGCAGAGATGCTCAAAAAGCGTTAATAGTTTGCAAAAAACTTAGATGCTGAGATTGGAAAACATAAATTTACCACCCCATCTCACACAGCCAGAAACATGAATAAGATCATTATTCCTAGGCTTAAAAAGAACAATGGAGTGACAAAATGTAGTCACCCTCAGACACGATATAGGTACTATTACATAACCTAATCGCTGTAAAGATGACTTGAACATACAAAAAGCTTTCAGCTTTTTAACCAATTAACAAAAAAGGCTATAAAGATGACTTATAAAATAAAAAGAGCTTACAGCTTTCAACCAATTAACAAAAGAAGTTTATGGTTTACCTTCGAACGGCAAGGCCTCCAAGGAGCTTGTAACGGAGTGACTCTGCCTGAGCAATGGCACAGAGACCTCTGTTGTTAACTTTCTCAGCGTAGAGCTCCACGCTGTTCTCTGGAAATTTGAACCTTTTCTGAACAACTGAAGTCAGCTCCCTAATTCTTCTTCCCTTTTCGCCTAATACAGAAAAGACATTGTTTATACATTTGTATAATCCACCTTTTATTCCTATTTATTTCGCAATTTTCACAGAAAATGTATAAAAAGAAGTAAAAAAGAAAAATCATGAATAAAAGCGAGAGAGGAAGCACCAAGAACATTCTGTGTGCGAGTGGCTCTGATAATGATCTCAGTGCGCATGGGAGTGACCCTGACCTCGACGCCCGAGTACCCATCCTCAGCAAGCTCTCTGGTAAGGACCTCGTTCAGCTCCGCAAAAAATACACCATCCGCAACAAACTGCAGCAGTAAACAGAACATATCATAGATCATCAAATACTTGGCTGAATGATAAATCATGCAGACCAGAATTTTCTTTCCTTTAATTAATTTTCTCGAAAAGCAAACAGAAGGTGAAGGAAATGGAACAATGTCTGTACCTTCCGCTTCTTGCTCATCTGAGTCGCCATGATGTCTGAGAAAACCAAAGGGATCGGAGTTGAGATTTTATGACTGCGCCTCCAGATGGTTCGCTGTTCCCGCCAGCCAAAACCCTAATGCTAAGAGGAAGTGATGGAGCTGCAAGATTTTCATATCAAAGGGTGTGTTAAATACGGGGCCCCAATCAAGCGGCTGAGGATGCGATCAAGTTTGACGGTCAGGATGCAATCTAGTAACATCCAAATTCATTTTGGATAATAATGATTTTCCAAAAACATTTTCCTTTCTAATTATTATTTTTAAAAGAGACCAGTAGTTAACCACGGTCCTGTGTAATGCTTGCAGTAATAATAAAATTTACGGGGCCATTTTTTATTTTGGTAAATAAAATTCACAGGGTTAATATATGATGTGAGTACCATTTTTATCTTTTAATATGCTTCGAGTTTTTTTCTACGACATTATTAACCTCAACATTTAATGACGCAATAAACAAATTTACAATTAAAAAAAAAATTGAAACGCCAGCGTTCAATATCTTTATGAATCATTCTTTAGAGAAAAAAACAATCCCAAGTTCGATTTTGCGTCCCAAATTATGTATTGCACATTTCAATCTTGCTACACATGACCGAACTTATTGATCTTCTACACTAGAGTTGAGTGTCAATCTAAATAGAAGTATTATTTTGTGAGGAACTTGTTGCTTGCTAAGTGAAGCAATAACAACAATCCATTTCACCAATAGGGGTTGTATCTATTGTAGCTTGCCTAATCTCCTGACGATCTCAGATTTTGAAAATAATCGGCTCAAACTAAACAAATTTTACAAGTTGACTGCTACATATTCTTCATCTTCCTCTTTCGCTACAATTTCACTATCTTGGACTGTTGCTATGTGTTTAGTTAAAACTGCAATACAGCGACAATCGGGTGCTAGAAGTCTGAATGATACAAGCAAACTAAGCTTGAATGAGTTATGGGCGTCCGGCACAGAGGGCATTCTAGCTTTTCATTGCACCATTCCATAATGCAACTCCTACATACATAGGCCATGTAAAAAAAAAAAAAAAAAAACAAAGAGAAACAAAGATAACATTCTAGGAGTATCCAGACATACCAGCAGAAAACATGACCACAGGGTGTGGCTGTTGGGTGCTGACGATTACTAAGGCAGAGTGTGCATTTGCTGATTCCACTTATTGCTTGGGACTGCATGAGGTAATGAAATCAAGTCAGTCATAATCCAACCACATAAGATAGGATCAGTCTCTCTTTTTTTTTTTGGGTAAATACGACATGAACAGTCTTTAGAGCTAAGGATACAGTAGGCTGCAGTTCCAAAAAGAACTATCAAATTTATAGAAGCCATTTGGACTTCAGACAAGTATGGCCATAAAAAGGTTCCACTTTGGTGAAGGACTAACAAGTTTTTATCAATGAGCACAGCCAATAAATCAGACTTCTCACATTACGCTGCTTAGTTTTCTATTATTTAGTCATTTTTTAGAATTTTGTCCATGGAAACCAGTGGAGCTATAACCTATATAAGGAAAGCGATCCTTTCCCATCTCATACTCTCTTATTTCAGTATTCTCTGTTTAGTTTATCTTTGCTCTTTGATTCATAAACTAAAATTTGTCATCAGGAAAAGCATAGAAAACTTGAAGCAAAATACAGTATATAGAATTCAATTGTGCCACCATCCCATGCATCCCTCAAGAGGAGAAAAGGTCAAAAAAGAAAAGTAAAGACATACCTCTGAAGTTGAATCGTACACCCAAGTTCCCTTGTCTGTATTTGCTGATATCAAATTTCCTTCCTCGTTTAAAACAGGCAAACCCTGTCCTGTAAACTCATGAAGGAAAGTCTCAGGATATTTATTATATAACCAATAAAAAAGAAGGAAAAGGAAAAATACCCAACTTTTTAGTTTCAACTAAGCTTTTAAAGCAAAGAATTTTGGTTCACTATGTGACAAGTACCCTTGAAACATACAAGGTCCCATGCTTAGGACTGGGGGCATTCAAAAATAGGGAATTTATCAGTTATTCTTAACTCTATTGACTGAACAGAAATCTTGTACAGGCACCAGGCAACAGTAGTATTAATTACGGATGAAAGAGATATCTACTGTATGATGCACAAAAGATTGGTGGTATGTATGCTGTTATCTTCACTAAAGAGCCACATCACCAAGCACACTTGGGGAAGAATTAAACAGAAAATATTTGGTCTATAATCAAGGGCGTAAGATAAAATATTTTAGCTGATTTGGCTACAGGAAGTGACGTGTAGTCTGTATGTTTGTACGTGTATATATAAGAAGAATATGGTCAATAACCTGAATATTTTGTCTTTTTAATGATCCTTTAAGGTCATAAGTAATAAATTTTTTTAGCTAATTTGGCTATAGGAAGCAGAAGTGTAGTGTGTATGTTGTGTGTGTGCACATAAAAAGAATATTGTCAATAACCTGCTGAAGTCTGGTGCATCCCCAAGGATGTCTGGTGAGCCGAACTTGCAATAGATGATAAATTGCTACGCCGCAGTCCTTCAACAGCAATGATACATAGCTGAATTAGTAAAAATACTCCCAGAATTTGGTATCTGCAGGGAAGCCAATTAGTAAGAATATGAATAATTACCTCATTAGAACATGGAATAATTCAATGTTTAAGTGAATATCAGTACAAGTAAGGATGTAGGACCATTATCCTAAGAAAATGGAGGGGAAATCAACCAGAATCAAGAGTGTGCAACCAAAATAATCAATTATGAAAGGAAATTTGAATTACCGAGGCCTTTGATTTGATGGTTTTCCAATGAACACATAACGAATACCAGCTGCACGTTTTGAAATATGATAATAGAGTCCTGCAAACAAAAGGTTACAAGATAATCAATCATTTCCTTTAAAGTTTGCTAAAATTTGACTAAGTTGCATGAATTTCCAAAAAAGATACCTTCAAAGTAAAAGAACATAAGGTTTGCACGAAGAACCAATTGCAAAAACTCACGAACTATAGGGAGCACCTGCATGCACCAGCAGCATAAAAATCTTAGACACAAAAGCATATATCAGGTGGTCTCATAATGAATCACAATTATGGATAGTGAAGTTGCATATCAAACACTTAAAAAGAAAAATAGAAGAAACGGAACTGAGTTAATTCCACATAAAGAGAACATTACTTAACAACAGTAAATCATGCACCTTCAAAAACCCCTTGAATTCTAATTGTCTTTTCTTTGAAAATAATTATTAATGGGTTTAGTATCCAGTTATAATAGAAAAAAAGAATATGAGTTCATTAGAATAAATTATATTATTAAATAAAAAGTAATGCTTAATTAAATACCGTAGGCCATCGCTGAACTGCAAAGAACCGTAATCTATTGAATTTCTCTTTCAACCTTGTCAGAGCTGAAACAGATGCCCCAGAAGATGATGAAGAGGAACCATCTGGAACATCTAGACTGTGAATGCTTCCATGTAGGTCATCAGACTGTGAATCAGCAAGGATAATACCACGGGAAGCAACTCTTGAACTGTGAAATAAAAATTCAGAAGTTTTTATGAGTAAATTTCAACGAAATTATGAGAGAAATTATATACGCATTGTATAACAGGAGTAGTAAACGCAATTTTAACCTAATTCGTTCTGCAATATAAGGAACTGCCGACTGGTACACAATAAAAAGTGCACGCCTCGCTGGGGTTGGAGGAAGTCCATAAGATCCTGCAACCTAGGAAAACAGATATAAAAATTACAGGCAAACCAACAATGTTGCAGAATTTCTGTGTTGAGATGTCAGAACACTGAGTCTACAACAGAAACACTTCAAAGAGATCTGTCAAGTTTCAACAAGAGTAAAATCCTAACACTGCTAAATGATAATGCAGATCAGTATATATATAATTTTTTAGTCTATTTTATTGCATAGTACAACCTTTTAAATTGTTCTTAAAGGGAAAGAAAAGACTTGTTCTTCAACGATTTGTTGACATATTTATATTACTGTTCCCACGAATTAATCATCCAGAAGCAGCAACGATAAACAACGGTTAATAAGCAAGAACAAAAGCAAGAGTCGAAACCTGAGTGATGTCACAGTATTCTTCTCCCAGAGTTTGCTGTCCTGAACCAGTTGTCAACACATAATAAAGCATCTGTCCAAGAAGCTTCATCTGCAAAATTGGAAAACCGAAGTGGTTATTAAAATCCCATTTCGAATATAATCAAGTACGGTGGACTAAATGTAAAGTCAAAATTTGGGAACAAGTTGTAGAGGAGAAAAATGGACAAGAACTCAGCAATCATGTGTTGGGTGTTGAATAACTTAACCAAGCAATTTCTATTTCCCACTAGAGAAAATAATAGAACGAGAAGTTTAGAATTAAAGGACTAACCTCACTCTGGTAGGCTACGGCAATTCTTGTACCTATACCAACAAAGACCAAAGAGCCATTGGATAGAGAATTAGCTCTTCCACAAATGAAACTTGAACTACATGTTGTATACAACCTTAGGAACTAAAGTTTGACATGGTTTAGTAATAATGTTCTACTATCAGCACACTGATGGCTTCTACATAAAGCAAAATAAGAAGAAAGAAAGAAATACACAGCTCGAAACTGTTGCATACACCTCAGAAATTGGGTTTAAGTGATTTTGAATAAGTAAATGTAAGCAGAGACAATGAAAGCGAAGAAGAAGCGACGAAGTAGGATTAATTTGCAATCATCAATTATATAGAAACAGCAAGATAAGGACACAGACCGAAGAGATGGCGAAAAGCGTCACGACAGGCGTCGTAGACGAAGGAGGCGTACTGATCATCCTTCTCGGCTGCCCTCATAATCTCAGGCTGAGCCGCCAGTGGGAACCGCCGTGGAACTACCGGCTCTGTAATGCTGGGACCCGCTTCTACCCCACCGCCACTGGGTCCGGCCTCGGCCGACCCATCTACCTCCTTACTTCTCATTCCCATCCTGCTCTCTTATCTCTCACTCTGTGCTCCCGATCATAAACACTGAATTTGAAGCAGAAACAACGCCTCTGTCTGAATTTTGTGAAGCCCACTCAAAACTCATAAAAAGTGATAAAAAAGGTGAGGAGCAAAAAACCAAACCAGCGACGTTGCTTAAATTGCCAAATTATTCGCCAAATAAATATATAAAACTTTAGAAAATTGCCAAAAATCATTATTATTATTATTATTTTTAATAAAGCCAGAAATTTTTTTAGAAACAAAATTACTCGCCGTTGCCGGGGATCGAACCCGGGTCACCCGCGTGACAGGCGGGAATACTCACCACTATACTACAACGACTTGTTGGTGCTTAGTGTCAATTAGATATATGATATTTAATTTATTTTTCCCAACTTGGTAACCGGATAACATTCCCCTGGTAGATATCCCGCGTCTTATCTCGAAAAACCAACCCAAAGTTCGTACCCAGAGAGACGAAGCCAAACTCAAAAAGCCATCACCTGAAGTGGCGATGGCCACGTCATCGTCCCCCACCACTACACCCTCCATAGCGCAGAAAAGCTGCCCACTTTCAACGCCAAGAAACTTGTCTAACTGCAATATCAGTTTTGGATCAAAGCCACGCAGATTCCGCATAATCAGAAACTCCACCGGCGATGCATCACCAGTTGAGACAACACCCACCGAGGATGCTGTAGATTCAGAAACCTCCATTGAAGCTTCCTCTGGACCTCCTTCTTTAATTTCTACTCTTAACGTCGAAAGGGCTCTTCGTGGCATACGTATTTATCATCCATTTAACAATCTTTTTTTTTTTAACCGTCATATTAACGTTTCTTTAAAGTCTGTAACGTGCATGCATGAATGACTACGTTGTAGGAGCTAGAATTTATATCTTATTATTGACTAATTATTATATTCAATTCACGTATATGTAATGGGAATGCACTAACAATTACCTGAAAAGAAATTGGTTTAGAATTGCAGCAATCACGGACGTAGATCATTATGGAACGCTTGGAATACCAAGAGGATCCTCAAATGATCAGGTCGCTCACTCCCCACTAGTCATCTTCAACAACAGAATATATAAATCTGCTTTAATTGGTCTTATTTTATATATTAAAAAAAACAAAAATCCCCAAAGCAAAATGATCTGAGTTCTCTATCTGGACCAGCAGGTTACAGTTGCATACAGAAAGAAGATTGAACAAGTAAGGAATGAGGGATTAGATGAAGAAGAACTCACCAGCAAACTGCAACTTCTTAAGGTCCCCGCAACTAAAATTAAACATTATTAATAACCTTAATTTGCCACTTGTATATTAATCCCTGATGCATTATACATATAATTAAGCAATTGGGGTGATAACCTTGCGTTGCACAGGAATCGTACACAATATTGTCAACTGTGGAAGAGCGAAGATTGTACGACTGGAGCCTGGCCAGGAGTGAGAAATCAGATCGATATGTTTGGCCCTACGAGGTTGAGAAGGCTAAACCCCCCCTAGAGCCGCCCCCTCCTCAGGTGATTGCTTCCCACTCTTCGCTATTATTTCAAATTCTTCCTTTTTTTTTTTTCTCTTATTTCATTTCTACAAAATTCCCCTTTAATTAATTAACCTTTATTTCTTATCGATCTAGCCTAACTTTAATCATGAAAATCCAAATTTTAAAAATTAATTATTATTTTTAATTAATTTCTTAAAACAATTTCCTTAATTATTATAATATAAATTTCTTATATTAAAAGTTCATCCAAATTCCAGTCCATGTAAACCGCCTACTACGTCTAAATCCCACTTATTGACGATTTGAAGTCCAGTCCATGAAAAAACCTCGTAGTTCCCAATAAACCAATAGAAAGTCCAGGTCATGTAAATAAATTCAATCAGTTTGAAGCTCCAAATAATCCTTTACATATTCACAATGGCAGGAACCCGAGGACGTGGGACCAACAAGAGTCGTTGGATATGTCCTACTGGGATGGTTCATATTCTCCTTTGCATTGTCTATAGCTCTTAACAGATGAAAATGTGAGTTTCAACAGCATATCATATATTTTCCGTTATAAACAATTGAAAGGTCATGTCCTCATCCAGTGTGATGGTC
Source organism: Rhamnella rubrinervis (assembly GCA_007844105.2). Lineage (NCBI taxonomy): Eukaryota > Viridiplantae > Streptophyta > Magnoliopsida > Rosales > Rhamnaceae > Rhamnella > Rhamnella rubrinervis. The sequence goes on from CM017581.2 coordinate 3,856,138, forward strand.
CACACTGTAGGTATGAATCATCTAATGTTCCTATTTATCGATTAAATTTATAGAATTTTAAATAGCTTAATTTGGTTAGAACCACTGCAGTACCATTATTTTACAGATACAACAAATGATTGGTGCACCAAACTTTTCAATATGGTTACTCCAACCGAACCATTTTATGGGTGGCTTTGTTTTATTTTTTAAAAAACCCTTCAAAATTAAGCTTGACAATTTACCGGCTTCAACCCGCCTTGTTGGGTCCCGGGCTGGCGGAAGCTGGGCGGAACTCCACACCTATCAGTTCAAGAAAACTTGCCTCGGGCCGAATACACAGGGTATCCCCACCCCCATGTACCTATTTATATATTTATGTATTTTATATTATATAATACCTTTTAATCTTTTATATTTATTTAATTTTTATATTTTTTTATTAACTCTTCCTAATCCCCAAAAAAAAAATTATACTTTTTAAAAATTTGTCTTACATATATATTTTTTTATTTTAAATATTAAAATATATTATATATTTATTTATTATAAATAAAATAAAATAAAATAGATCATGAGGCAGAAATCCTCGTTGCCCCCACCCTATGGTATAAGGAATTTCTGCCCCACTCCACCCAAGAATTGGGGAGGAGGATAAAGTATGAAAAACCCAACAGAGCCATCCCCATTCAAAATGTTCTCAGATCAGATGCCTATAAAATTTTAAAATATTAGAAATCATTTTGTAACTTAAAATAAAAAATAAAATAAAAACAGAGAAGAAGAAGAAGAAGAAGAAATAGATGCAAGACGTAAGTTCTACGGATTTTTTCTTTTAAAAAATAATAATAAAACTTGATTGATACTGTTATTTACTTTAAAATTAATTTCTTTTATCACTTCTACATTTTAAAAATGTATTAATATAAAATCCATTTGATAACATAGTTATTTTTTATTTTCTTTTAAATTATATATAATTTAATTAATTTAAAAGTAAATTAGAATTTATAAATATCAATTAAACTATTCAATTGAATAAAAATAAAAATACTTTATATATTTTTATTTTTTATTTTTTTTTATATTTTTATTCAACTGAGTAATATAATTAACATTTAACAAACTATAATTTATAAATACTTCAATTCAATAAAAATAAAAACTAAAAATAATAATAAATATATATTTTTATTATTTTTATTTTTTTTATATTTTTATTCAATTGAATAGTATAACTAACATTTAACAAACTCTAACTTCTAAATTTACTTTTCTCTTAGAGGTGTGAAATAGATTCCTCTTCTATCAAAATTTTCTATAATTTAAACTGATTGAATGATTTTCAATATATATATATATATATATATATATATATAATTATCAACTAAATATTTTATAAATTCTAACATGATAAGCATGTAAATTATGGAAAAAAAAATTGACAAAAAGACGTACATAATGATATTGAAAAAGTATAAGGGTGGTGAAATTATTTAAATTTTTTTAAAAAAAAAAATCTATCAACACACCCCTAAAGTATAAGAATGAAATTGTTTAAATTAAAAATACATAACACGTCCTCTAAATTAAAGGGGTGATAAATATAATAATCTACTTATTTTATATTCTTTGTTTTCTGAATGAAACATGAGTAAAGAAAAATACAAATCAATAATACTACAGCAACCAATTCACTAACCAATTTGTTTACCAAGTGATTATGTAACCACGTTTAATTGCCTTCCATTTGACACCATCTTTTTTAAGATTTCATTATTTTATTAACCAATTACATATCACCAAATCATTAATTGGTAAACAAGTTGGCAAATGAATCAGGATTGTAATAGCATTGGAAAGGAATATGAGAAAAGAAAAGACGAGAGGGAAAGAGAGCGGAAGAGGAAAGAGGTGTCCTAATTCAATGCCCTCTATTTCTTTTCTTTCTTTCTCTTTCCTCTTTTTTTTTTTTTTTGTTTACTTATTAAAATTTTCTTTAATTTATCTTCCACCCCGCCGTGACCACATAAAACTATCCAGACAAACCTAAGCAGACGAAAAAAAATTTCCTGGACCAAACTTGAAAATGGTAAACTTACGGAAATGGCTAGATCCTATTAATACTAATACATATTATTAAAAGCGTCCATTGACATCTTAAAGTCCTCAAGAACGTATAACATCTACAGACCACCACCTAATTTTCACAAAATGAACGATGAGCGCTTTTGAAGGGTACTTCTCCAAAAGCGGTTTCTTAAGAAGCACCAAATAGGTGCCTCTTAAATACTCATCTACAAGCATTTTGATATTTTTAGCTAGCCAGTGCAAAATGTGATTCTACTTTCTTATAAGAGTTTTCTAATCATGCTAGAGCTATAACTCATTTAGTTGAACTCTTTAGTTGGGTTTAATGATATGTGTTACTAGCCTTGACCTGAAACGATTTTCCTAACAACAAATCTAATTTACCATGGACCAACAATCAATAGCAAGTAAATCTAAGTTATCAAAAAAAAGCAAGTAATTCTAAACCTATAAATAACACTAGGCCGTGAATAGAACCACACAAATTGTGCCAAGAAACTGAATTGACACAACATTGTGACGAAGGGCTTGATTAACATCAACAAACTTTTCCCGAAAAGGAATTTACCTACTGGATGAAAACCATCTAAAAATCTCTATACATCACCTTTTTTTTTTTGTAAACCTTTTCTTGCCCTTTTGCTTTGCTCTCTCTCTCTCTCTCTTCCTCTGGAAAAGAAAACATACCTTCGCCAGCTTCAACAATCTCTGTAGATTGAATCCTCTGTAGATTGAAATTTGGCATGGTGTTAAACCATCCCCTATAATTATACTAGCATTCCTGCTCTGGTTAAAACTTTCATTTGCTAGCTTCCAGACCTCATGATAAAAAAAAATGAAGAGGAGTAGTTAGCAGATATTCACAAATAGTAATTGTCCAAAAGCCGACCAGTCAACTAGATCTGTACCAACAAAACCAATGGATAATTCACATTAGAGAACTAGCCTATGTGTGCCTGGAAATAATGCGCCCCTAAACTTTCATCACTTTTTTAACATAGACAGACAAAAGACAAGATAGAGCTGACAATAAACCAAATTGATACAAATAACTATCTAAAATGAGAGTACCAGATGAATAAATGTGACTTCATATACACTTTTTACCTCAAAATCAAGCTCCTTGCATCTTTTAGTGTCCTCTTTTTAGCTTATAATAAGGACATTCTTTTGCACCATCCTCGTCTGACCCACCAATCATCTGCCACCTTTCATGACTCAGCTCATCCTTGTTAGACTTTGAATAATGTTGGGAATGTTTTGAACTGGGCCCAGCCTCTTTCTTACGCCGCTTATGATCATTGGAAGCACTTTGATCCAATCCCGAATCTGGTGTGGCTGTAATGTTCTCGTTGTGCCTTTTGACATCATACTCAATTATCCTTCTCTTGTGATCATTTTTGTTATTAGTCTGATAACGATCCCGACTATAATCACTGCCATACTGCTCTCTTCTTCTATGATCCTGACTAGAATCACTGCCATACTGCTCCCTTCTTCTATTATCTTTCTTGGAGCTCTTGCGGCGGTGCTTGTGCCTGTCTTCACTATGCCAACTGGAGCTGCAAGGCATATCATCAATTTCTGAACTTATTCTCTCTGGTTGATTATTCCCCCTCTGATCCCTACCACCAATTGAAGAACGATAACTCTTCTGGTGATATTCATCAGCAGTATCAATGTCATCATCCTTATGATTATGACGACTGTATTTCCTCTGGGACCTCTCACTCGAACTGCAATCAGAGTAGCTTAGATTCTTCTCCCTGCTTATACGAGATTTATGATCATGTGATCTTCCATTCTCACTAAAGTTATGGTGCTTCTTGTCCTCATCATTACATAGTTCTCTAGTGAAAATAAGTACTGCGTTAAAACTCACAAACCCAAATTCTTCAAAAAACAAATGATAGGCACTTACAACTTACCCTATTATTTAAGATGCAATGTTCTTTTCCAACCCAAATTCTTATGTATGTTTAAGACACATAAGCTTGCACTTGTTTCAAATTTTGACACAGAATGATAAGTAACTTTAGGATGATAAAAATTCAATCTTACTCCCATCACATAACATGGGTCTACAAAATACTATTAACTAAAAGGACATGCAAAATATTAATGCCGAACCTTCAAAGGAAAACAAAAAAGAGAAAGAGATACAAAAAGATAATTGGCATGGCCTTTCAATCAAATATAATGATATAAAGCCCCACCAAACCCCAATAGTCAACAAGATCACACAAATAACGTGTAAAAAATCACGTATCTAGCCTGCTGTGATCACAAAAAGTGTACAAACTAAATTGGTGTTGCATAAATCAATTACGACTTACCTCCTCACGTCCTCATTAGAAAGTTTTTGTCTCTTTTTGCAATCTTGAACATCCAAAAACTCTGAATTACTTAGGCTTTGGTCTCCACCAGCATGTGGAGGTGCAACAGCTCCTAACCTCATGCATCTGCTGAAAAATCATTCAATGTGACAATCTATTTGATGTAATCAATAAAGCCACTGATTTAATATATGAGGAATCACAACAGCATATTAAAAACAGCAGTAAGCATAGGGTGAGAAGAACCTACCCAAAGGCACGAACAGGACCATACATTGATGACACATAGGTAGGAACAAAAGGAGCAGCTGGAACCATATTTGTATTAAAAGGCATAATCCCAGGATTGCCATAAAGGTTTCCAAAGGGCCTGACATGAGGCCATGGGGCCCCATTCCAATATGGCATATAACTTGGCATTGCACCTGGAAATATAGTATTCCCTGCAATCTCCAAGGTAGGTAACATTAGATGTTATCTTTCCACAATAGATATAAGCAAAGGCATCCATACCAGTTTGAAGCATAGGATGCGGACTTAATGCAGCTGGGCAATCTCTAATGAAATGCTCTGGAGAACCACACATGTAGCAGGTTCGTGGCCCCTGTAGTCAACAAGGTAGATTCCCAACAGTTTCAAAACCAGCAGATTTCACAACAGAAAATTTTATTTTCATAACAAACATTCATATTACAAGAAAAAACAAAATTGCAATACTGTCTACTTTAGCATAAAAGTAAACAAATTTTTTACACATAACATCCACAACTCATGATGTAAGACATAAAAACAAGGTTCACAAAAAGAAAACTTCAAAGTTCTCGACACATAATGGCATAATACATTTAAATCAAGCATTGCAAGAAGGATCATGAATGAGATTCTATCAGGTATTAACGATAATGTTATCAAATTTAGATCCCAAGGCAGAATTCCTTTAGCACTTCGATTATGTCCAAATGACTGTCGGGATTTTATTTTGCTTTATCCATGTGTACTTATAAATAAATTTTAAGCAAATAAGAGTTAAAACTATTAATTTGAAACAATACCTTTTTCATCCTTCCAGTCTCCACAAAACTCTTCTCTCCACCTGAAAAATCAGCATTTAGAATTGAAAGAAGTATGCATGCCAAGAGATCTGATGTCTACATGAAGATTTAAGTAAACCCCAAAAAAATAACAACAAAACTATTGTACCTGCCGTATTATTAACCCATGGTTCCCTCTTTTTATTCATTGTAGATTCAGCTGAAATGACATGAGAAACATAGTAAGATATTAGAATTCTGGAAATAGAGTGAGATAGACACACAAATGTCATCAGATACTATGCCAAGAATAATACCAATTAAATTCCAAATAAACAGATTTGAAATAGTTGAAAATTGAAATCTGGTAGAAGAACTTAAGTGCAGCTTATAAATATAAAAAGTAATTAACACTTATAAGGTACTACTAAAATGAAGCACATAAGTACAATAATATTCAAGGTAGTTGCTGAAATTAATAACTAGCTAATTCCTTAAGATGATACCTTCCTCTTGCACAGGCTGGCTTTCCCCTTGGAAATCATCCAATGCCACTGAGTATTCATGTCTACTTTTATCTGTTTGCTTTATCTTGGAAGACAAAGCAGGTAATTTCCACAAATTATTCGCACCTGAATGACTGGATGGATTTGTTTTACGAGGCAAGGAATCTGTCATTATATAATTAGATCCCTTCCCAGTCCCAGAGGGAGAATGAGGAAACTCTGGCTCTCTTTGGAGAATAGAGACACCACATGACACATCTTTTTCTTGAATTCCAGATTCTCCATCTGTTTTTAAACAGTTACCTAGTTAAGCAAAAGAGTATGGCCAAGGTAGGTCGTATGCTATTTTTAGAAAAATCCTACCTGGAGCATAACGCTGATAATCAATGCCCAAACCAGTGGTTATAATCTGAGATTCAAGGAAATGCTCAATTGCTTGTCTAAGAGAAACATTTGGCAATAAATCTTCTACTCTGCATTTGGTAGAGAAACACTTAGGACATGTTGCCTTCTCTAGCAGCTCTTCATAAATGCCTAAACACAAATGCCTAAAATTGGTAAGATAACAGAGAGAAATTGACTGTATACTTTGGAATATAGAAAATAATGATAATAGTATAATTTACTAAAATAATATTCAAACTTTGCAGGCAAAAGAAAAGCTCACAGTTTTTTCTTTCCACCTATTTGCAATTTAAAACCACAAAAGGAGGGGTTTAAACTAACAAGATATCACAGAAACAATGACAACTAACTGCAACCAAAATAAACTTACACTTCTCACAAAAACTATGCTGGCAGCAAGGTATCATCACGGCAGCCTTGAAAAATGAGTTGCAGAGGGAGCATTTAAGCTCTGATGGCAAATCATCAGTTTGCATTGCTGGAGGATTAGTAGTTTCCACCCTACAGAGTAACACAGAGCTCAAAAAATCAGATCATTAAGATCAAATTACTGGGGGTGAAAAAAAGCAATATGAAGATATGAGAACTGCATATCCTACTTTTCTAGTGCCCTGTCTTCTTGATCTTCAGTCTTCAATTTTTTATGCGACGAATTACATTTGGCTTCATTGTCAGGACCTACCACAAATTTGCAACATGGATAATGTAAATTTGCACTAACAATAAAAGATAGTTAAACTTAATTAAAGACAGTACATACCTCTAGGAATAGCCTCGCTAAGTTCACTTGCTTCAATTTTCTGATATCCTCCCACAGGTCGCTCACAATATCTTAATGCACATAAAGAATTAGTAATGAGTCCAAAAATTTCTTGAATCAAGGGCTTGCAAAAACTTAGAGCCAAAATTCATGAATCAAGATCCGAAAACAAAAACAAATAACACTTGTACCTTGCAGTGCCAATATTTGGATTATAATCAAAGACCCAAGTTTTCTTGTCATCGTCAAGATCAGAACCAGAAAATGTTGTCCCAGGAGCAGGATACAAGTCAACCCCAAAGTCATCAAAGTCAAGGATTTCAATATTCTGAAAAGTAAAGCAAGCCATCACAAATAGAAAGTATGATAAGGAAACACAATACAGGAAGTAAATTCAAAGTTGAAGAAAGAAAGACGGTGGACAATTTATATCTTTTCCACGAGGTATTCTAAACAGAAAAAAAAAATGGCACATAAGAGTTAATAAAACAAAGTTGATATTTTCGGTTAAGTACTAAATACAAAGCATTCCTATTACCCAACTCTAAGGCCATTATAGATGAAGCTTATAAGCTGTGGTTTACTAATGTGGAAAAACAGAACTAGAAATAGGACAAAACAGTAACTGCACTATAGCCATTATAAATGCTGCTCTAGATGATATGAGAATAACAAAGAACACCCCCTCCCCGTCCCCCCAACACACACGGACACCCTCAACGAAACAAAAACCAAAAGAAAAAAGAATGTAAGCTCCAAATACAAGTTTAGAGCAAACCGGTGCAACAGATAAATTGGTCTTCATGGTGTCCTTGTTCTCAATATTAGCATAAGCACTGATGCGAGGCCTGTCACTGTAGCAGAGTTGTATTTGAGGAAAAAAACAACGGTTAGCTTTTCCAATTACAAGATGACATTGGAAAAAGTAGAGTAAACATGCACCAACACAAACACACGCACACAAACCTTTCTCCGCCATACGAGTAATAAATGCTAGTTTATTTTAAACTTTATTTTGGGGGAGAGGAATCTTACATATTCTCGTGCACAGACTCCGCAGGCACCCTTTTGATTATCACACTCGAACCGTTCGGAATTTGGAAGTTCCCGTCAACATACTCTGCATTCAATCCAGATTGTTAACGACAAAATTAAACAAATAAAATAGTCGAAAACAATGCAGCATTTGAACACACATGTATTTAAACTCCTAAGAACTAATTAGGGTTTTCAGTTCCAATTATGCAACCAAACGTGATTGTTTTCCTCTAATCCATAGAAACTAACATAGAAGACCAAATTCGTTAAAAAACAAATAGAAAAAAATAAAATAGCAGCAGCCTATTCCTTTTAGTTCCATTAACTTTCAGAGTTTACTCGGAAACCAAACACGATCAAGAACTATTAAATTGACATGAACCAAAGAGAGAACATTGACCTTGACCAGTGAGCGCATCAGAGAATACAAGATCGAAGTCTTGGCAGATATTAAGGTTCTTTTGGCGGATGATCTTGGATTTGAGATCGCGAACGGATATGGAGGGTCGGCCTTCGATGTCGACCGAATCGAAATTCAATGAGCTTCTGAATCTGAACCTGATAGCCATGACCTAGTCAAATCGGCGAGTCAACGACCTCTCGGGTATCATGAATTCTCGGAACGAAGAGATGGAGAGCAATGAAGGAGGAATTTCGATTTGTTTGTTGTGTCAAATGTTTAAATTCTTTCAACGACCTTTACCTGCAGATTTAAACAAACAAAGCTTAAAAACTATCTTATTCCAATGCGCGATAGTTAAGGCGGTTAATCAACAAATTGGGAAGAGTGCAAAGCTCACTTGCCACTAAGCAACCTGCATACGACGCCGTCTACTAATTTCCTTTTCCGGTTTTGCCCTTTCTTTCAAATTCGTCGTGTGCTTACGTGGACTTTCTTTGATGACTTCGGCCTTACACACAACAATAAACGATCGTAGCAAGCCACTAATTTCGTAGCTTGTTTATTTTATTTGTTTTTTTAAATAATTTAATATTTATATTATATAAACTTCAACTTTTTTTTTCTAATTAATATAATTGTATTACCCTTTATTATTGTTATTATTTCTCGGCATGCAGTTATAAACGTTTGTTTTCTTAAGTTATAATCAATCATTTGTTGAAATAATTATATCATTTAGCATTAAAGCATGAATTTATCTTACCTGATAATTTGAGCCTAGAGAAACCATAATGCAAGAGATAGATGATATATGCTATGCCCTTTTAAACCCGTTAAAACCCACTATGTACGTTTTTAGAGCAAAAACCGTGTCTCACAGAAACTGTCAGTCCACTTACATTTATATATATATAAATGTATATTTTAATCAATAATATAAATAATAAAATTACATAATAAAAATAGACTTTATAACACAGAAGTGTGTTTTATAAAATAGACAATTTAGTTTAATAAATTAATTAATTTTAAATAGAATAACACATAAATCTTAAACAATATTAATTAGTATTCAACTTATTATAGACCAAAATATCAAATATATAAAAATTATAATATTGTGATATCATATTAATTATTCAACTCCACATATAAATATTTCAACATCATTTTAATGAGGAAAAACAAAAAGAATAAGCATATTGTATGGATTGAATATTCCACATCTTTTCTTTTCTTTCTTTCTTTTTTTTTTTTTTTCTGCTGCGATATATATCACTTGGAGTTTCATGCCTGCATGTTTATTCTTTTGGGACCTCAAAGAAATATTGGCGGTGCTGTTGATCACATCATCTTATATTGTATCGATTAAGGTCAATCGGTACAAATTAAGACCATGTTTTCTATTATCTAAGCTGAGTTGAATGCAGAACTTGGGGGATATTGGTGTATATAGTGATTGTTATCTGTCTCCAAAACATAGATGCTGAAATTTTATGAGTTAATCAGGTAAATTTTCTCTACTTAACAGAGAGCTTGAAACTCAGAAAGTATATTATATGACTGATCAATTTCTTGATGAAAACGTAGTGTGTGTATGAACGATGTTGCCATTTGTAGGTTGTTACTATATTTTTCAGGCCGCGTGCGCGCGCAATGCATGTTTTTGGCAGTGTTGAAGTACTCTTGAATTAGAATAACGCCTACATATTTGATTAGGAGTACTTATGGATTTCAGTATGTAAAAGGACAGTGTTGCTGATGATCAGGTTTTAAAATTAGCTTATTCTATGATGTGAATTGTATATTTGTAGGAAATTGGTGAGTGAGATGTGTGGGTGAATATGTGTCAGTGTGTGTGATAAATATATTCCAAATGATTAATATTTAGTTCTTCTAGAACATATATACTATAGTAATTACGTTTCTTATTCACCTAGATTTCCTTAATTTCTTGTTGATATTTGATTTGGCCGGGTAATGCTTACGATACGCCAAAAACTCAAGTTCGTCTATGTTGTGTTTTATTCACACATTGGTAAGAAGTTGAAGTACTCCTCACGTCAAAACCATATATACATACAAATACAGAACCAAAACACACGTACGCCAAAAGTAACGTTTAAGCTATATAATAAATATTGAAGATGGTAGACTTCCAGCAGTTGTTTATACATAAACATTTTCTCTGACTAAGCTATACATGCAAACCAATGTGAGAAAAGCCTTTTAAACATGGTTCTTGATCATGTCAGAAGCGCATTCAGATAAACTTTTGAATATTCTTTCCGATATCAATTATTGCAGTCTTGTTTTTACTCCATCCTGTAGAATTAGTCAAGATATTTCGGACATGCCTGTTTGACTTTTGGGTTTTGTTTTCATTTAGAATATTTAAAAAAGAATTTTGATTGAAACCTTACCATATTACTTCTCTCTTATGCTTACTGGATATGCATGGCACATTTCAGTGGATGTCTATTTCATTCATGATAATACATCTCTAAGAATATTCTCTCTTCCAAGGTCACAAAGTCAAACGTGGTTATTTTTTTTATGAGTAATGTTAAAAGTATTTTTTTTATGAGTAATGTTAAAAGTATAAAGATATTTTTCACCTGTAATGTGATATTACTTTATTATTTGACAAATTCATATAACCTAATAAATTATAAATGAATCATGAATGAAAATCAATATAGTAAATTGTCACATGGTAAGTTGGAAAATAAACTTGCAAAACTTCTTTGTATTTCTAATTTTGTTGTTCTTTTATGTTGTGTTTTCTTAGAAAATGGGAAGGAAATAATATTGTAATGTAAAAGAGGAAAGACATATACATTTGTATCTGTCCTTCCATGGCAAGGTCATATTTATAATTAACATATGTCATTGTCATATATATTTGCAATCGTCCTTCCGTAGCAATGATTCATAATTGTCATACACCTTTCTAGAAGGTTAGGTTAATAAACTAAAGCACTCAAATAATTCAATTATTAGTTTGGAAGATTATTATGACAGTAATGCGTATACTCTAATCATCCTATAGCCGCCTATGATAATTTGATGCAAATTCCTTCAAAAACTGTAATTTTCTGACAACCACTTTAAGTCCTTTTCTTATCATCACCATTACTTTAGTGCATGCATCAATCTCAAATATTGTTTAAGTACCTCCCTCTAGTTGTCAATTAGTGTTGGATACCTTTCTATGGCTAAAATGAGTATATCTAAACTAAATATTGTGCCTTAAAAGGTTTCTGAAAGATCAGAAAATTAAATAGCTAGTATAAGCTACTCTTTGTCTTATCATGCATAGTCGTCTTTATATATGCATACGTAATCTGTTCTGCAGTATTTTTACTGATGACACGCAATCTTTTAGCCTCCTTGGGTGAATGATAATTACTTCTCCAGACTTCACAGCTTCTGTTTCTGTTTATGAGATTAATTAGTTTCTTGGTAATAAGAATTTGAGGAACATATATTTACACGTTTGCATTTTCTGGGAACACACCTTAATTTATCCACTACCTATGTTATATATGTCCGGTGCAGCTACAATATGTCCGCATCTTCGGGACATCTTTTGGTATATTTGGAAATTACATACAAAAACTAGCTAATTGTATTCAGTGAGAGGTCTATTTAAGGTTCGGTAACTGTTATACTCAAAGTGACTACTCTCATTTTTTTTCCGGATGATTATTTCATTGCATTGTGTTGATTTTATGGGGCATGCTCTAGAATTACTTGTACATATATTATGAAAATTTAGTCATGGTAGTTAAACTAGACCCTTCTGCTACAGTTTTGGATTCATTAACTGCGGTCAACTAAAATTTAGACAGATGGCCATGCATGACAGCTAATGCCTAGAGAAAATTGGCGCCAATATGACCGTGTAGCAGGTGTAGCTAGTTCATATTTTTCATTACTCGACCGCTTTCAACTACCATGCATGATACTAATTAAACTAGCTTGATGGCTAAAGAAATTAAAGCTGATGAACATTTTTGGAATTGTATTCTGACTTTGTCCGCCCGTGCATGTAAAAATGTCTTGTCTGTTGTTTGCCGAAAGATAAGCAGTGAGTGACAAACACTCGCCAATGGTTACTAGAAAAACTGGTTAATTATGAGCGTGAAGGTAGGTGAAATTTGGACTTGCAAAACTGAGATATTCATTTGCTTTGGTAGGTTTTCTAGATTCCTTTGTTGATTTTCCAGTTAAAGTCAAAGTTAACGTGAAACCAGGTCACGGAATTAAGTAACTTCTCTGATAAGGTTATGTCGATATTTTTTAATTTCTTCTGCGCAAGCTTAATGTTTCTTTGGCCATTGCATGTAGCTTTGGGACCTAAGCGAGGTTGAATTTCAGCTCCTTGATATTAAACAGTACGTACCTTCTATAATCCATAATCAGCAAGAAAAGAAATATCGATCTTTGAGATGATGATATACTAGCGTAGTATATAATTATATGTATAGATTCTAAGAGATACATGTACAGTAAGAATATATATATATATATATATAGACTCCATATTGGAGAACAAATTTGTCTGGGCCGCCAACTGGCCGACAAAGACAAAATATATTATGTATATGTAGTCTCCGTGCTACCTGGTAACCGGCTTCTAAATGTTGACACAGTTGATTTTTCTAGCTCTTCTTTTAAGGTTGGATAATGAAATTTGGAATCCTTAATTTCCCCGTGAACATTGTCGACTTGGATGGTGCAGGCAGTGGTTTCAACAACCTACCATCCATCAAACAAATTAATTAAAGCCCTAGCTACCTTGCTTTTCCGGATGTGACAATTAAGAATATTTTTTTTTAACAAATTAATTAAATATACATTTAATTTTTTTATATTGTCGCCTTATATTAACTATTTACAGGTTGTGACTTATATTCTTAACTGCTTTAGATTAACTATTTACAGGTTGAGACTTATATTCCCTAACTGCTTTAAACTTCTGCTTGTTGGATATATGCATGTCTGAAAACCTAATCAAAAACAAAATTTTACATGCAGTCTAACTTAGTGGCAGTAATATTTTTAGTATTTGCAAATTGTAAAGTATATTTTCAACGAAAACCATTTTAAATTTCTAGCTAACTGTTGAAAAGGACCTACAATTTGTTAATTCAAGATTCCGAACCACCAAATGGTAAATTGGTTAATTTGGAAGACTCAGATTCATCTAATGGTCAACTACATGAAACTAGAAATTGGATATTTAGTTATATTAAATAGTTTTGGAACGCCAAATCTACCCTTCTACCATAAATTCAAAGTTACAAAGTACATATATATAATAGGGATTACGTTAATTAATTGGAACCAATATATATGTTTTATTATAAGAAAAATCATGACATGAAGACAAAAAAAATTACACGTAGAGGAGACAAATTAGTAATGCTTCTCGCATCTAGTCCGCACACTTGGAACGAATATAGGTAGTATAGGTAGGGCTTTATGACCCAGCTTCCTTACACTGCCGCTTAAGAAAAAAGTGAAAGCGATCGCCATGCATGTCGATTAAATAATGATAGCAGCTTCCAATTTTGATCTATTATTTTTCGTCTTATAATGATTCATTGGTGGAACCCATCATCATGATTTCGTGTGCAAGTAGTACTACTTTCTGAACTATCCCGGTGAAAATGTAAGTGCTATTTACAGCTAGCCAATCAGCATACCTAGAAAAACACAATGCCTACTCTGTTCTTACTCGCGACCCTGGCTTTGTAAATTATTGGTCTCCTTACACATGATGCGTACAACCAATATGTAACAAAATCATACTTTCATGTCACTGACCTTAAAAATTTAAACTTTTGAAAAGTAGGTTCAATAATATTTATTAAGCGACAAATACTTTTGACAGTCTTATTGTATATATAGTGTTCTACTACTGAAAAAAATTTATGAGCCAATGAGATTTGAGGTACTGAAATTTGTTTACAAGTATAGGGTAGACGTAAATACAAATTATAACCATGAGCACGCGGCTGAAAATTGATCAGCCGAGAATATACACACAGTGAACGACTATAGCTATTCAATATAAGCTTTAGCTATGTCGTCAATTACAACAACTACTTCAGTAATTAATTATAAAAACTGATAATTAACCATTTTTTTATTATTATTATATTACAGTAGTCTCTCAGTCTTGTACGTGCAAATAATATTAACAAAAATGCAGGCACTGAAATTTACTTCTACAAATTATTCAATGAATTATATGTGTAAAGGCCATTCGTCACAGTCAAGAAAAAATGCCAGAGAGTCTAAACACAGTTTGTGATTGTCCTCAAGGCAGTTTGCGGAGAAATCGTTCAACTTTGGCTCCTCAAACCCTAAAAAACTATGGTTGTTTTCCCACCTTTCAGCGTCTGCAGCACAAGTTAATCCAAGTTCATGGAACTCGTAGCCGTAATTCAACATATTGCTGTCTTGTGAATTAGCTCCCTCAAATTGTTCTTCAGGACTACACTGTACCAATCCTGAATCAATCGAATCTTGAGGCTGATTATTCAAGAAGTGATCACTCTGATATTGATGACCTTGATGAAGCTTTGATGGGTCAATGGTTGCTGAGTTGACAGTGTCATTCCCGTCAGGGAGTGAGACTAATGCTGGGACTACAACTTTGGAACACCTGGAGGCCTTGGCTCTTATTGCTTGGGTTCTAGTGTCTGTAGCTGATGATGCAGAGTCTGATGCCTTGATAGTTTTTTTGGGTTCATTCTTTTGATTTTTTCCTCTTGATTTCTTTATGGGGCTTTGTTTGGATGGTGGGGACGACGGTGATTGGGACTTGGTTTTTTTTGCCAAGGTAGTGTTCCAATAATTCTTAATTTCATTGTCTGTTCGCCCCGGTAACCTTCCAGCTATTAGCGACCATCTATATAAGATCAATAAGTAAATTTGTCAAAAAGTGAGAGACAGAGAAATCGAAGAGAAACAGAGAGAGAGAGAATATATCAATTAATTACCTGTTACCAAGAAGCTTATGGAGTCTGATAATGAGTTCCTCTTCATCATTGGATATGTTGCCTCTCTTTATGTCTGGTCTCAGATAATTTAACCATCGAAGCCTACAACTCTTACCACATCTCTTTAAGCCTGCATTCAAAATATGCATATTTTTATATTTAAAACAGAGCAAAAAAGCAGAGGAAACCACAAACATAGCTTCGGGTATATAATCAAACATATTTATGTATATACCAGCTCTCTTGGGTAGGTCTCTCCATTTGCCTTCTCCATTGGCCTTTATGTAACAAGTTAGAATATGATCTTCTAAGGCAGTCCAGGCTCCTCTGTTCAGTCCTACCTTGGAGCAACATGGACTCCTTCCCATCTCTGCTTTCCCTATCTCTCTCTCTCTTCGTTAGAAATGTTAAAAAAATGAGGACCCAATGAGCCTATTTATAAACCAGGAAACCAAAAGCCAAGGAAGCAGGAAAATTGTTCCCTTTTCAATTGTTTGGTTTAGCCTATTGGGGGGTGGCAAGAAAAGTCGTACAAGCAACTGTTTGTTAATTGATCAACGGCCTCTAAATGAAACACTAATACTACTGATATTGCCTTTGCTCTCGCTATAAATACTTAAAACAGCTTATAGTCCATTTAACATTATGAGATTACGTGTTGAATCTTTACCATTTCCAGAATAGTGCACGTGACTCTTTCACAATCTTCCTGATGGCGACCTCCAATGCCTTCGGACTTTTGCATGGACTTCTTTTTTTTTATGAGCTGTTTCTTTGGCACCGTCTTAAGCTTTGGCAGCGCTTGTAGATCTTCGGGTAGTAAAATTTTGAATGAACTTCTTTTCAATAAATATATATCTTTTATAAAAAATTTGTTAATTTTTCAATAAGCAACAAAAGTACCATTTTATTACTTATATTCGAACAATATTACTAGCTATATGCCATTATCTGTATAACATAATATCATTGATATAAAAGATGAAATAAATTGATATAAATTAAATTGACAAATAGTGTGTGCTGTACGGGGAAAAATTAAATAACAATAATAATAATAATGCATTTTTTATGAGCTAATGTACTGGTACGGAAAAAGTAAAATTAAAAATAACTTTTCCCTCGTGTGTTTGCCCTCCTTGCACAATGTACATAGTACGAATGAATAAAAAAATAACAAAAAAGAAGAAGAAAAGCAAAGAGAAAATAGAAAAAAATTATACCTTTTTTTTTAAGACTAGTTTTAGTGTGAATATTATACGTTGACCGCAGACTAAAACCACATTGGGTGATTAATTATCAACTTTGGCGAAGCCAAATAGTAAAAGCCTTCAATGCTTAATCTTCATTTTTCTCCACATGTACTTTGGAGAGTTTGATCGCTGTGTAATTGCTAGGTTGTTTCTTTTGTATTAGTATCGTAGACACAGGGTATGACTTATTAAGGTGCAATTCTTCTAACCGGCCAGTTTACTAAGCGACACTTGTTGCATAGGCGTACAGGTTTGAACAGGGTCCGACCTGGCCATATATATATATATATATATTTGTTCCCTTAATTAATTTTCTCAATTCAAATTTCCGATTATGTATACAGTGGTAGTTATTATTGGATAGATATTTGTTATTTTTATTGTTTAATTAATGCTGTGTGCGTGGGGGACTCCTTAATTTCGTGTGCCAAAAGATTATTTGATTAAATGGTAACAAAAGTTACTTAATTGGTTCAAGCATATTTACCTCTAGAAAAAGATAAAAATAAAAGGTAGAAAAGTCTTACGTAACTCTATCTGAACAAGCGTTAGTTTTAATAAATGCTAGGGAAATTGTAATTGAAAATGAAAATTTTGAATGTAGTTTGTGGTTTATATTTTACTACGTGTTCAAGAATATGGAATGATCAATAGTAAAGTGATGTAATAATTCTTTAATAAAGCAATATAATTTATAATAGAAAAATTGACAAAAATACCCACGTGAATAATTAAAATTGAAAAAATATTTATTTTTTCTTAACTCTTATAAAACATATTCAAACTATCCATTTTATTTTTATATTTTAGGACATGCAAAAAGGCAGGTCCGACCTGTCGTTGTGCATGTTCAAAAATACATGTAGAATGACAGATTGTATTTTAAAACATGCGGCAGATCGAACTTGCAGTTTTAAAATTTCTATATGTTCTAAAATAAAATATAAAAGTTAAATAGGTAGTTTGAATATATTTTATAAGAATTAAGAAGAAGTGAGTATTTTTTTAATTTCAATTACCCACATGGATATTTTTGTCAATTTTCCTTTATAATATATGATAATTAATCCACTAAGGCCAATTAATCCACAGCTAAATTGTTGTGTGGTTATTTAATTGTGTTCAATTACAAAATAGGGAAGAATGCATTGAACCCTCTTTTTTTCTTCTTATGAATCATTTAATCTCAAAATTCGGTCTAATCAAGCCACTTCCTTTCATCATTTAATCAAAGTTCTCATTCTCTTATTTATCAAAATGTTCTCATTCTCTTCGTCATAAGGTCACTTATTTTCTTAATTACACTTTCTTAAATTTTTAGGTCATTTCCTTCAAGTGTATACATTTCGCATAAAAGAACCATCGTTGCCTGCATATACATTTCGCATTCGACAAGAGGAAACGTTTGAATGCCATTTTTGTTACGTTTCTAATTATTACCACTTTCAAACAAAATAAATATATATATAAATCAAAATTCAGAAGAAAGGAATGGTCAGTAAGAATTTAAGAAGGATATTTAAAACTATGAGGAACATTAAAAATGGTCGGTAAGAAGAAAAATATTAGTTTGTTAATTTTATATATGGTGTGAAAATAAATAAAAGTCAGCATCTAGAACTGATTTGGCACCTACATGAACCGCTTGAATTCTTTGTACGCGTATAAATGTAGGTACATAAAATCCAATTTTCAGCTTTGATATTCAAGGATATGCTGGATATTTTAATCATAAAAACTTATTTTTCTTGGGGTTTATACACCGCCAACGTTACTAAAATTGCGTGTTTTTTTTAATAAAAATTAAATGTGTTATTAATTCTATTAAATTACCATTAATTTTAAAAATTATATATGTACTATTAATACTACTGAATTAGAATTACAACTAGTCTCAAAAGTTTAAAAATTAGGTCTGTACTATTAATACTATTGAATTATCATAATCCCAAAATCTCAAGTTTATTAGGAGGTGGTTCAATTGATTCATATTTTTATCTCAACAACACTTACACATGTCATTCTTTTTAATTGAGTGGCAGTGCGACTTCAATCTAAATATATAGAATTTTAAGCTCTAATATCATATTAAATTATTATTAATTTAAAAACTTTAAACTATTAAAAAGTCGGTTTAATTAGTTTATATTTTTATCTCAACAAATACTTATACTTACATGGTTTGTATTTTCTGGCCATTTCTTAATTGATATATTTTATCTCAGGGATATAAATACAGATTACAGAGATTAAGTCAGCCCCCATTTGCAATTCAACACAGAGAAATTAAAATGAATATTATTTTTTTGTCTGCAGTTCCAACTTGCTACGTAAGGTTCGTACCAATTTACTAGGTCAGAATTATATCATGCTTGCATGTTTATTCGATAGTGACGGAGATATTTTAGTTTCCAATGTGTACTTTAAACACATTTTTATAGTCGGTTTCCATCGGGCTAGATAACAAAGAAAAAAAAATATTTGAAAAACAAAAAAGGAAAAACGTTTGCTCTTAACTATATATTATTTTTTTCATTAAATAATTAACATTTTCTTTTTTTTTTTTTTTAAATATATATATATTGGGGATTTTTACGGTGGACGATATTGCCCACGTTACGGTGGACGACAAAACTATTAATTTTTTTTTTACATATTTTTATAAAATAGAAAGAAGCATAAAAAATATTTAAAAAAATATAGAAAGTATATAAAAAAACATATAAAAAAGAAAAAAGAAAAGAAATTGGTGGGTTTATCACCCACCGTATAAATCCCCTATATATATATGTATATATATATATATGACATTAAACTATTACAAAAGAAATAAGTAATTCCATAAATAATCCATGCACTTTAAGATAAATGCCAAAATAGTTTCTATATTTTTAATTTAAATAATTACACTCTTATATTTTATCAAATAATCATATAATTTTTCCTCTTTGCAATTGCTTTTAACATTTGACAAAAATTTAAGACTCAAGCGCATATGAATGTAGAGACTAATTTCACACCTATCAAAATGCAAGAGTGATTTATGAAATTAATCCCAAAGGAAAACTATTTCTGCAAAGTTTTCAAACTTGATCAATTTATACGGGTACAGTTATAATACAATTTCAAGAAGTTTTATTTCTGAAATATTGCATCGCTGCGATGATATTCGGTTTCTTTTAGATTAAGATATGCGAGTCAGGTGATTATCATTAATTAGATAGGATAAATCATATTGATTTTTATTTATCTCTTCATTTTTAACCATCAATATTTTATTTATGTTTCTTTTTTCGGTGGTGACGGTGGTGTTCATGCTCATTTTGCCTACTTTTCTCAATTATTGAATGGTGCAGTTAAATGCTTGAGCAATGTAGTTTTTTTAGGCGGGCGTGGGATGCTCTGACCAAGACTCGGGGGTGGTTATTGGGTTTCAATGAATTTGAAAATATACAACTCTTAAATTCCTGGAAGAAAACTAGATAATTGAAAAGGATTAAGAGGCTTACATATTTTGAAGTGTTCGAACTTTGAAATTGTAAAATTCTGGTCAAATATATTTAAGAGTTCCACAGAGGGGGTTGAGTACTGGTCAACTTTAAACCTCTAAACAATATTCTGATTCAATTGTTATTTATTTATTTTGGTTAAAATGCAATTGTTATTTAGTTATTTGGGTTAAAATGCAATTGTTATTTATTACCAAAATAGTAAAATTAAGTCCCTACAAACCGGATAAATATTTTTAAGAAACAATAAAATGTACCCCTCAAAATATTTTTTTTTTAAAAAAAAGGTACTATTTTTTTTGGGCCATGCAGATGAACTTAATTATGCAGCACGTACGTAAATACTTGGGAGAGGTCAGAGGTGCGCGGCTTCAATTTAACAACTAAAATTCAATTCAATCCAGTACGACTAGTCCACTATTACGTACGTACGGTTTGAAAGACGTTGTTCATATTTCTGCCTTCTCACCAACTATCTTTGAAAAATTGTAGAAGTTTAATGATCAACATCCATAGCGCCGTTAATTTGGGCTAAATTTTCACACTAGCAAATGCAGGCATTATGGAACCACACATGCTATTTATATCAATGTCGATTTTTCTTTTATTCTTATTAATATGCAACTGGGAGCTAATAGTTGAATTTCGTCCTAACCCTGTGTATCAAAATTATTGGATTTAGATGGCACTAAGGATAAGGGACATATATATATATATATATATATATATATGTTATCATGCATAACCGTCGTCTTTTTGCTTGACAAAAAGGGCTGTAATAATTATTTATACATAATAATGTTGTACAGGAGGAGCTACAATGGTAGTCCAAGTTCAACGTCAATGGGTAAAATTAATTAATTCTTATATACGTGGCCAATTGTAATCAAATGCTGCCTGTATTTATGCATGTACGAGATATTTCTTGCTTGTATAACTTGAAGACTTGAAGAAAACACACACGATCATTGTATATATATATCGTTGTTTAATATAGTTTTTGGTTTTCAGTCTTTGGGATATTTTTTCTTTTTAATTTACACATACTAGAACCGATCTGAGAATTGCCAAAATTTGGAAAAGTAGTTATAATATTTGTTTTATTATTATAGCTCTCTGTGGGTCAATATACGACCAAAGAAGAAGAAAACTTGTTAAAGGCCATTTCAACTGGGCTCCGAGTCATTTGGGTTTGATGGAGGCCCATTTTTATGCTATAACTTATGTATAAATCTTGCGCCTGAAGCTAGCCCTATGAGGGTCTTTTGGCCACGACCAAAATTGTATTAAGACATCGAAAAGAAAAAATAAATTATGGGAACGAAGAGTCCGTTTGGAATTATTTTTTTTAAATAAAAAAATATATTTTTTAAATAATTTGAAATATATTTGATTAAAAAATTTTAAAGTATTTTTTAAAAAAAAGCATTTTAAGTGCTTCCTGACGTGTGCTTTTTTAAAAAAGTATTTTTTCAAACACTGTTAAATATATTTAAAGCATTTTTTTATAATTTTTCATCAAAATATAAAATATTTTATTATTAAAGTACTTTTTAACTAAAGTACTTAAATAAAAAACGCTTTTAAAAAAAGTATTATTTACATAAACAGTTTCAAACGGATCCAAAATTTAATAGATTTGAAAAACTTATCCATAATACCATGTTGAGAATTATAGATACTGTGAATAATAATACTAAGAAGATGAAATTAACAAAACTAACACTTAGTGATAAGAGACAACAATTAATGGAGTAGAGAGCTCTACTATTTCGCTAAAAAACAATACAAATAATTATCTTATTTGGTATTATAAGAGCCAGGTTTCAAGCTTGTAGTCTTCATGATCCTTCGTAGATACTACGGTGTCATATATTATTTGTCAAATGGACTTTGCTTTTTAAGAGAGAGGGAGAGATATAATATTGTTTGACATGGTTATATTTTCTTATTTACTTAATATTTATATATATTAAAACAGGGATACAAAACACGAGGTGAGATATACATACAGCTATCAGCCAAAAAGCTTCACCAAAAAAAGCTATCAGCCAAAAAGCCACGCATTAAAGTTGTAAGAGATTTCAAGTGAAACCAATGCAAAATTTGAGGACGATTTTCACATTTACTTTCACTACTTCATTCCAAACTTGCGCTGGCTCTTGTTCTGGTCGGTAAAAAGATTATTTAATTAATCATCACATGATTTTGTACAAGTACTACGTAGTTATCAAATTGGGTTACATAAAGCATGGTCCTTTTCATAGCACTCGGGGCTGTTGTATAAATCACTTTGTTTGGAAAGAAAGAAAGAAACAAAGAAAAGGAACAAGAATTCTAAATGGTGGGAAGTCGTTTGGGTCTTAAGAAGAAGAAAATGAAGAGAGGAGCTTGGACGCCTCTTGAAGACCAAGTTCTCACGAACTACACAATTCTCACTCACTTAATTTCAGTGGAAAATATTCGAGTAAAATAGTTAGTAGAGAAAATTGTATATTTTATCCAAAGTTGTATGGAAGAAAAAAAAAAAAAAAAAAATCTTGCGCGACAGGTCAATTATACCTTAATTTTCTTTGTTATTATGGCTCTAATAAAAATGTACTAGAAGAAAGGAACAGTTGAAGGTGTTTTTTAAAGTCTCTTTTTGTCCCATTAATTGGTAGATGGTCTTTAATAGCTTGGAGGCTTCCGGGTTGAACAGACAACGAAATCAAGAACTACAGGGTACTCTACCTTGTGGGAAAAGATGCAATCGAAAACTGCAGAGAAGAAACTCATCTACGAAAGGTCCGAGGAAGCTGGTGTTAACATCAAAAATGGACTCCTCGTTTGAAGAAAACTATGCCAACTAGCTGCGGCCACTCTCACAGTAGTTAAACATGTTGAATTAGAATAACAAGAGCGTAATCAGATTCCCCTGGTGCTGTGCCAATTTACCATTCTGAATAATTGGATGCCCTGAGTTGTGAAACAGGCCTTGCTTGTCCCGCAAGAATATCCTTCTCACTTGCTCTTCCTACCACTCTAGCGTCACATTTGGACCACACAACAAGAAATAGGAACAATGTATCATTTCCTTTAAATCCAAGGGCAGTAAGATTTTGAAAATGTCAGGACTCAGGAGCTGTCCAAGGTATAACACTAAAGGTTAAATTTATAAACCAAACATAAAAGAAGAAACTTTTCTTTATAAAGCAGTTGTCAGAAGAAGCATGTTCGCGCAAATATTCCTCCTACCATCAAATTTCTTGCAATCCAAAGTCATCAGATATTTTTGGCGGATCCAATGATTGGAAACTAAAGAAGCTGTCAACTCACTTGTTTAACTGACATAACTAATACTTTTTAAGCTATCAGCCTATAGATTCCATGTGTTCGTGTTCGTTAGCAATGCCCACCATGTATTCATTAGAGCTATTTCCACTGCGATTTCGTTGTTTAACAAAGACAAGAGAAAGGTGATCATGCACTCTCTGCTTTATTTCCATTCTACTTGTTACTTCTTCAACTTAAGTCTAGAGAAAGAAGAAATAATTCAAAAGAACAAGGAATTACATCCACCATATAAGAGAATAATATGCTTTCTAATTTCTAATTTTGGGAGTTGGTATTGAGTTGTTTGTGTGAGTAGGCAAGGGAATTTAAATGTGCACAAATACTAGCAACTTTGTAGCAAAATGTATTTTGACGAGTTTTATAGTTGAATAAGCAGCAAGAATCAATTAAATTAGAAAAGATTTGACTTCAAAGTCATAAAATAGCATAATGTTAATCAACAGAGCGTATTGAACAAAGCATCCTTAGTTTAAATAAGCTGAAGTACCTCGTGTCCTAGTCCGATGGTAATTTTCACTCTCCTCTTTCTCTTCAACACCTTCTACGGCCTCGTCTACCGCATAGTTTTCCTTCTCCTTTCCATGGTCTTCTCCTCCAAATTCTACCTTCTCATTAATAATACAATTCAAATTAGATTTATAAGACCCCATCTCAGAGATTTCAAAGTTCCCACCAGATAGAGTTTGTGTAATTCCAACACCTCTCCCTGCTGTAAAGGCCTCTAAGAGCTCTGTATAACTAACACCTTGTCTTTGCACCTCAAAATCACTGCCAACTGAAGAAGAAAAAGGGTCATTATGGGGAGTTCTAGAGTATAATTGATCCAATTGATCAAAATAAGAGCAAGTTTTAGACTGCTGAGAACGCTTTTTTGCACTGTCTTTGGTCTTTTTAAAGTACTTATTGATGTTCTCCCATTTTTCTTTGCACCTTCTAGCACTCCTCTGATAACCCATTGAAGCCATTAAAGCACTAACCTCTTCCCAGAGAGGCCCTTTTAGCCCTGGTTCCTGAAATTTGACCTCCATACTGCTTCGGACTTGAATTAATGCCTCAACTTCACTTTTAGGCCACCTGTAATTTGTGTCCGTTTTATTGGGTGTTACTTCCTTGTTGGGTTCATCTAAAACATCAGGTTGTAACAGCAATGGGTTACTCCTAGAAGGAAGATTGACGCTTTGGCCAGTGATTTTCTCCATGTACGAAACAATGAGTGCCTCTCTGCTGGAAGCTAGAGCATGTTCGTGGACTCTGGCAATGGCTTCTCTGTTAAGCTTTTCAGCCTCTTCACGTCTCCATGCTTCTTCTCTCTCCTTCCTCTCCCTATCTATTTTTTGAAGCACTTCCAAGAATCTCTTATGAAGACTCTCCTGGTGACTCATGACCTGCTTCACCAAGCTCTCAAGAAACCCAGTCATTGAATTTAATCGTTCCTTCATTTTCCTCTTTCTCTTCCTAGTATGAATCTTCCTCAGAGTTGTTTCTTCACCAATAGAGGCTTCTGAACAATCATTCTCAACCCCAACAGTAGCAGTTGCACCATCATTGTGACCGTGAGGATCACTGAGTGGAACTGGAAGATCAACATTTGCGGGTGAGGTTTCGCTGGTGAGAGCAGAACCAGATCCCGTTTGATTAGTTTCACCGATCTTAGCAAGGCCATAGATTGCCTCCAGTTCACCATAGAGCCTGTATTTGCTCTCTAATTCTTTGCATCTCTCTCTGACATCCACTTGGCTGTGCTTTTTGTTTGTGTTTGAAATATCTGTGCCCAGCTGATTCCTGCGACATTAATAAAAATACATACAATGAGGAAACGATGACAACTCAAAAACCAAAAACAAAGGAAAACAAAAACAGGAAAATTGGTATATTTGTGATTTCAATTACCAAAATGGCTCTTTTGTGGTGGAAAATTCTTGAGTCTGCCAGCATTTAGGCATGAATCCTAAAGAATGCGGTCGATTATGGGGAACATGAGGCTCATTTCCATCCAGCAAATCACCATTTAAAGCACACTCTTCTCTGCAACTGTTCTCATTCAGACCCAACTTGAAATTCACTGGGAAGAAATTATTTGGGGATTGACCCGCTTCCTGTTCCAGCCTGAGCTGCTGTTGCAACCTCCCTCTTTGTTGTTCTTCTTGTTGCTGCAATGCCTGAAACTGATGGCGCTGCTGAAAAAATTGGTGGGTAATAGGAATGGGATGAACTGGGTGATTGATATGAAAATGATATTGCTTTTGTTGCTGTGAATGATGAGGAAGCTGAGCAGAGTGGTGGTGTTGATGAAGAGGGTCCTGGTGGTTTGCCATTGGAGGAGTTGGGAGAGAAAAAACTGAAGAGCAACAATCGGTATCCATGAATTGTTGCGGAGGAAGAATACCAGCTATCTCATAATCAGATTGCATATTTTGTTCTAAAAAAGTGGGTTTTGCTTCTTGAAACTGCAAGAGCTACAATGCAACGTGGAGTAGAGACCTTTCTTCTTCTTGGGAGTAAACCCTAACACACTGAATCTCTCAGCTTTGAAGCTTCAGAAAGAGTTGGGATAAGATTGTGGCGCATCTTATCAGTTTATTTTGCTTTTGTTTTACTTGTACTTAATTTCTTTATTATTATTTTGCTTATTAGCCAAATCCCACATTATTTATTTGTCAGTTTTTAGCATCAGAATGGCAAGAAAATAAAATGGTTTTTAAAAAAAAAATGATGAAGAAGAAATAGAACACAATAATAAAGATTTTATTCGGTGATAAAATCAATAGAATTTTGATAATAAAACAGATTAAGCAGGCCAATGTAACCCAATAATTTTGGGCAAAGCAAGCCCACTCTAAAAAATGCGAGACACCAGAAAATCCATCTTAGTTGAGATGGCATTACCAAAAAAAAACAGTCATGTATTCCTTTTTTTAAAAAAAATATCTAATAATATTTGATGTTTAATTATAGAATATTTTTAATCATGATAAATTATTAAAAAAATGATGAACATGAAATTTTAAAAACCAAATAAGATTATTTTGGATATTTTGAAATCGCTGTTTAATGCACAATGTACTTTTTTTTTTTTTTAAATCACCTTTTTTTGTGAGCTTTTTTCAAAATAACAGTTAAACTGCTTTTTTATAAAAAAGAAAAAGAAAAAAAAAGTGATTTAATATTTGTTTCCAAAATATATTTCAAAATACTTTTTTTTTTTTAATGAAGAAAGCGTTTTTATCTCATAAAAAGTACATCCAAACATATTCTAAATAATTCTACCATATTGTTAAGAGCTTAGGGTCAACAATTATTTATTTATTTTTTAACTTCCATAGGGTTTGCTTTTTATTTTATTGTATTAAAATTGAAAAATTACTTTCAAATTGTATATTAAATATATTGTCATATTTCATCATTATCTTAAAATAATAACATTTTGTAAGTTAAAATTAAATTAATTAAAACCTTATACATAATAATCACAAACTAAACATTAACAAAATTTTAATTAATGTTTTAATTTATAGGGAATAAAATATTTATATTCTGAATAATAAAAATTCGGCGGTGACTCGGCCCAAGAAACCGGCCGAATAGAGTGGCGGACCTGTTCGATAGCGAGAGAGAGACGGCCCTAATTATGACCAATGCAGCGATGGTCCATATGAAAGAAGCCAAGGGAAGGGTAATCCGGTGCGGGGCCCAGAGGGGTCGAGATCATAGGACACCAAACACTACATGACACGTGTTGTGGTTATTGGATCTGACGGACATGAGGGGACGTGTCTTTGGAAGTATACAATTGATGTGCACGTGAAGAGCCACACAGTACGTTGTCCTGGTGTCTCCGCCATAACTCCTTTTGTTTCGGGCGTGGATCTCGAGCTGCATCTAACGGCCAAGGTTTCATTTTAAGTGTTGTTGTATTACGGAATTAGGAAGCCATGAACAGTGGCATTTCAATGTCGTATCTATTGGCATGTAAAGCTCCAAGCCTGTCGTTTTCACACTTACCTGTATAAAAGCTCCATTTTCATTTTTAGTTCTGGCTTGGCACACACACATATGCAAATACACTTTATTATTAAGGGTTACAAATAAAAAATTATCACGTTTATCAGTTCTAAGTTACCCTTTTTATGCTTTTGTTATTGTTTTAGATGCTTGTTGTGACACTTGTAAATTAAAAATTAATTTGAAGAAAAAAAATATAGAAAAATAAGAATTAAATGCGCAAACTTAATAGTGATTAACGAAAATTGACTCAAACCTTTCCAAAGACACGTTTTCATTTGAAATTCAATTAAAATATATATATATATATATAAATACTAGAAAATTACTAAATTGTGGTTATCTTTTCTTTTATGAATAAAAAAAGATTTTTGAAAATTATTAATTCATAATTTTATTAGGGATAAGACTTTATTGTAGATTCAATTTTACAATCTCAAGAGCAGCAAATTCACTCTTATAGAAATTTAATTTTATAAGAGTCTACAGTAGCAAACTCACTCTTATACGAGTCTATAAGAGTAAATCTACTCTTTTAAAAATTCTCCATATGATATTTAATAAGACTGAATATATTTGAGATTTTAATATAGATTTGTCAAAATTTAAACCGCAACTCTTCCTTGCAAATGAATATGATATGTGATTTTCTCCTAGCGCCCTTGTTCTTTATATGGCCATCTGAATGCCAAGAGGTATACCTCCACATACTCTATTTGATTAAAATTCTTCTCCAGTTCAAACTCTCATGCCTATAGGAATACACATCTACTCACGGTTGTATCCAACTTCAATCATGACTCAACTTTCCTTTACTCATAGCCATGGTGTTTTATGGCTCAAATAATTTTATTATTTTATGATTATGTTATTTGATAAATTTGTATTTTATTATTTTATTTTATGATTATGTTATTTGATAAATTTGTATTTTATTATTTTAATGTTTTATTATGTTATATGAAATTTTGTGCTTTATTACTACATGAAATTTGTATTTTATTATCCTATTTTATAATTATGTTATCCTATCTTATGATTATGGTACCTGTAACTTTACTCTATTATTGTAGAAATTCTGCAATAAAGAGAGGCGTACGGAAGAGATAATCAACCAATATAAATTTAATATTTAATATTATTTAAATTATAATTAAATATAATTAACGAGCTATATAATATTTTATATAGTTTAAGTTTGAAACCCAGTTAACGCCGCCACGTTGACATATCATTCTCTTTTAGGGGCGTGCTTGGGGAGCACGGCGTGGCAGAGGACAGACCATCTCTTATTCATCTAAAAAATTTCCGAATAAAGCTAAACACTGAAAATGAAAGCTGTTTTTGTTATACTTGTGCCTCAAGAAACTTGATAAAGACTTTCTGATTAAGACTTCTTTGCATTATCAGGCTATTCACTTGCTATATTCACCTAAATAACTATGCAAATCTTCTTCTTCTTTTTTTTGGCGCGCAGATCTTGATTTATACTACTGTAGGGCCGGATGTCAATTGTTAATGTTAATGTTTCTTTATTTTTATTTTTATGAATAAAAAAAAATTCAATGTGAGAATTATTAGTTAGTTAAAGATTTTATTAGGATCTAATTTTACAGCCCTGTAAAAGTTTAAAACAGTATGTCTGCTTTTTTAATAATTTTTTTTTATTTGGCGTTTAAAATTAAGTATATCTAAGAGTTTAACGGAAACTTATCGAGAATCAAATTGTAACTTTTACAAACGAGCGTAAAGATTCGGTCATTTCCTTACCTTTAAGCTATCCTTACATACTAATGTTTCTTGATATTGCACCCTATGAAAACCCATGTTTCTTGATATTGCACTGCTTAATTTATTTTTCTTTTGTGTTAAATAATAAGTATATATTAAATTATAATTGTTAGGACAAATAAAAAGATTAAAAGTACATAATCTGAATTTTAAAATTTTATATATATTATTAAACCACAATTAATCGCCACTATTTTTGAAAGTTTAAATTTACGAGGACATGGTCAATTATTAAAAAAAGAAAAGAAAAGAACTTATGAGTATATGGTCAATTGTTCTCGGCTGGTGAGCACAAAATATGGGTTCAAATTCAATATATCCGAAATATCCAACCAAGGCACCGACTTCTCCTGCAAGCAATTAAAGACTCATCATGTGTATATAGGGCGCCCATAATCTCCATTTAACAATCACTTTCCATGCCACAAAAAAGAAACAACATGGAAGATTACTACCTTTTCAAAACCCTTGTATTATCGTCTGTGTTGCTGATTATTTACTCAGTTGTCAGACTTGTTTACTCTATTTGGTGGAGACCCATTTACTTGGAGAAGTACTTTAGGCAGCAAGGGATCGGAGGCACTTCCTACAAGCCTCTACATGGTGACAGAGAAGATATCAAAAGGGCCGCAATGGAAGCATTATCGAAACCCATGACCCTTAACCACCAGATTGCCCCACGTGTCATGCCTTTCTATTACCCCATGGTGCAAACTTATGGTAAAACATTCTATTAATTATGTTGGAGTTTTTGTCTTAACATGTTTATGTTTTGGTTTGTGATTGATTAAAATGTTGAGGATCAATTGGTGTGTAATTATGACTTGGCTTAATAAACGTTTAGGAAAAGTCTTTCTGAGTTGGTACGGAAGCAGACCAAGGCTGATAATAGGAGACGCAGAGCTCATGAGGTTGATATTGTTAGACAAGAATGGTGACTTTGTAAAGCCACCAATCAACCCTCTAGCGAATCTTCTACAACTGGGAGTCTCAACCTTGGAAGGAGAACAGTGGTCCAAACGCAGAGAAATTAAAGGCAAGTGTAGTACTTATTCCCTTCTACAACTTGCGCAATGTTATCTGAAACAGAACAGTCTCTCCCTAAAGCTACTAATTAATACCAATTAAGTGTTAATTATTGTAATATTAATTTCCTAGCTAATAACAAACCATGAAGTAGCATACAAGCAGTAAACAATTTAAGTAACCTTTGGATATGTATGTGAACAGGGAATGGTTCCAGCATTTTCAACCAGTTGTGCCAACTTGATCCAAAGATGGAAAAGCTTAATCAGTTGTGAAGGATCATGTGAGTTAGACGTAGCACCGGAGTTTCAAATTCTTGCCAGTGATGTTATTGCTCGGACAGCTTTCGGAAGCAGCTACGAAGAAGGGAAGAGAATATTCGAACTTCAGAAAGAGCAAGTTGTTTTGGTGCTCGAAGCCTACACTAGCTTTTACTTTCCAGGTCTCAGGTTAGACATTTAATTTCATTCAAGTACCCCTTGTCTTCCTTTGTATTTCTACTAAGCAACATTAATCAAAGGAAACCTGACTGTGAAAGTCTTAATTTCTCTCTACAGATTCATACCCACGAAGAGGAATAAATTAAGGTATAAACTGGACAAGGAAATCAAAACCATTTTACGAGATATCATCGCCAAAAAAGAGCAAGCCATTCAGAGAGGAGTTATTGGTCCAGCTAACGATTTACTTGGTTTACTGTTACAATGCAAAGACGAAGCTAACCAAAGTCTGAGAATTGAAGACGTGATAGAGGAGTGTAAGTTGTTCTACTTCGCTGGCCAAGAGACCACTGCCAACTTGTTAACATGGACTATGATCCTCTTGTCCATGAATCCCATCTGGCAAGAAAAGGCAAGAGACGAGGTTCTACGTGTCTGTGGAAAGCAAACACCTAGCTTGGAAGCCATTAATCACCTCAAGATTGTAACTTGCTACTACTCGACTATTTTCAAAGCTCCAATTTATTTCCGGAACTTGGGTTAATTTTGTGTAAATTCTAATAAAAATTTTATTTTATTTGCAGGTGACGATGATATTGAATGAAGTTCTAAGGCTATATCCACCAGTGACAGCTTTGTTCCGATACACTCAAAACAAGACCAGAATAGGAGAAATGTGTATTCCGGCAGGGGTTGAGACTGTGTTGCTGACTCTGTTTCTTCATTATGATCCCAAAAACTGGGGTGACGATGTGGAAGAATTCAACCCAGAGAGGTTCTCTGAAGGAGTTCTAAAAGCGACGAAGGATCACCAAGTGGCATTCATGCCGTTTGGTTGGGGACCAAGAATTTGTTTGGGTCAAAACTTTGCCATGATAGAAGCAAAGATGGCTCTGGCCTTGATTCTTCAACAATTTTCTTTTCAGCTCTCGCCTTCATATACTCACGCTCCTCGCACTGTTATTACTCTTCAGCCACAGCACGGAGCTCCAATTATGCTACACCAAATCTAACATATACATATATATATGTATATGTTCATGTTAATTTCCCATACCAAAAATATTAATAAAAGTTAAAATGAGAAGAAGAAAAGAATGATAATTTTTAAGTGGTTTGGTAATATACCTACATCTACTGTTGTACGATTTAGAATTCCCTTCATTTTCAATAAAATTACGAGAAGTTGTTCATATAGAACCATCCCGAACGTAACCTAGAGGAAAATCAACTAGCCATTATATATAAATACGAGCCATATAATCAACACATATACATATATGTATGCGCATGTTTATGTTAATTTCCGAGCTACCAATGGGTTCCAAAAAAATGTATTAATAAAAACCGAAGAAGAAGTTGCCAGAGGCCTTCTTCTTAATTTTGAGGTTAATTTCATTCCCTATTTTCTATTTTCTGAAAGGACATGCTTTTATTGTTTGATAGATATCGCAAGACATTTCATTAATTGCCATCACTAAAACAGTGACTGGTGCTACAAATGGCCTGTAGCCAAAAGGCCCCATTACAGAAGTGATGGCTCACCATCTTTTTTGGACTAGCCTTTTATAGCCAATATGCTTTTAAACATAACAGTATCTCCTTTATATATACATACAGAGAGACATAGAAAGCTGCTCCCTTTTAAATCACGTATTTCATACGCTGAGTTACAGTAGATAAATATATACCTAGCGGAGTTTAATAAAATAAAAAATAATGAATATCATATATTTATATAATTTATTCCTATCTAAAAAAATAATACATGATTATAAATCAATATATATAAACCACCTAGTTCAGAATAACAATTCTATATAAGTAATTATATATAAATTATGTGGAGAAGTAGCAATTGAAGATTCTATTAATAAATTACATTTTACTGAAAAAATAATGGAAAGGTATGATACTTCTTCCTTACTCTTATGAACAGTGTCTGATCTTTCGTATCTTTTAGACATCATTTATGGAGTAAACCTGCCTACGCACTTTTCCGAAGAAAGTAACCGCTCCAGATTCTACATGATTAGGAAGCTAGCTATGATGAACATTCATTCTTTCTTTTTTCCATAATCTTGCAAACGAAAACCATTATTAATTCAATATATGAGGAATTAATTAATGATCATGGACATTTATATATGGTGCACATAGTACTGAAAATTATTGTTAAAAGCTCATTTCATAATAAGAACATAATCTAAAAAGATACATAAAGATTTTGTTAGTTCAAAGGAAAATCTTCAAACTGTATTTGGACAGAAGAAGCAAAAACACAACACCCAAATAGGAATTTTCCTTTGATTTAATCACAGCCATGTAAGTGCATGAAACTAGAAAGGAAACCCAGAATCTATATATAGAAAAAGTCATGCAAAGTAGAACCAGCTCTCATCCATCTCAAGGAACTTACTCATCCACTCCAAATTCAAAGGCCCCTCGGCAGGCCTATCAAAGAGCTCATCCCAAATCATGAGCTGGCTAGATTTCTGGTCCTCGTTAGCTCTGGAGGTACCCTCTTCTCTGTTGTTTGCTGCACTAGTTGCCACTTGCGCTACCTCATCAGGATTCTTAGGCTCCGATTCCGTTGCTGTTAGACCACTATTTTGTCTCTCTATTTGCTTGAGCTTCTTGCTCAAATGTGAATTCCAGTAGTTCTTAATCTCATTGTCAGTTCGACCCGGTAGTCTTCCAGCAATTAAAGACCACCTAAATAGGCATGTACCACTTAAAACTTCTAACCCAAAACTGGCAACCGAGCAAATAAATGTTAAAAAGAATATAGGACAGCTTACCGGTTTCCTAGGAGTTTATGAAGCCTAAGTATTAAGTCCTCTTCTTGGTCAGATATATTGCCTCTCTTAATATTGGGTCTAAGGTAATTCATCCATCTCAATCTGCAACTCTTTCCACATCGATTCAGACCTTGCAATAAACCCATCATGAAATTAACGTCTGTGAAAGTATATCTAACTAATTTAAGACTACTTGGTTTTTGTAAGGTAGAATAATTCTCTCTAGCTTTATATATATATATTCAAATTAATTAAGTACGTACCTGCTTTGGCTGCAATGCACTTCCATCTCCTTGGACCGTGGATTGAAATAACTTGAGCCAGCTTTTGGTCTTCTTCAGCAGTCCAAGCTCCTCTATTGCTTTCTTTCTTTCTATATTCGTTGATCAGCACCGGTGCCATTTGCATTCTTCTTCAGCTTCCGATAGATATAATAGATATGTGCTAGTGATCAGTTTCTACTACAACTGCTAAGCTTCAGAATCAGAGGGTGGTGAAAACAAAGGCTTTTCCTGGTCCACTTCTATATATATTTTTATATATATATATATATATATATATATATGTCCTTGTACCTTTCTTTTTAACAAACTCTGTTAACCATGATTCTCTTAATTCTCGATACATACATGCGTGAGATCTTTGACACTTGGACCAACAAACTTTGGCATTTAGAAGTACTGAAAAGAAATCGTCAGATCAAACGGTCAGTGTTATCTGATTATTATCAGCTACCTTGAGGTTAATTATTGGAAGAAGGAATTTGCATGTGATATGTTGTACGACCCAAAGTAGGGTCCGGAGAATGATATGATGACGGGCAGAGAAAGTAATCTCAGCCATCTTGGGAGTTAGGACAAGAAGATGGCAAATTTGCAGATCAAATAGACGATGGAATTATATATATAATTTTATAATTAATAAACGGAATAATAAAGCACGTACAAAACCAAAAGTGGGAAACACAATAATTGCAGTGATTGGGTAGATTCTTCTTTCTCTGCACAGAAAAATGGACCAATTCCATGTCCTTATTAACCACATGACCAATGTCTTATAGTCACAGAATTCTGTCCATCATCATCATCTTTCATTCTATATCACTTGTCTAGAGCATAACTTTGGTTCAAACCGGGCCATATAATATATATATATATATATACAACTTCTAATTTTTGGTAATATATATAATTTCTATTGCCTGCCAATCCTCCTTTTTATTTTCTTGTCAGAGTACTGCACAGATGAGGATCATAGACCCACAACTAGTACATGCCTGCTGGCTGCCAATTGCCTCGCATGGCATCATATAATTTGGAATCTAATCCTTGACGATTCACCAATTTAGATCATATATATATATATATGTATGTATGTATGTATATATATATATATATATATTCCTTGATGATCCATCAATTTCGATCATATATATATAAACCCAAAAGCGATTTTGATCATTTTAGATTCTTAGATACTCACAAACTTGGGAAGAGATTATAATTTTACCAAAAACTTGTAAAGTTAATTAGTTCCATATATTTGTTTGAAATCATATGCCACCAGCTATGTGTGTGTGTGTATGTGTCTATATATATATATATTAGCTTCAGAACTCTCCCAGCTCTTGCTTAACTATATTTCTCTGAAAAATAAAAAAGAGTTAATCTTCCACAGCTCTCTGAAAGAAGTCGAATATTTATGATGTAGTTGCGACAATAGCACCAAAGAATCTCATAGCTTTAGCACGGTCTGTTGGATTCCTTACCATTTTTAACTGCATGTTCCCGTCTATACACATCCATAGGGTACTAAGTGTGAACTGGTCAGAGCATTATCCAGTTCATGATATCCACGTGCAAAGTATCTGATTAAGGACTTATTTGGACTATGTGAATTCAGCCTCCATAATGATGGTATTAAAAAAAAAAATTGATATTATTTTATAGAATATAAATAAACCACAATAATATTCCTCAATTTCAAATTTGAACCTCTTTACATTAGATGATTATCAGGAGGACTGCTGCCTTTTATTAATGAAATGACCTCATTTATGCATACATAATGAGAGACGATCTCCTAAAGGCATATATGATTAGAGGTTCAAAATATGCATCATAATTTAATAATCATTGTATTTTTGTGCTTGGAAAAAAGTCATACATATCGAAAAAGAAAATGATAAAAATGCGCTTTTTCTTAATTTTCGAAGTTTGGTCATTCTTTTCTTGTTTTTGTTACTCACCAAAAGAAAACAAACGAGAAAAGGAATTTGCTGCACAGCTGCAACCACTTCCAACTCTCCCAAGTCTGAATCATATATGCTTTGATAATTACTTCTGTATAATTAGTCCAAAGAAATATTGAATTATAATCATATCCCTAGTGAACGATTAGTCAGCAATCAGCATCATATTGACCTGGTTACATGTAGTTATAGCAGTGAATATGTGCCCAATACAATTTTTTTTTTCTGGGTGTCCTATACTTAAAAGTATATGTATAGGTGTGTGCATGATTTAGAAGCATTATCAAAACTAAATAGTGTGATAAGATCACATAAACATTTTATCAAAACTAAAGTGTGATAATTAATGATGAG
Organism: Rhamnella rubrinervis; assembly: GCA_007844105.2. Classification (NCBI taxonomy): domain Eukaryota; kingdom Viridiplantae; phylum Streptophyta; class Magnoliopsida; order Rosales; family Rhamnaceae; genus Rhamnella; species Rhamnella rubrinervis. The sequence goes on from CM017581.2 coordinate 3,892,466, forward strand.
TGTTATTATAATATGAAGACGAATAGAAGAACATCATTAGAAATGGGTGGGTTTCAGTCGGGTCATGTGTAAAGCCAAGTCTTAAACTCAATTACAAGGTCATGCTTGCTTTTAGTACTCAAAGCTCGAGATACTGATCAGTTTCCTTCTAGCTTAGGAAAAAGATAAATAAATAAAAGAATCCACTTATGGGATTTAATTTAATTTATGTTATAGATAAAACGAGATTTTTCTAAGTGATTAATTGGTACTTAGTAAATATATATATATATATATATATATATAATTCATCAATATATATATGTATATATAGAGAGAGAGAGTATCAAAATGTTTTTGTTGTTTTCTTTTTATCGTGGAGGATCTGTTTGTTTTCAGAAAGAGAATTTAATGATATGCAGTTGAATTGATCTCACTCCCGACCAATTAACAAAATGCAGAGGTAATTACCAAAAAAAAAAAAAAACAAAGTGCAGAGGTGGTCGCTCTCGCTTTTCAGGACCTTCCTCTTCGCGTCATGGATTTGTCCCTCTGCTCTCTTCCTCTCCACGTGAAACTTATAATGAAAATGAAAATTCCCTCTGCTATATATATATATATATATATATATATATATATATATATTCATCACCACCACTCATTTCGTTTCTTCGAAAGAGGTCCATCTTTTCTGAATGGTCTAATAAATAATTATTATATCTCTAGCCCAATTAATAAGGAATTCAAGCTATCTTATTCCTCGGGATACAAGTTTATGCGGGTTATTAAAGACTACAGGCAGTGTTATTTAAAAGTAACATTTTTTCATGCAGGTAAAAGTTTACAAATTTTAAAAAATATATATTACAAGAAAGCTACAGAGAAAAGCTACCAGTCTGCTCATCAACCTCTTACTCGTCGACAAAATAAATAAATAAATACAAATACAAATTTTCATTAGAAAAAAACAAATAAATAAATTCAATGGGCCTGAATGGGCCTGGAAGAGAATAATAAGTTATACTTTATTAGCTAGACGGAAACGAAGACTGCGTTTCTCATGTCAAGTTTTAATTAAGTAAATCACAATAAAATTCTTTAAATCCATGACTGGAAAAAGGTTTAATTACGGCAAATAATCTTTATTAATATTGGTGGTGTTCAGGTTGTAGAGTTGGTAGATTAAATGGTAAGCTTGATTACATAGACAGTAATAGTTTCCAGTCTCCAGTCGGTGTAGGAACATTTCTTATAGCATGACGCTCAATCAAAAATCAATGGCCCTCTACTGCATGCCACATGCACACACACATTCATAAAAATAAAAAATAAAAAATCTTCTAAATCCGAAATTATCAATCATTTCAAGTCCTTCCAAACTAAATCCACGCTCACCTTTTTACTTTCTCTCATAAACTTTATCCTATGTGTGATTTGAGGCTCCAAAAGCAAACTTGCCTAGTGAAGCCAAATATATGTATATATATATATATATATATATATGAGTGAGATATGGTTGGTTTCCAAATTGGATCCATATTTGCAATTTTCAAAGTGATGTCTACTTGGTGGAAATTAAAAAAAGAAAAAAAGAAGGAAGAAAAAACAAATTTATTATTAGAGTTTTAATATATTAGTGTAAAATATATTAGAGGAAGCATCAACGTAAGCAATAAATTTCTTGCTTTCTAATCAAAGAAGATCACGCTTATAGCGAGAAGAGGATGTTTTACCAAATTATCAACAAAAATATCGATCACTTGAGTACTTGTCACCCACGCATATGATCCGCACCACTTCGCTCTCCTTAAATTTGGCCCTATTATTAAAGCCATCTGGTCAACCACTCTCTCTATCTTAAAAGCTTATCCTTATGATTTTTAGATTATATATCAATCACACCTCCTACCTAGTCCAACATATTTCACCAAATTTCATTTATTTCCACTCACTAGTATACTTGATTAATAGTTCATTTTATGAATTGGCACAAGGGGACAATGTTATATTATATTTTATATATATATATATATATATATATGTCTCTCTCCTAAATTTGATGCTTAGTATAGGACATGATCTCATTTTACTTATTTATTAGTTATTTGGAAACCAAATAGATAAATATAAACAAACCTCACAATTCTAATTGGAATCTTGAATCTCAGATATAAAAACAGTAATTTGGCCCGCAACAAATTACATCATTCCAACTAGAACAAAAATAATATGATTAGTTACATTTGTCACTCCTACACTTTGAATATTATGTCAATATTGTCCTTACACCTTTAATTTGAACAATTACAACACTTACACTTTCTAATTAGATTAAATAAGTTATTCTATTTAAATTTTCTATCAAATTTGACAGATTATGTCATATTAAAGTCCAAATAAGTATCAAGTTAAATTTTTTATTAGTATTTTTAACTAGGCAGGCGAACAATTTATTTAGTAGGATGATTTTTTTTAAAAAAAAAAAATCCCACCTGAATGCTTATTTGAATTTTGATGTGAGAAAATTTTAACAGAAGAATTTATTTGATTTTATTCAAAAATATCAGGGTTGTAATTCTTTAAATTAAAAATATAGAAATCATATTAACATAATACCTAAAATATAAAAGTGATAAATATATGTAATCTAAAATAATATATACATGTATATAATATTTATGTAGTGGGCGATTTTGCTGAATACTTTATGAGTGTAATAGTTAACTTTTCACAATAAAATTTTTGGGCTCATTTTTAGCTCTATATCTTATGTTTTTGAGTCGTACTTTTTAAGTGAAAAGTTAGCGTTTATGCTAAAAAATACTAATTAAAATCGTCCACTGCATCAATGTTATATATATACACACACACACGTATATATACATATAGGAAGCAAAATCTGTTTTTGCTTTCAAAGTTACGCAAGTGTTCTCACAAAGAAAAAGGAAGATTTGACATAGTAGAGTAAAGATTTTTCAGCTGCTACATTATTCAACTACAAGATCTTCTGCTGCTGTACCCTGATCATGGGTATGTTTCTCCATCTTACTTGACAAATATATATATATATATATATATATATATATATGTATTCCATTCAAAACCTATGCAAACTAGGGACATCCTACGTAATCTGAATCGTTTATTTAAAATGGTCAATTCAACTCCTTTAAAATTCTCTAGGCATGAGTCAGGCTTTTAATTAATTTTCTATAAACAGTTATCACATATGGGACTTAAAAAAAATAAAAGGAAAAAAAAAAACTAATTTATTTTGATTCTGTTTTAGATTTTCTTGATAATTACTTTAGTTTATGCCTTCCTATGGCTATCCCTATGGCATGGCCAAGAAAATTTTAATTAAAGAAACATATCCTACTAAAGATATATTATCCATAAATCTATTCGGCAAATAATATTTACATCAGAGAATCAGATTTTCACATCACATAATATCTATAGAATAGTTGAATTTATATACATCCTTATCTGAACCAATGAAAGATATAAAGTATATTTGCTAATTAAGAACCAAAGGCAATACATTTTCTAAGTACAATGCATTGCACCCAGATGATGATTATCATCAGCTTTATCAATATTTTTATTTGTCGTCATCAATTAATACATCTCGTTAACTTTAAGCAAATTAATATGAATTTACATGCACCATGAGATAGTGTAGGAGAAGAAAGTCGATAGGATGCTCATATATGTTTGCTAAATGTCAGGTGAAGAAAAAAAAAATCAAATAAAGAGAAAACTGTTAATGTATAAATTTATTATTCTAAACTGTTTCACAGCGTTATACAGAAAATATAACTAATATACCCTATCTTTAATTGATTCATGAGCTGATAATTATTTCAAATAAAATATCACCTCTGCTAATTAACTAAAAGCTCGATTCTCGATAAGAATTTCTTTCTCAACTTCAATGAAGTTTTCACACAGTTGATGATGAAGAATTAGTATTTATTCATGCTTACCATTAATTCCTAAATTCATCGTATTTAGCTAATTATTTATTTTGTTATATATACAATAAGCTTCACCACAAAAATAAACTTTTGGCATATGTCTCTTATTCATTTTTATCCGCTCATGATTTTTTTTCTTTTTTTTTTCAACTGCAAATCTTTGACTTGTAGATACAAAATCTAGAACCATTTACACGGTGAACAGTAGAAAATCCAAATAAGTAATTTAGACACGCTAAACAATCTCCTCTTTCAACTAGCTAGTCTGCATCAAATAAGAAAATTGAAGGTCTTAACTAATTAGATAACCCTAAAAAAAAAACGAAAAAAGAAAAAAGTGTCACCTTTGGCTTTGAATGAGTCTCAATCAAAGGAGGAACATATTATTATTGATTGGTGTGTCACAGAGTAAAACATGGTGTTCGAATAAGAGTGACAAGTTAAGAGACTCTTTATTTTATTGATTAATTTTCACCTCTTTTTTTTCCTGTCTTTCTGGTAAAGGGCAATTCAAGCGGTGTGACATTTATAAGTTAAATATCATAATTAGTCCATAGCATATCTTCGACTAGTTTGAATGCAATTATGTCAAACAAAGGATTTAGGAGAAATATCAAAGGAAATCGAGTTGTTAAGATTACATTTTAAGTTTAATAAATACAGCAAGATATTAAGTACAAGTTTTATTACATTTACAGCTACCACTGACTAGTTAGCTGCCTTATTTATTCTGCCTTTTCGGAAAAGGGCAATTTAAATGGTGTGACATTTATAATTTAAATACTATATGATTAGTCCATAGAAAATCTGCGACTAGCTAGTACTTTGAATGTAATTATATCAAACAACGATTTGGGGAAGGAAAAATATATATCAAAGGTAATCAAGCTGGTAAGATTACATTCAAGTTTAATAATTGGACCAAGATTTGAGTATTGGATTTGCAGCTACCACTTATTAGCTTACTATTTACATATATATATATATATTAAAAAAAAAAAAAAGAGGAAGAAGAAGAAGATACAGACTAAAAGAGTCAGAATTCATTTTATTATTCAGATTCTTGTAAACTCAGTGCTAAAAAGCAAAAAATTAAAGGCAAAGTATACATATATATACATGCATGAACGTCTTCGATCCTTTTTTATCAATTATATATTTTTTTAAACTCATAAATTTAAATGGTGATAATTGATACGCTCCAAATCTGTAAAGCTATCTGCATAATTTGGGCGCAAAGAGACAAAACCTGATGGCACTTTCGAATACAGAGATTTTCCTTTTGTTTTACGCTATGTGTGTCTGTGTGTGTGTGTGTGTGGATATATTAATTAAGACTAAACTAAATATAACATGCCGTTTAATGCAACTATACGAACTAAAAACCCATGTAATTATTCAACATTTCACTAGAAACTCATTAATTTTTTTTAATGGGCACTAAAACAAATGCCTTGTAATGTTGGTTCCCTTTCCTTCGAATTAAATGATTTTAAATTCTTTTTCATGTATTTTAAATTCTTCTCCTTTAAATGGGAAGTAAACGAGATTAAAAAAAAATTAAAAAAATGAGAACGAAATTTTAAATAACATTACCAGTACCACTGATGGTATTCTTAAATTTGGCCTTAAAAATGGGAAAAATAAATATTTAAGTCTCATAAACATTTTAATAAATCAACTTAATTAAGGGAAGAGAGGATTTAAATAGAAGCAAGGTCTAATGTCATCATCACCAATTGATTAATGAAAAGTAAGAAAGGAGGAAAAATAAATAAATAAATAAAAAAGCTTAAACAACGCATGATAATTACATAAATCTCTCTTAATTAATCACACAACCTCTTTTCTCCAAGCTGTAAACAACCATTGTCATTCTCACTTTACCATTATAAAAATATTTCTTTATTTATTATTGTTTTCAATGGTTGGAAAAAAGTTACCCACATCTCAGCATTTTTGGGATTTTATTTTAATTATTTTCTTCTTTTAAGGTCTTGTCCATACCACTTTATCACAAAAAAATAATAAATAAATAAATAATATATATATATATATATATATATATATATATAATATGAAAGAAATATATTATAATCCATGCCTCGGATTCTCAAATCAATTTGGCTTTTTAATTATCTAACTGGTACCCAAACGATACAAAAATTGGCTGCTTTATACATCGGAAAGACTAGGTGTGACATGGAGGTGAGTTAAATGCTAGTACCATGGTTGTTTGGATACGAGGATTTGCCTCACTCATTCCCAAATGTCCAAACCTAGGAATATCTTCAGACAAACATAGGATGGGAGCCTGAGACATGCCACTGATTCCACTCCATGGATTAAATTATATTTGACTATACACTACTTATTTATTTTTTATTCAATTATTCTTCTTTGTTTTTTAGTTATATTACTTTGTAATTTAAATCAATCGTGGAGAGTGTGAATTAGATATTCGAATCCTCAACTCCAATAAACTGTATATATAAACTGATGAAGTTTGTTTGCATGATTTAAATATAAACTGAAATAAATAAAACAATTTAAGTTTAGTGCATATATAGTCGGTTACTTAGATTAAACATTTAAACGAAATTAGTAAAATAATTAAGCAATTAAATAATATCCTTTGACTGAGACAATAATGGACAGTTGTTTATTCGTGTTTTATAGAGCGCTAATTTGTTATTAAGATGCATGATGTCAAGGGAAAATAAATAAACAAATAAATAGTATTTGACCGGCTTGGAGGCTAATCACGCCTGATTTCATTTTTATTCGGTTTTGTGCATCACGAATTTTCTTGTTTTATTTTTTGTTTCATTTATTAAATGGTTGACTTTTAGCTCGTTGGGTGCTCTTTTTGACTTAATTGTATTTAAACATAAACATACATGGTCCTTCTTTGTTGCAGGTAAATTGTGTTGCAGATGCAATGCATGGAAAAACCGTATATAAATTATTTAAAATATTTAAAATCTAAAATCTCATACGTACATGAATTATTTAGTTCGCATGCCCCAACAATCTCAACCACCTATTTTTCATGTCTCCTCTCTATCACACCTAGTGAGCCTCTTAAAAATATGAGGGAAAAGAAAACCCTAAAAGATAGAGCTATAAATACTTAAAATAAAGAACATTAAAAGGTTTGGATTTTTAAAAAAATTTTAAAATTACAATGAAAGTCATATTTAAAAGGAAATTGTTTGTTTATAACGTCAGAAGGAAAAATATACATATATTTTATTTTATTTTTTATAAAAGGGGTTGACATCTAAAATTCCATTAAACTTTTACAAATTTCATTCTAAAGTATAAATCGAGCATTAGATTCTAAATGCATGCAAGTAATTCACGTATTTCCAAAGATTTAATTAGAAGTTATTAAGCAAGTATTGCAAAGCTGACAATGCATAGTTGGCCATTAGATAACCACATTCAATTAATTAAAATAGATAACCACATTCAATTAATTAAAATAGAACTATAAATACTTAAAATAAAAAAAAAAAACATTAAAAGGTTTGGATTCTTAAAAAGTTTTAAAGTTACTATGAAAGTCGAATTTAAAAAGAAATTGTTTGTTTATAGTGTCAAAAGGAAAAAATATATATATTTTTGGATAAAAGGGGTTAACATCTAAAATTCCATTAAACTTTTATAAAATTCATTCTAAAGTATAAATCGAGCATCAGATTCTAAATGTATGCAAGTAATTCACGTATTTCAAAAGATTTAATTACAAGTTATTAAGCAAGTATTGCAAAGCTGACAATGCAGAGTTAGCCATTAGATAACCACATTCAATTAATTAAAATTAAAAGTATTAGGATTGACTAATCACTCTTCTGCCTAACAAAGTAACACGTCTATAAAATTATATACAGCCAAAACTGCCAAAGAAGACGTCATGGTGTGTGTACAGCCATTTTTAAGGACGTTATAGGGTGGTTGTCGACTATATGAGAAAAAAAAACCATATAAAATATTGCAATGTCAACATTTAATAATACTTTACACATTATTTAAATACAAAATACTTAAAAATAGACGAAGCAAGTTTAGAACAGGCATTTGTTGCCTATATTTCGTATGATTGGGTGGACGGCCTTTATTTGCCGCCCTCAAATATTTTTTCTGTACCTCAAAATGCACTAGTCGCTGGGCCATATGATCATGTACACCGTTTAGCGGAGTTATTTAGGTTGAGGTATTTTAATTGGAAAGAGTTAAGCAACGTTGACATTCTATTACTTTGGCCACTTCGAGTGATATACACACACGGAATGTCAATTAGAATTTTAGCAAGACACAGAAATAATACTTAATATTATGTAACCGCGTGCCGATAAACAGTACTATATGATGGTTACCGTTTTATTTATTCATAAAATAGATTATATGCTTTCCGTAATTAAAAAATCAAAATAAAAACACCGATAGAAGAATAGCGACTCATATATCAAGAGGTGACAGTAATGGGATTAATGTAACGTATAAAACTTTACTAAAAGGAGTTATCAAAATGATTGTCATCTTTGTTTGTTTTTAAAGTCCATTTGGTCTTATGTTTATATAACTCTACAAAAGTTTAGAAAAATAGATTTATACCTCTAATAAATACTTTAAGACATTGTATCAAACATATAAAAAATTTAAACTTCTACTTTTATAACAAATATAATGATACTATTGGCATCCTTTTCACTGTATTACAACGTCAGATGTTAAATGATTGTACTAAATAAGTGAATCGTCTCTGTTATTCCTGCAATAATTGCTTTGTTTTAGACATCAAATTAGGCATAAAAGAGGTGCTCTAATTAAAAAAAAAAAAAAACTTTCTATTTTATATAGAGCATACTTGTGTGAGAGAGAGACTGTGGGCGCGTGTATGTTGAAGTGGCAGACAGAGGATGTCCATAGGATTACAGCGTCAAACAGGATATTGAAGCCTTGAAGGTATGGTGAGACGTCAAAATATACTTAATTACCCACAAAAAAAAAAGAAAAAGAAAAACATTTCTTCTTTTAAACAAATAGAAATTTCCCACAAACAGCACAAATCTGTTGCTATTTAAAGCGCCTATAAACTCCAAACCAAAAGCAAGCAAAGCAAGGTGGGAGCGGGTGCGAGTGTGTGACTTGTACAGCCTTCAGGCGAACACACAGACAGCCCAAAAAAAAAATAATAATAATAACAACGATAATAAGCATCGTTTGCTGCCGCAATTCAACGGGAAAACCATAAAATCTCAGTTAGCCCGCGATGATGATAGCTTACCTGGAGCGTTTTGTCCCTGAAACGGACTCGGAATCGAAGGACGACGATGTTTCGACCTTATGCAAGGCTCTAGACCTCCAAGGCAGTATCGACTGCGGACCTACCGACGACGTAGCCAGTAAAGATTTCGGCGGCATGCATTCCATAAAGCCCTTGGCCTTCATCAGGCCAGCCGGCACCGACGACGTCGCGAAGTTGGTCAAATCCGCCTCACGGTCATCCAATTTGACGGTCGCCGCCCGCGGTAACGGCCACTCCATCAACGGTCAGGCTATGGCGGATCGAGGGCTCGTAATAGACATGCGGTCCCTGGAGGACCATTTCCAATTGATTAGGATTGATGGATTGGTCTATGCTGATGTCTCGGGAGGGGCATTATGGGAAGATGTGTTGAAATGGAGCGTCTCAGAGTTTGGCTTGGCACCGAGGTCTTGGACGGATTACCTGAGCTTGACGGTCGGCGGGACGTTATCAAACGGCGGCGTGAGCGGCCAAGCTTTCCGTTACGGGCCACAGACCTCAAACGTAACTGAATTGGAGGTCGTTACGGGCAAAGGCGAAACTTTCGTTTGCTCAGAAGCCGAGAACTCGGAACTTTTTTTCGGGGCTCTCGGCGGTCTTGGTCAGTTCGGTATTATTACCAGAGCTCGGGTGGTGCTTCAGCAAGCGCCGGACATGGTGGGTATTTTGAAATTTCCGTATTTTAAATAAAATATATATTTTTTAAAGTTGCTAGTTTGCTGCATATCGCATTTGTCTGTTGCTAAACAGAAATTTTTTGTTGAGATTAATGCATGAACGACACGTTTACGGTACGTTACAAATGGGTATTTTATGCGATTAGGTGAGATGGATAAGGCTGGTGTATTCCGAGTTTGAGGACTTCACTCGGGACGCTGAGTTTCTGGTGACCCAAAAAGACGGCGACTCGTTTGATTACGTGGAAGGCTTCGCGTTCGTCAACAGTGATAACCCACTGACCGGACGACCCACGGTGCCATTGGATTCGGACCAAGTATTCGACCCGAATTATCTTCCCCCAAACGCCGGCGCGGTTCTCTACTGCCTTGAACTGGCTCGTCACCACCGGAACACTGCTCATCCTTCGACTGTTGACACGGTAACTAATTTACCAACCCTTTTTAAATATTTCCCTACGTCTGTCCCCAAGACTATAGGTTGCAACCTAACTCGTTGTCCGCTGGATCAATGACCAAGTTCTTCCACTTTTACTTTACGTCATAGCTTATTTATAAGGGCCCGACTCCATGCCGCCATGATCTACAGTTTCGGCGGGCCATGTTGCATCCAGTGATGACTGAGTTTTGACCTAGGTAGTTGCTAAGTGGGTCCCGTCCGTCAAGATTTTGACTGTGAAATGCTGTATGGGACCCACCAAAAAACTGTCCGGCTGGACAGTGAAAAAGTCAAAACACTCAGAATTCACTGACACGTGTATGATTATGGAAGATGACGATGGAGGAGGAGGACGGCTTATTCTCGTCCACCATCATCATCCTGACCGTTTCCGTGACTGAATATCGTTTTTCTTTTTTTTCTTTTTTTATTTGGAAATAAAATAGGTGGAAATAAGATAGGTGGAGTTTTCGTCCATGACCTTTAAAAAATAGTAATAATAATAAATTATTTTTATTAATTGAGTTTTTGTCCATGACTCACTTGAACTTGAAACTGACTATACGGTATAATGTATCTTCCATTGGATTTTCTGACATAGTACGCTCCAAAAAGCCCATGCACTTAGCTCCTTATTACGATAGTGTACTGTACTTTCTTTCCAACTGGTAAGTTCTTGAGGTGGCGTCACTTTCGTAATTCAGTAGTTAATTTGGGGATAAAATAGTAACAATGCGTCAGTGGATGGTGTTTGCGCTTCATTGAGATTTTGCTGACGTTATGGTCCCCACGGTTCCAGAAATGGCCAAAAAGCCATCATTTTCTGGAATCTGCAAATCATGAATGTATGTCCCTTGCTCTCTTAATTGACACAAGTACCCTCTGTTTTTAACTTTATTACTGAACTATTTGCAGGCTGTGAATGAACTTCTTTCAGGGCTTGGATTCGACAGGCGCTTCAAGTTTGAATTGGACGTCAGTTACGTGGAGTTTCTATTGCGTGTGAAACGTGCAGAGGAACATGCAAAGGCTAGTGGCATATGGGACGCACCTCATCCTTGGTTGAACTTGTTTGTGTCAAAATCAGACGTCGTTGATTTCGATCGGACGGTGTTTAAGAAGATACTCAAGGAAGGGATTGGGGGGCCAATGTTGATCTACCCTCTACTGCGGAGCAAGTAAGTACTACTATTACTTCATCTCCTTATACCTTAGCCCCACTGCTTAATTAGCTTGGACAGTTGGTGTTAAATCTGCATGCGTGTCACACGTATGATGGATAAACTCGGTTACTGTGAGATAACGAGGTCTCCACCAGGAACCTCTTTGTCTTGACATGTGTTAGGCTTGTGGGCCATGATCTCTTTGCTTACCTGTCGCAAAGATATTGAATCACCCCCCCCTTTTCAGTTTCCATCTGAAATGTGCTGATTAATTTGCTCGACTATTTAAATCTGATGGTTGAGATTTTGAACTCAGGTCAGATATGTTCTACTAGTAGGGTCAGCCGAGTGGGACCCAAGGGAATTCTTATGGCTTTAAAGCCTACCGAAACTGACACTTTTTTTTCCTTTGTTTTTTAAATATCATAAAACTTAATTATACTTTTTATTATCAGTTAAATTTAATGAGTTTTTTATGATACATATATTTTTTTTGATAGAAGAGTTTTTTATGATATTTATTTAAAAATATATATAGTTTTTTAAAATTGGTGGGAAAATATCAAATTTCAAGAAGATTATTTTCATTTTTTTTATTTTTCGATAAACTTAGATGGTTGTGCTATCTTATGCAGGACCTTGCCGCACTAGAGTAGTCCGTCATCTATTTATATTTTACTGTTCCGTCATGTTAGGTCTCTGGTGCAACTATGGGGTGGGTTAGCGTAAAGCAAACGTAGAAACAGTACGCGGTGCGTGACAAAGATTACTATGGGCCCCGCCTTAGAGTATCTATTTTTTGCGATTAATTATTAGATTACATTCTGGTTAGGATATTCTGGATAGGATAGCTGAGTAATTTCACTGTATGTGGAAGTGACGTGGAGATTTGCCAGCATAGAGTTGGCTGGGGGGCATTTTCGTCAAATGGAGTTAATCTTTTGATGGAAAATGAGATTTGCAAGCGATGTAACTCTCGCGGTCAGTCTTTTGCTATTTGAAAAACGACAAGCGTATTTATTCGCCGACGGGGATTAGTAAGGACACCATAATTTGTCTGGCACCAGCTGCGATTTTCCTATGGACGAGATTACCCTTTTTATTTCTTTCTCGGTTGCTTTTACGTAGGGGGTAAAATTACTGTTTCTATTTTTTAAGTTTGGAAAAAGTCAAAAGATTTAATTAAATAATATTTTATTGACACGCTTTTTTAAAAAGGAATTATTTTTTAAGTGCACAGCTAAAAGGCCTGTGAATGAAAAGGAAATAATTTAAAATAAAAATGTTGAGAAAAGCGAAGGTGCATTATGTATAATTGAGTTTTTTGTGCTTGTGACTTTGGGGATGAGGATTTAAGACCCTTATTCTTCATCATCTCTAAGCTTTCCTATTCATCAAAAAAATCTCTAAGCTTTCCTAACAATGAAGTTTTGTGGGTGGTATCAATTGCCAGCTTACGTTAACATTGTTAATTTTTTAATCAGGTGGGACAATCGTACGTCTGTGGTGTTACCTGAAGGTGAAATCTTTTACTTAGTGGCATTACTACGTTTCACTCTTCCACATGATCCAAAGGGACCCTCAGCTGAGAAAATGGTTGCCCAAAACCGCGAAATTATCCAATTCTGCATTAACGACGGCCTTGATTTCAAGTTGTATTTCCCTCATTACAGATCACAAGAGGATTGGAAGCGACATTTTGGAAATCAGTGGTCGAGGTTTGTGGAGAGGAAAGCACGTTTTGATCCAATGGCGATCCTTGCGCCTGGTCAGAAAATTTTCAAAAGGACTCAACCCTAGCTCTTGCTTGGCTACTACCGTGTTATGTTGATGTGGCCGCTTCAATTGTAATATTGTTAGCATCTGTTTTTTAGTTTCCATTGTGGTGGTCAACACCAATGCTGGCTTATCAGTTGTTTTAAAAAAAGTGTTTGGATCAATGTAAAGGATATTTTTGGGCAGGAAATTTTGATCCTTTCCTTTGTGATCCTTTCTTTTAGAAAAAAAATGAAAACCAACCAATAAAGGAAAATAATAATAATAATTCGAAAAAGGTCAATGAATGATTGGACTATCGTGGCCGTCTTATTAGATTGCAAGTCAAGGCCTTTTGTTTTCTTTTTTGGCCTTTTGTTTTTAATGAATATTGATGTCAAGGCTTAATTGGTGACCAAGTCCTTATCATGCTATAAAACGCAAATAGTACCTCATTGCTCGTAACCCAAATATTTTCACCCTTTAAATTTTTTTTCTTTTTTCCTTTTATTAACCTTTTGAAGATGTATAGGCCAATCACTTAATTCAGGCCGTCCAAATGATGTCCTATCCAAATGATCAAATCTTAACTGGCTTTGATGTTTCAGTTCAAACATTATTTGACTTCCAACTTGCAAAAGTGGGCTCTTTACTCTTTTCAACATAAAGAGAGTTCACAAAAGTATAGCCAATTAGGCATGGAGGAGTTAGGTATCAGATTCTCTTTTCATGCAAAACATTAAAATATATATATCAAATCTAAGTTGTTTCTTCATTAATTAACCTCGGGTATTGCTTGTTTCGTTTCGCACATCAAAACAAAACAAAATCAAATCTACTTGGTTTCTTCGTCTTCCACTTTTCCTTTTATTTTTCTTCTTTTTTCCTTTTTCTTTTTACATTAAAATATATGTATATTTTTTTCTCTTATGAAAAGCAGAGAAAAGTTGCAATACTTAGAAGGGGGTCCCACAATTGGCTTTATAGAGGGCAATTATAAGATCATGATTTCTTGTAAGCTGCACCGGACCAATCAGAGAGCGTTACCTCGTTTAATTCCCATGCAAAAAAGCCTTCTATACGTCCTTTGGTAAACGTGTCATGCACCAACGTGTTAGAGCCCCACGGTGATCAGCCACGCTGTAAGTTCAGCGCGTGAAAATCACTCATAGACGAGTGCTCACAGACACCGGACCAGGACCACAGCCATTATTGGGCTGGTCATGGTGCCCCTTTTTATCAAGTCCTTGGCCTCGCCTAAATGAAAGTCATCGCCAACATTATTCATTGTATGGCTGAGCATCGTTTTTGTTGGGGGACCCGGCTCCCACTCCATTTGATTTCCCCACTACAATACACACACTACGATTCTCTCTCTCTCTCTCTCTCTCTCTCTCTATATATATATATATATATATATATGTGTGTGTGTGATCTTTATTACTGTTTTATCTTTCATGGGTGGGTTCTTTGAATCAACGCCAACTACGTAACTTTCAATTAATTAATTGTGGTTTTTGTTAATTAATTCAATGAATTTTGTTGCACATAATATATCATGATTGCTTTCTTATACGATGTAGCGTTTTTATGCTACACAATGATAATGCAGTACTTATTTTTTAGATTTTTTTAGATTATTTATTCACTTCATCTCAAATAGATTTTTAATAGCTTTATTATATTATATCTAATAAATAAATGATACATTATTCATTGTGGATGATAGATACGCTATATATATGGCGTAGGAGAGCCATTTTACACATATAATTAGTCTTTTCATGAGACAGAACAATATTGGAGCTACTCATTTAATGATTGACAGGGGCAATATTAGAGGTACTTTTTTTTTTTTTTGGTAATTGAAAAAGGGCCTCGATGTGGATCTCATCAGCCAAGGATTCTATTAGTGGGTAGAATGCTACTCCAGCTTTGTAACCCTATAGGAGTCTAGAGCAGCTGGCTCAGCTTTGCAATATTATAGGTACTTATTTGACCATAAGTACTCAAAAGTAAACCTTACAAAAAGCATCAATTCACTTATCTTCGACATATTTTTGAATGTAGGGTTTAAATCAGTGATAAATAAAGATCGAATGGGGCTCAAGTTACATGCAAGTACTAATTATGCTTTGTAAGTGGGCATGCATGAAGTTGAGTAGTCATCTTTGTGTTGCCCACTGCCCAGGTAATTAGTTTAATTAAGTATAATCTGAATAACACAGAGCCCTGGATATGCCTAATATCATATCTTAGTACATCTATATATATATATATATATATATATATATATATATATATATATATATATATTCACGGCTAACAAGAGGATTTGATTTCCATGTACGCAAAAAAAGGTGGCGGGTGGTTTTGTATTATATATATGTAGAGGAGGTTTAATTGAACCTAATACGCATCCCAATTTTTACCAAATTTCGTACAAACATAAATTCCAAATACCATCTCTCTTCGTTATTTATTTGAAATTTCTCGTGTACATCATTCCTGTTTCAAAGACTACTGACCATTTTTTCTTTTTTTTAAACCTTTATCAAAAAAACAAAACCTCCACCTGGCCGATTGTAAATTTTTTAAGAGAAAAAAAAGTAGCGGCATGATAGATGATCACTGGCTCTGATTTTTTCATGATTTTAGTTGGGTTTAGTGGGCCTGTTTCTTCACAGTTTCAACTAGATATATTGGGCCTATTTTTACTGTCTTATCTCCATGGATTTACGTAGGTTAAATGAGCCTAGTTAATCGGTTTAGTGGGCCTTTTAATTTAAAATTGGGTTTAGTGGATTTTTTTTTTTTACAGGTAAAGTGGGTTTAGCTAAAGGCTCTTCTTCTGTCATGGCTTCAAGTAGTGGGTCTAGTGGGCTTTTATTTTATTCATTTTTTACTGGGTTTAATGGGTCTTTTTCAATGGATTTAGTGGGACTATTTTAACTGGGTCAAAGGCCCTATTTTTGCAGATTTAGTGGGCCTTTCTTTACAGCTTTAGTTGGGTTTAGATATGGGCCTATCATGTCTTAAGTGGATCTAGTGGGCCTATTTTGATTGTTTTAACTGGGTTTAGTGGGCCCATTTTTATTCACGGTTTTAAATGGAATTAATGGGTATTATATTTTTACTGTTTTAAGTGGGTTTAAAATTTTCATTCTATTTTTACATATTCTTTTTCATTTTTAGAAAAAGAAATAGAGTGTGTAATAAAAGCGATGTAAGGAAACTGTTTGAGCTCTGTAGTCCCCCATATGTGAATGATATTAAGTTAAGCGTAATTGGGATAAGCATAGTCAATGGTCGGCCATTCAGGCTGACTTTGGTTACACATTGTTGAGGATTTTATGGACCGACGGATCCTTCAGCATCTTTTTGCAACCATTGATTGGATCCGTGGGCCATACATGTTCCCCTATCTGCAAGCGATTGACCATGTCTTTGCTCTTAATGTCCACGGTTTCTTAATGCCTGACGCCTACTCATTCTTAATTATCAACCTCCTTAATTAATCCTTATGTCTGATTTTCTTATATTAAAAGAAAAAATAAAATGAAAAAGAAAATCAATGCGGAAAGAGAAAGTGGTCTTTGTGTTTCCTTTCTTATTTGGATGTACGGAAAAGTGTTGTGTTTTAGCACTTGGAGAGTTGGGAAGGAACTCTGCCGCACTATATCTCATATTAATAATGCTAAAAGAAAACTCAACCACGTACATTAATTTTTAAGTTCGTTTGACAAAATAAAAACTATTTGTTCTGTGACATTTTATGAAGCTATGGAGGATTCAATACTGTTTAAGAGTTTTGTGAGGAATTTTATTATACATATAAAAAAAAAACCTATAAAATCACAGATTAAAAATATATAAGGATTTCTTTTATTGGTCAATTTTTTTTACTGGGTGGTAATTAAAGTTCTTAAAGCTATACAATTGGGATTGATTTGTCCCTCATAAAGTTTCTTTTTTTTCTTTAAGAAAAAAAATAAAAAAAGAGATGTACGTACAGTCAAAAAGGTAATTAACTTCATAATTAGAAGGGGTTTAGGCTGGCACATACAGTCCAAAACCACAAAAAGACAGTGAAAACTATTTGCTAATTAGCCAGTCCATACCACAAAAGACAGTGAAAACTATTTCCTAATTATCACTGTAATTTCGAATACTAACAACTTATAAATCCCTTAAGTAATTGATTACAAGACAAGCATACATGTTCCAGGCTTCCAGCACACTCTGTAACCTTGAGCTGTGCTATATTTGATTGCTGGGTGACTCACCACACCCATAAACAGTGCTTTAATCAATGACAGGGTACGAGAAAAACTCTGTGCGAATTAAGACAGCTGTGATGGGCGGGGCTAATATGGGCTTTTCTATAATGGGCCTCTTATAATTGGGCTTTACAAGCCCAAACCACAACAAATATCTGAGATGGTCGGAGACCTGGTCTACTTCTGGTCAACATTTACAACGCTTCCTGTCGAGTGGATCCAGCACAGCACAGAATTACAGTTAGCTGCGTTCTCACACACAGCGTTGTGAAGTTTGGCTCCAAAAAAATCTGTGACTCTGACGGCCTCCATGATTCAGTCCCACCGTTGCTTGCCACGTGAATGATTGCTACCCAAATCTTCAAGTCCGTTCCTTTTGTGTCCACCAATCACCCAACAGACAAGATTTTAACTCGTTCTCAGAGCTCTGAATGTAAACCAGATATGAATGTAGTTTATGATTTTGTTTTATTGATTAAAATGTCCATCGAACAAATTATATATTGATGTTTAAATTTTGCTTAGTAAAATAATCCAGCAGTACGATGTATATAATATAATATTTTACTATACACGTTTGAAACCTTATTTGTTCGGTTTTTAAAATAACACTTTCTTTTCATGGGTTCTGTAGAGTAGACTATATTTGTGGTACAAAACATTATTCAATATATTTACAAAAAAAAAAAAAAATTCAACTTGTATTTTATTATTGCCTTACATGTACAAGTGTAAATTTGTATAAATCTGTAATGAGAATTTGCCTTGTATGTTTTATTATTATTGCTATTGCTTTATATGTATTTTTCTTCCCTTTAGCATATTGAGTAATTCACAAAAAAAAAAAAAAAAAACGTTGGAGTAAAGTAAAAGGATATTTTCCCCTATTCAAATTTCATATATGTTATTAATAAGAAACAAGAAAGAAGAACAGAGGAAAAACAGCAAAAAGGTTGGCTACGGTAAAGTATTTAATAGGGAAATAAGAAAATGGAAAACCTGGATAAAACGTGGTCGTATTATGTTTACGTTTTTCTAACATCCCAAAAAATATAGACTTCCCTTGCAAATTTCTGTTCAAGTACAAATGTACAGAGCTTGATTATTATCACCGTTCAAAGCTACAAAAAAGCATCCACGGCAAAGCAAGCTCAAAGGATCCGATCAGATCCGTCAAGACTCTCTTCCCCTATATATGCTCTGTATATGCATGTGTGTGTATGTAGGTGTGGTTTAATCCATGCTTGTCAGGCGGAGTAATTCAAATTCCCTAATCGAATCGACGGTCTCACTCCTAGGGTTTCACTGCCGTCGATATTCTTCCTTCCATTTCCGTCGCATTTAGGGTTTTAATTTTCTAGGAGAAGGGTTTTAAAATGTATCGGATCAAGACCTAGGGTTTGTAAAGTTCTGAGCTTTTCTCTCCGGGTGCATGAAGATTTGGTGCTGCCTATGCTTCACCCAAGACGACGAACCAGGAGAGGAAGACAGAGCGGAAGCCATGAAGGAGGACGGTTTCGAAAATGAGGGCAATTCTGAGGGTAGTATCGGTAATGAGGAGGAGCCTGAGGATATTCCGCGATTGGGCTTAGCGGCAGATGGGCGTGACCGCGACGACAACATAAGATTGTTCGAAGGGATGGTCCAAGCAGTGCGTAGTGATGTCCATTGGGACGAGGCGGTCGGAGCCCTTTCCTCATTGAGGGCCGCTTTTAGAACTTTTCGTCGGTCCATAGGCGAGAGTAGCTCGGCTTCAGCAGCGTCAGCCGCCGAGAATTGTGATCACGATTCCCACAACAAGCGAGCCAAAGTTCACTCCGATTTTCGGTGAGTTTTGTCTCTCCGTGAAACAAACATATAAATGGGTGCTTTGTTAGGATTGTTTGTAGTGTTTGGGTATTTGCATTTCCATTTCTGTATGGTCCAGAGGGGTAGGAGACTGTAGTAGATTAATGGAAGTTCGTAAGATTATGATTCAAAACCAGTGTTTTTACACTAAAGTTTCAATCTTGATATTTACTGGATCCAACCCTTTGCCTTGGTACTGATTTTGGTTTTAAGATTATAATAGCGAATTTCAAAATTTTATTTTATTTGGTAGATAATGTGTGAGAACTAATGAAACATATTGTTAATAAAAAAATGTTTTTGTAGTTTGTTATTCGTAGCATGATTGTATTATTTGATCACTAAAGTTGCAAATTTATTGCATACCGAAAGAACTATTGCTAAAGTAAGTGACTCACTGTCTCTGGTTCATTTAATTCCAACTCTTGCTTTTAGAATGCATGACTCTTCTTACCTGTTAGAGAGTTTGACAGGATTTAAAAATTTCTGATGTTGTTAACGACAGTAGTGGTATGTTCAATTTGGACAGACAATGCGCATGTGGACAAAATTGATAAAGAACATATTTAGCAGCTGAATGTGATTTCTTACTAGTCAAAAGTAAAAGTGTGTGATTGTCTAATATACTAATGCATGAAAGTAATTTCTTGCAGTGAGTGTCATTATGCAACGGCAATCACTTCAGGTGATGGAAATTCAAGTTCATCCGGGGATAGAGATTACAACATTAGTCAAGGCTCTTATGTTGCATCTAAGAATGAAATTTTTTATCACAATTTTATGCTGAATAATGGTGGTGAAGAGAACCACTTTGAATCTCGCAGTGGGAAAGATGTTGAAAGGGATGAGAGCGGCACTTCAAAGGCAGAGGATTTTGAAGTTCGGATGGATCTTACAGATGACTTATTGCATATGGTATGTGCTCACTCACAGTTTCCCCTTTCAGCATCTATTTTCCATTTTTGTTGTAAGTTTAATATATTATTGTCTTTTTTCTGCCTTGTTGTCAGGTTTTCTCTTTCTTAGACCACATAAATCTCTGCCAAGCTGCTATAGTCTGCAGGCAGTGGCGAGCAGCTAGTGCTCATGAAGATTTTTGGAGGTGTTTGAATTTTGAAAATCGGAACATATCTTTAGATCAATGTGAGTGAACTATTGTGCTGTAGTATCCTCCTGCATTTGTGTGTCATCCTCATTTTCCTTCTTATGGAGATTATTTTTATCAGTATGCTTTGGTAACCTCCTGTATTTGTCTGTTAGGCTACTTTTCATTTCTTTCTTTTAGATGAAAATGTTCGCACTAAATAACTCATTAATGGTATGGAATTCCAGTTGAGGATATTTGTCGACGATATCCAAATGCAACTGAAGTGAATATCTCTGGAACTCCTTATGCTCACTTCCTTGTTATGAAAGCAGTCTCTTCATTAAGGTAGAGTGCTTTGATTTTGCTTAGCAGTTAGTCCGGCAGCAGCCTCACCCTGTTGCTAATTATTTCCTTCTTCTTTTACTGTTCTCAGAAATCTTGAGGTTTTAACACTTGGGAGAGGTCCCCTACAAGATATCTTTTTCCATTCCTTAGCAGATTGTCATATGTTAAAGAGTTTGAATGTTAATGATGCTACGCTTGGAAATGGTATTCAGGAGATACCTGTAAACCATGACAGGTTGCGCCACCTTCAGCTTACAAAATGCCGTGTGATGCGTATATCCATTAGGTGAAACAGTATGACAATTTAAACTAAGTTGTCGTAGGATCTCAATCTTTTTAACATCTTGTGCTAAAATTTGATCTTCTGCAGGTGTCCACAACTTGAAACTTTGTCTTTGAAGCGAAGTAACATGGCCCAGGCAGTGCTTAATTGCCCTCTTTTGCGTGACCTTGATATAGGCTCTTGCCATAAGCTTTCAGATGCTGCAATTCGCTCAGCAGCTACTTCATGCCCTCAATTAGAGTTGCTAGATATGTCGAATTGTTCATGTGTTAGTGATGAAACACTACGTGAAATAGCTATGACCTGTGCCAATCTCCATGTTCTCAATGCATCATATTGCCCAAATATATCTCTGGAGGTTAGTTGAAAAGGATTCTTAGCATCATTATTTTGAAGATGATTAGATTTCATCTTTATTGACATACCTGCCTTTTCTTTGAAGTCTGTAAGACTGCCAATGTTGACAGTTCTAAAGCTTCACAGTTGTGAGGGCATCACTTCAGCTTCAATGGCTGCAATAGCCCATAGTTCTACGTTAGAGGTTTGGCCAATCTCTTGTCAAGTATTAGTGTTATACACGTGCCTGTGCAGTCTTCATATTGAACATGTTTAAAATATATTGTAATATTTTGCAGGTTTTGGAACTTGACAACTGCAACTTATTGACTTCTGTGTCCTTGGATCTTCCACGCTTGCAAAATATTAGACTAGTACATTGCCGCAAGTACTTCCACTGCTCCCTTGATCTTCCTTGCCCCTCTCCATATTAAAAAAACTAAAGCTAGTTCATCTTTTTTTCCCCATTCTTTTAAAATTTTATTTTCTCTTTCAATTACAGATTTGCTGATCTAAATTTACGGAGCACTATGCTGTCTTCTATAACGGTCTCTAATTGCCCTCTGCTCCACCGTATCAATATTACTTCAAATTCACTTCAGGTACATATTTTAATGAAACCTTATATACTTTTTTTAAATGTATTTTTTGTTTTTCATCAGAGAGAGAATTCTGAAGAGTGAATCTGTGGACTTGCAGAAGTTGTCATTGCAAAAGCAAGAGAGCTTAACTACATTGGCATTGCAGTGTCATTGTCTGCTAGAAGTGGACCTTAAAGATTGTGAATCTTTGACAAACTCTATATGTAATGTTTTTAGTGATGGTGGTGGATGCCCAATGTTAAAATCTTTAATTCTTGACAACTGTGAGGTTTGTGACAACTCTCTCCCTTTTTTTTTTCCTTTTTCAAGAAAGGAATTAATACTCTCTTAAAATGGTTTACAGTAAGCAAATTCTTTGTTCTGGCTGAATGTGATTATTTTTTTTCAGAGCTTAACAGCAGTGCGATTCTGCAGCACTTCTTTAGTCAGTCTGTCCCTTGTTGGTTGCCGGGCAATCACTGCTCTTGAACTCACATGCCCCTTTCTTGAGCAAGTTTCTTTAGATGGTTGTGATCACCTCGAAAGTGCAGCATTTTTCCCTGTAAGTGAGAATGATCACTGGTTGGTTTTGTTGCCTTATTATTATTTTTTTCTTTTGAGCTTTTAGTTCTTTAGATTGTGACAAGAGAGATGGTAAAGATTTTGAAGAAAGTATAATTTGGTAGACTTAATTTCTGCAACATGTATAAATGATTGTTGGATTGTTTAAACTGCAAAATCATGTTTATGGTGACTATTGCATCTTACCTTTTGGAAGAGAAAAAATGTAACTAATGTCTGATAGCACACCTTCTGCGGTGGTTGCTAAAAGCTCCAAGTGAACCTAAAATAGGCCATGGACTTCTCAATGGCTGGTTGAGCTCAAGCACCTGCTTTTTAGCAATCTGTTTACTCATGTCATCTCTTCCATTAATCAGTTTCTATAAAGCTGAAACTGGTCTTATCTTCCCACTTTTTGGTTTAATTCATCTCCTCTTTCTTCAGGTTGGTCTGCGGTCACTCAATCTGGGAATATGTCCCAAATTGAATGTTCTCAGCATTGAAGCGCCAAATATGGAGACGCTCGAGTTGAAAGGATGTGGAGTATTATCTGAAGCATCCATTAATTGTCCTCTCTTAACCTCTTTGGATGCTTCCTTTTGCAGGTTATGCTCTGTTCATAGACTATTTAGTACCCTTCACTTCAGGTGCATGGGTGTCAGTAGTGCTAAAGCTAAAACTTTTGTTGTTGGTGCAGCCAACTCAAGGATGACTGCTTGTCTGCAACAACTGCTTCATGCCCAAAGATTAAATCATTAATATTAATGTCATGCCCATCTGTTGGTTCTGACGGACTTTACTCATTGAGCTCCCTTCCACATTTGACAGTGCTTGATTTATCCTACACTTTCTTGACAAACTTGCAGCCAGTTTTTGAGTCATGTGCGAAATTAATGGTAGGGTTTTATATACACTTAGCATCAAGATATGATTTCTTTCGTAAAAACTTATTTGAATTTCTTTTTGAATTTGTCCCTGTTTCACGTAGTTCATTTTTCCTCTTTTCTTCTTCTAGGTGTTAAAACTACAGGCATGCAAGTATCTTTCTGACTCATCACTGGAGCCCCTTTACAAGGAAGGTGCCCTACCAGCTCTCCAGGAACTGGATTTGTCATATGGAACGCTTTGTCAATCTGCCATAGAGGAGCTTCTTGCTTGCTGTACACACCTAACTCATATGAGCTTGAATGGCTGTGTCAATATGCATGATCTAAACTGGGGTTGTAGCAGTGAGCAGTTATCTGATTTGAGCAGTATTTCTTTCTCATCTGATATATTTTCTTCGGAGAATAACCAAGAAGCTTTTGAGCAGCCAAATCGTTTACTGCAGAACCTCAACTGTGTTTGTTGTCCAAATATCAAGAAAGTACTCATTCCACCAGTAGCACGCTGTTTTCATTTGTCATCATTGAATCTCTCTCTCTCTGCAAATTTGAAAGAAGTTGATCTTGTTTGTTTCAATCTCTGCTTCCTCAATTTGAGGTGAATACTTCATTTTTAGGTTTTAATGTAGCTTCTGATTTTGTGATGTTCATTTTGCTGATTGTTGAACCTTTGGGTGTTTTTCAGCAACTGTTGCTCTTTGGAGGTTTTGAAGCTTGAGTGTCCAAGATTGACTAGTCTCTTTCTTCAGGTATGTGTTATGTACTTTCGTAAAGGAATATGTTTACCCTCTCGTTTTGATTTGAGTATGTGCTATGTACTTTCCTTTTGATGGTCCCAAACTCTGGTCATGCGCTGTTTGCTGAGTTACTTTTCTGAATGTGGATTTATTAGTCTTGTAATATCGACGAAGAAGCAGTTGAAGCTGCCATATTGAAATGTAGCATGCTTGAGACACTCGATGTCCGCTTTTGTCCAAAGGTCAGAGCAAACCTTATACCCCTCTCTCTCTCTCTCTCTGATTATCCTCTAGATATAAAAGCAAATTGATAAACTGTTTGTTTAACAATTTTTTTTCCTTCGGTGGAAACTAACAGATATGCCCACTGAGCATTGGGAGGTTGCGTGGAGCGTGCTCAAGTTTGAAGCGCATCTTCAGCAGCCTGTCACATTCATAATCTGAGAGATTTGTTTTCTTGTCGGGAGATTTCAGTTAATAGGCGGCGAAGAATTATTGGTATTTTCTGTGATTTGCTCCCTCTTATCGTAATTGGATGTCATCTATTTTCTTTGCATTTGTTTGGTATATAGGTAATTTATGTAGCTGTTTTTATGTAATGATACAATAAATTGTACCTGTTTGTTTCGATAATTCAATTTTCCAGTGATGGATGAAATTGAAAACAGCAAATCTCTGTTGTCGTTTGTTGTATAGGCACTTCATGTAGCTCGTGTAATGATACAATAAGTTGTCATTGTTAATGTATTAATTTTTGTTTGCAACTCGGAATCAAATTCTTTTGGGTGACATGTCTTCTATTCATTTGGGTAAATAGCAATTCATACATATTCTAGAACATAGATTTAACTATGATAATATAACATTGAGACATATTGGCCTTCACAATAGCAGAACTCCATAAGCCAATTTATAATATGGATTCCAATTGCTTCAGTTCTGGGTCCGAGATTTCAGTCTCTGCATCATCGTCGGAGTTCCTGTAAGCGTCGGCAATAACCTTCCCTTTATCAAGCACATCTGAAGGTACAGTCTTGAGGAGCCTGTGGGAAAGTAAAAAATTTCAGAATTTTTTCTTTACACAAATTAAGGTGGGTAATAGAAACAAGAAAGCATTATTACCCGTCCAATGAGTCAAGGGCTACGTTTATCTTTGCCTTCATTAATTTGACTGAAGCTTCAGGGTCATTTCTTGACGCGTGCAAAAGCAACGAGTCCAATTCCTCCAAGGCTCTTCAGAAAGTAGAAATTTTCACTGGTTTTAAAATCCAGTAAAACCTTTGGCTACTCGCAAGTATAAAATCCACCAGTCCCATTTTTGTAGTCTGGTTATTTGGTCTATTAAATAGACTACATGCTTAACAAAGTTCAGTCTTTAATTTCTGTAGTAATGTTATGAATACCCTTTAAATAACAACGAGATGTGTGTCAGTGTGTGCAGATTGTTCTAATCCTTGATAAGCTGCAAAGTGATAAAGGTACCTGAGACATTGATCAACATCTTCAGAAGCAGTTTTACCTTTGCCACTCTCTGAAGCATACTGTGCCACCTAACAGAGCAGTCACAAACAAAACTTCGTCAAACTTTAGAGAACTAACTATCCGAGCAATACCAAATTGTGTTTTGTTGAACTTACTGCTCGGATATTTACACGAAGGGATGCTGCAGGGCCGGAACGTAGAAGAGATCGGCAGGAAGCATATTGGGGTTGATCATCTTCCAGAGATTGCCCTGCTCTTGTTCATAAAAAAGATTAAAACTTTAGCAATACTCTGCTTTGTCTATCTATCTTCATAATTCCTACAAGAACCAAAATGTTGGAGTGTACAGATGTATAAATAGAGACAAAAAGCTTGAAACTTCGAGGAGTTATCAAATGAAAAGAAAGAGTAACTACCCAGGTCCTTGATTTGAAACTGGGTCAATATCACAGCTGGTATGTATGCCTCCAGAGGCTCAAGCT
The DNA here is from genome assembly GCA_007844105.2 of Rhamnella rubrinervis. NCBI lineage: Eukaryota > Viridiplantae > Streptophyta > Magnoliopsida > Rosales > Rhamnaceae > Rhamnella > Rhamnella rubrinervis. The sequence continues at coordinate 3,918,679 of CM017581.2, forward strand.
TTTTCCTGTTTAATTATATTTAGACGAAGATTACTACTTTTCAGGAGATATCAACACTCAGTACATTGATAAATTCAACGTTACCTTTTCACATATTTGTCCAAAATGCTGCCAGCATTAGCCTCTGCAACATACAAAATTAACACTTTTTAAGACTGATTGCTTCCCCAGAAAATTCACTAAGCTCCACTCAATACTTGACAGTCTAAACCTTTTAGCATTTTCAATTAAAAATTGTTGAGTTAATAAAATGAAATAGAAAAAATAATAAGAAGAATTGTTTTCCAGAGCCATCCACAGCGTTATCACTTATATATGATGGATGGAATCAAATGCCATAAATAAATAATAATAAAAAAAGCCATAAATTTCGAAAGTTATAAATTAGTTTCCTTCGATTATTTCAATTAAAGCTAAAAAAGAAAGAAAAAGAAAAGCATAGTCGCCAACTAAACAGTGAATAAGGAGCGACAGAGAGAAGCGTACGTACGCTTAGGGATAAGGAACAGGTGAGAGAGAACGAGAGAGATAGAGAACAATCGCCTGCTCTCCCGCCAATTGGTGGCCGACAATGCGCACCTAACTGACGGCAACTGCTTTGATTTTGCAGCGGGCAGAGTCGAGGAAGTAAAGGGGTTGCTACTAACGTGTGCTGTGGTGCGTAGTGCATCCATTTTGCCTACACAGACATCAAAGACCTCCTTATTCTTCTCACTTGTCTTCTCTCCGACCCTTATCCGTCTGAATTTGTCTTGTCCCTCCCACCCTCACAGGCCACAACAATTTGCCAATTTACATATTTGCCCTTGGCTTTGGCAAGGTCGTTACTTGTTATGACTCGGGTTGGACCCAAACCCAGTAACCCGGTCGGTAGCATTATTTATTTATTTTCAACGATTTTTCACTATATATATTTTAATTTTGGATACCAAACCACAGCTGTAATGTTGCATAGTTTAGTAAAGCATACGCACCCGCTCGAAGTTGACAGACCACTGACCGGCTCATCCTCTTCACGGTCTTCATTTCATTAATCTCCGATCCATCTTTTTCTTCTCAGTGCTTTCAGAAGCAGAACATTATCAATGGCGAAGAAGACCACGTGGTTTCTTCTAGTTTCCCTTCTCTTCCTCTCTGTTGCTGCTAATACTCATAGTAAGTTTCCTCCAAGGCTTCGTGTATTTTTTTTTTTTTTTTCTTTTATGAACTTGTGCATTTCTAAGTATTCGTGTGTCTAAGTATGTTATCCATTAACGGTGCCTGGGAAAAATGTGTTATGCCTCTGATTTTGGAACCGTTTGCAAATGGTCGTATTGAATGCTGGATCTGCTTTATTGGTCTGAATATGTGGATTTTTTTAGCTTTTCAACTCAGTTGTTAGCTATTCAGTTTTGCATTTGCATATTTGGGTGTACTTCTTTGGTTGGGATCAGAGTCTTGAATAATTTGATCTGTTTGGTGGAAGAATTTTTACTTTACAAATGTAATGCTTCTTTGCCTAATTGGAAGCGGAGAATTTGGGCAGAAAGGCAAAAAGTAAAGCTTGTATCTTGGGTGGACCAGTTTTAATCATTCAGGATCTTGGAATTTGTTGAAGAAGAGAATACTTCAATAATTTGAACCAAGGAAAGACGTATTTTAAAGGTAGAATGTGGATTCAGATTGGAAATATATGAAATATCCATGGTGTTATTCTTGCCTTAGCAATGTAGTCTGAATGGATATGCTTTTCTTGTGGCTTTGAGCTGGAATGAATGATCAGTGCCTTCTCTAGACTAGAACACTATCTGATAAGACCTTTGTATTTACACATCCATCGCATGTAATAACATTATCGCATTCAATTCTCTGAATTTATTTTACGTAAAGAAAAAATTATCTGAGTTTAATTAGTATTTCCAACCCCAATAAGGGTAACATTATCCCTTATTGTGGTTTCCACTTCTCTCACTCCCTTCTTTTTTTTCTTTCCTCAAATGTGTGCATTTTGTTTCTCTCAAAACTGCAACGGTAGCCTTAGTAGCAAGGGGGAAAAGGAAAGGATTTTGAGGACCATGGAAAATGATAGATGGTTTTTGTTTTGAGTTGTTACTGTGCTTGTACTGTTAATACAAATTAGATATTGTTGCATCTAAAAGGAGTATTCCTGATTATTAAAAGGACCATTGTATATGGCAACAACAATTTAGGATCTGACCTTGAACTGGATGGTGGGTTAAAATTTTAAACAAGACTAACAGGTTATTTTTTCTCTCGGCATTCTGCAGTGCATTAGGATCCCTAAACTTTGTCCTCAGCTTTTGTCATGTGTAATGTGTTTATGTGTATGTGAGGAGGAAGGTAGAGGGAGAGATGCATAAAGTGAAATAAGATGCAAAAAATGTCATCCAGAACTTTGTTTTAAAACAACATGATATAATGCTCGCACATTGAAAGAGAAAAGTTGAATTTGTTGAAATCTATTCTATCAAGAAGGAAAGAAGTAATAGTTTTTTTTTTCTAAGTCACAGCCATCTGGATTGCATGCTATTGAGTCTCTTGTTTGTAGTAGGAGTATATTTTTTATTTCTTCTAGTTTTGAATCAGATCCTTTTTATTTGGTTTCACGTTCTGATTTTATTTCATTTAACATCAGTTATTATTAGGCTTTATAGCAAAATGCATTTTCCTTTATGACACCTTGAATAAAAATTGCAGTAAAGGTTACTGATAACCCTGCGGACGAGTTAGTCGCTGTACTAAACCAGAATAGAACTGCTCACAAGACATCATCCCTCTATGACAATCAAGGCCTGGCCTGCATTGCTCTCCAATACATAAAAGCATTCCAAGGCAATTGTGATGCTGTGGGGGGAACTGATGCCAAGAAGCCTAAAGATTCTGCATTTGCTGAAACTTTTGCCCCCAATTGTGGTGTTCAGGTCTCCGCCCTTTCTCCAATTACTGGTCGTTTACTGGGCTGCCAGTCTAAGTATGTTGACGCTTCTAAAGCATTTTCGGAAATCCTGATGGAAAATGAGAAGAGCTTAGAAATACTGTACAACAAGAATCACACTGAAGTTGGAGCTGCTGTGAGTGGTAGTGACGGTGGGTCTCCCTACTTCTGGTGTGTTCTGTTTAGCAATGGCAAAAGTAACAGCAGCTTCGTTTTAGAAGGAGGTGTAGCTAAAATAACAAAGCCTGGGTGCTTTAGTGGTGCCAACGATGTATGCAGCAGCGCCAATGATTGGTCTCGAAGCAGGCTAATCTGGCCTGTTGTCTCCACAGCTTTGGTTGCAGTTGGGTATGCCTTCGGATTATGATCACGTTTTACAAAGAACTTTGAACTCATTTCACTTGATTTAGAGCCTCTTTTCTGCTATGTTGCATTTATTATAGGCTTGGCATGAGTCATTTGTTTGCAGTTTCCCATTTTGATTGGATTTAGAGTTTAAAGTGCGAGATACATGCCGTTCATTTTCTTCAGTTTGTTCTTCACGTCTAAAAATTATTAACACTTTATATGCTTACGATATTTCTTGGTTACATTTTCTTGTTGAGGACCTGTCCTTGTAAGAAGTGAATCTGCATTGTTTAGCAAATGTTCTTTGTTTGCTTCTTTTAGCATTTATTTTCATTTTATCGAAGAATTTTGATGGGTGATATTCGTGTATCTGAAACTATTACTCAAGGCTGCAAAATTTCGTCAATAGTTCTTTTTTATTTTTTATTTAGCTTTTGCTTTTTTTAGTTTAATTATTCTTTTGAAGGAAATTTGTAATAAATGCAGATTCTGCAAACAATGTACAATTTTTTTTAGGGAAAAAAAGGTAGTGAAGCTCTCCCATAGAATATATAAAATTTCTTCCACTTACCAAAAATATATGTCACATTAGAACATAAAAAATAAAAAGGTAAGAATATTTGAGAAAAAATAAATAAATAAAGAACAAATATTTTTTACTGCAAGAAGGAATACAATTGTGAGTGAAACCATAATCAGGACCGTTATAGAAAGCCTCCACCAACTCCTCTGCCAGTTCGTCGATTTGGGATTTTTGAGTTCTGATTACGTGATCGTTAAGGCTTTACTAAATTGCTAAAAGATTCAAACTCTCAGTTCCTTTACCAAACCCTTGTGCAGAGTCAAAATTTTCTTCTTTCTTTGCCTTCGCAATTCGATTTGGAAAAAGGACGATGACAATGAGGACTAGTGTCCGATTCAAAAGAGAATGGAATAAGGGTTGTGGAAGAAGACGAACAACGTGGTGAAACAGTCGAGAATGATTCTGACATCGAATTTGATGGGATGGGGTCTGTAAGAGAAGGTGCATGGGTTTGTTTCTTAAGAAATCAGTTTCTCGAGAAATTGATGGATTATTGGAATGCTGGTCTGGGAAAGAGAAAGAAGAAATCGATTCTGGTTCTGGGTCTACTGAAGATGGCATTTCACAGGGGAGTGAATCTCTCAGTGGGGCTAACGATGAAATTGAGAATGGGAAAGCAGGGTTAGACTTTGATATTAATTACCCAATTTCAGATATAGTTACGAATGCTAATCATGGTGCTGGATATAGAATTTCCAATCGTCGATTCTGATAGTGAGAACAGTTTGAGTGACGACGACGATGATGATCAATCCTGCGGGGCTTTGGATGTAGTAGGAGAGGAAAGCAGTCTTGAACTTGGAAGTGACAATAGAAGGTTGAAGAGCAGCTTTTATGGGGAAGAAAGTAGATTTGCGGCCAAGGAAATAAGACATGAGTAGGAAAAAGCACAACTTCACAAAGACGATGATGAGTAAATGCTGGGTCTAATGCCATTGAACTGAAAGAGTAAGGCTTCTACTTCATCTTCTTATTTATCTATCTGAATGATAACCATTCAGTTGTAGAAAGATAGGACTGACTTAATATTCTTAGTAAAAAGCCTTTTTTTTTTTTTTTCTTTATAATCCTACTCCATTTATTTGCCTTTTTTCATCCCCACCCCCCATCCCATGAAAACGCAAATCATGGAGCAAAGATGAACAAGTAAACAATTATTGTTTATAGATAAATGTCAGTTTCTCTAGCTTAATTGTTTTGTGTTTGCCATCTTTTATATTTTAAATTTGACAAAAAAAAAAATGGACGAAATAAATACATGATCTCTGTCTCTATCAAATACCTTTTAGAAAGCTGTCTTTGAATTGTTAATTGAAACTTCTGTCTAATATGGACTAGTATTGGTGACACTCAGCCGCAGGGACGAGTTCATATGAGAATTAACTAGCTTTACCAAAGAAAAAAAATGTATGAGAAATAACTAGTCGTGAAGTTGTACGACAAGAATGTTATACAAAAGAGAAACCTTTATGAGTGTATTTTCCATGCTTTTAGTTGTGTATGAAACTGTAAACACCTTATGAAAATCTCCAGCAGGCAGGTTCCAATGGCTAAACACCGGGGAAAGATAAGACTGGATTTGACTATGGGCAAGCGATCCGTCTTCTTTTATGAGAAGCAAGAGAGAGATTGCATACTTTGTTGCTTAAAAGTGGAAGCATTTTCAAAACTAAGAAGATACCCATTTTGGCTATAAACAGGGGGAAAAAAAACAAAGACTTTCTGATGCTTAGTTTCGAAAAGAAGCTGCTTACTCTTGTCTATATATATATATATATATATATAAGTGCGAGCACTACTATGAATATGATCATATGTAAAACTATGAAGCCAGTCATTCTTCTTCCCTAGTTTACATGGCAGAACATAAACGCTTAAAAGACCTCATGCAGAAGCAGACTTACACTTCAAAACTAATGCCAGAATCATAAGAATTACTAGAATACCACCAGAAGAACCACCAACTCTGTGAATCCAGTAAGGGTCGAACCTGGCTAATCTTCTTTCTAGGAACAGAGATGCGGTGATGGCCAAGATCAACACTATCAGCAGAAGAGGCAGCCAAGAATCAAAATTGAAGGCCTCGTCTTCTTCTGAATCATCCTCTTCCCTGCGGTCGATATAGAGAGGAGAAATCACAGCTAGAAGTCCCAATCCTATGGCCACCAACCTCTTATATGAAGAAAACCTGCTTGGCCTCCATGTACCCCCAAGCTCCATTCAGAAAATATAACCTTGGGAGACAGAGAAATGACCTCTTTCTTTCTTGGTTTCATTTTGTTCACCTATAACATGCAATGTGGAAACCAAAAATTTACCCTCTTGCCTATATTCTGAGAATCCCCCACTTTTGTTCACTTTCTTAAGTGGAATATAATGTAATAGTACACAAAGTTACTTGGATTATAAAGTTTAAATCAATGGTTGTTTTTTATTTTCTTAAGTGGTAGATAATGTAAACAAATCTTTCTCAATTCAGGGGATCATATAGTTGGAGTCGTATAAGATTATAAATCAGATTGATTAGTTCGTTTATTGGTACACTGGAACACTGGAGAGGCTGTGAGGTGAGGGTCCCTCCGCTTTGGATTTAAAAGCTTATCAGTGGAATTTTTTTTTAATCCAATGGCTCTGAACGAGAGCTCACTAAAAAGATAATCCTTTTTATATCTTATATTCGGGGAATCCTTCCAGAAATTGAAGAGTTATGTCATCTGAAAGTCGAAAGACTAGGAGTTGGCAGCTTAATCATGAAGTATCGGAGAAAGATTAGATGACACGTCAACAAGTTACTTGAAGGAAAGACTATTCTCCATTAACAAGGCTATATTTTCCACTGGAATTGGCTCCATAGTCCTTTGGAATCAGATGCTGCATGTCTCGCATTATTTCTCTCAGTACTCTTTCTTAGAGTTGTGTATATATTGCTATTTGCATTATATGGCAAATGATATCAACCAACTTTACTTTCAAATATCCCTATTCCCTAATGCCTGTCCAAATTTAACTGAAGTTGATTAAAAAAATTTGGTAATTGGTAGCACTGCGGTCAGTCCATTAAAAGAATGAGAGAGAGAGAGAGAGAGATAACAGATTAATTGTGAATCATCAGCAGAATAAAAGGAAAGCGATTTATATATATCTCTACCATATTAGAGATGCCAAAACAATGGACCCTAACGAAATAGGGAGAAGAAGAAAACTGGAACTTGTTTATCTGCCTATAGGACCCTAATGAACATTGGCGGAGTACATGGCATGAATTCAAAAGGGTAACACATAAAAATGCATAGAATTGACTAATTATCACCTTTGGAGCTCTTTGTTCTGTTTCCTTGAAGCCTCCTCACCCATTTCTTCTGTGATGCACTGAGATGGGAAAATCTTGCAGAAGATGAAGGATTTTCTTGATTTGCTTCAGTGACGGGAAGTTCAGCAGGAAGTGCAGAAGCAGTGCTAGTAAAGGCATTTAGAACCAGGAATGCCAGTATAGGAGAGAGATCCAATGTCCCGCCTAGTGGTGGAATGAGTCCCCGGAATATGTTCAAGTATGGATCACATATTGTGCTGTACCAAAGTATAAAATTAGCATCTCCACTCGAAACAAAACCATCTTAGGAAAGATTTTGATACCCCAGTCTCAAACTACAACATAGTTTACATGTCGAGTAAATTCACAAACACTTTAAAGGCACACCTGAGGGGGCTAACAATGGCGGCTGGAGAGTTAGGAAACCAGGTCAAAACAAGCCTGACAACCAACAGCGTGTTGTAAAGGTTGAGGAAATTTGAGATGCCATTAGCCACAACAAGCCCTGCCATTGAATCCCCTGGTAGCACTGCAGCGAAATTGTGATTCTGTAGAGTCTTAACATTCCTGTAGTTCGTGCAACGAACCTGAAGTAAAGTTCAACAAGCTATAATCATAATGCCAAAGAGAGTTTCTTTTCAATCACATGAAAAAAAAAAAAACCGAATTTAAATTTTCTCTTCTCTTTTCTATATATCTAGAAATGCAGCTACTTTTAGTACTGGACCAGACCATATAATTTTATTTGTAAGGTTGAACTGCACAGATTAATTTAGTATATATTCCACTCATGGATCTCTGCTGCTTAAAAGTGCAGTCTTCACAGTCAGCCATTAATACCAGCTATAGATGTCAAAAAGACCTCCATTTATGTGGAAAATCTGCTTTTGTTATTAATCTTAATTCACGTTATATCCAAAATCTGGAGCATAGCATCGATTTTGTAAGTTCTTTACTGACTCGCTCAGAGCTATATAGGAGAGAGATACCTGGTGGCAGAAACTGTGAAACTTATTAGGCAAGGAAAGCACTTCCTTCAGGAGTGGATTTTGTGAAGCGAACAAGTGAAGCAATGTGAAGCACTTATCAGCAGCAGTTACAGCTGCGCGTTGAACGACTTCACCGATAACAATAATATTCGGAGCAACAAAATTGGGCTTCTTCGATGACGCTCTGAAAAATGGCATAAACTTAGGCGAAGAGAGTAGCAATGCGCAGTTCGGCACGAAATTCGTCGTCGATGATTGTGAGGTGGTCTCAGCAAACGACGACGACGACTCGTTCACACCCATTTCTAACGTTTTCAGTTTCACTGCAGAAGCGGAGCGAAAGCTGAGAAAGAAGAAGAAGAAGAAGAAGATAACGCTCTGGCATTTGGATTTGCGGCCTCCTAATTTCTAATCCACTCCCTGCGTACGATGTCGTTTGGTTTTCTTCGGTTCGATTGGTACAGCGTGGCGCTACCCCTGATATTTTGACCACAAATTTAGCCGGCCCGCATGCGACTCAGGAGTAAAGATTTTCAAAACCAAAACAATGACGTGGCATGTCTTAATGAATTGGGAATTTAGCATGCCATGGAACTTGCTCTGTGCTCGTCAGTCAGCTCAGCGAGCCGCCGAAAATTGACAATTGAGGATATGGTGATCTTACGTGTCGTATTGGATTTAAATCGTCGTTCCAGTATTTAAACGACCACCTTTGCATTCTTTACCGGTCATTTCAGATTCTCAGAATCTCATCCACCACCTCAACTTTCTGCTCTCTCTGCAATTTGTGTTTCTCTGAATCCTTGGCCTTGATGAGAACAGGTTTGCTAAGCACGTCTCCCTTGCCTCAGCCAAAGCTTTGCTTCGGTTACAATACCAGCTCCAATGTTGACCGCGTTGGTTTCAGGCCTTACCTACCGCAACGGAGTCGTAAGGTTCTCCTCCTTAAACGACGGCGTTACTGTTTCCGGCCTCACCCTATCCCTAGCTTCACTGTTTCAAGTTCCCTCGAAACGCGGACTTTCACTGAGATTGCGGCGGGTCAACAGGAACCACGTGGCGAGACGTCGGTTTTGCTCGATGTCTCCGGGATGATGTGCGGTGGTTGCGTCTCCCGCGTCAAATCGGTGCTGTCCTCCGATGATCGAGTCGACTCAGTGGCGGTTAATATGTTGACGGAGACGGCAGCGATTAGGCTGAAACCGGAGGTTTCTGTGGAGACCGAGTTGACGGCTGCGGATGTGGCTGATAGCCTAGCTCGGAGGTTGACGGAGTGTGGATTCTCGTCGAAGAGGAGGGTTTCGGGGCAGGGAGTGGCAGAGAATGTGAGGAAGTGGAAAGAAATGTCGAAGAAGAAGGAGGAACTGCTCGTGAGAAGCCGGAATCGGGTAGCTTTTGCGTGGACTTTGGTAGCCTTGTGCTGTGGAACGCACGCTTCTCACATTTTACATTCTCTTGGAATTCATGTTGCTCATGGTATTTCTTTATTTCTAAAAGTTGTTTTGTTTGCTTATTTATCTTTTCAACCGGCGAGTGGTTAGTGATCAAAAGGCTTCCTCATTCCTTTACGAAATTCCGGTGTTATATGATTATCTTTTAGAAAGAAAGAAAAATGCATTTTTGCTAAGCCCAAAAAAAGAGTGCTTTTTTTTTTTTTGCTGTATGTGGATGGCTGCTTTAATTTTTTTCTTGCTTTATCTTCATTGATCTCAGGAACGTTTTTGGAGGTACTTCATAATTCATACGTGAAGGGTGGTCTGGCTTTGGGCGCGCTGTTGGGACCAGGACGAGGTTGATAGAACTCCTTTTTCTCATGTTGGTTATGCGTAGAAGTTTACCATAGTTCATTTTTATACTCGACTTTTTCCCTTGAATTTTTAGTTGTAGTGCTGTCAATTTTTTAGTTAATGGCTCTTTAGGCCTTTGGTAAATCTCAATCTCAATTATAATAACATTTTTGGTTATCTAAGACTTCAAATTTTGCTACAGACTTGCTTTTTGATGGTCTGAGGGCGTTGAGGAAGGGATCTCCGAATATGAATTCTCTCGTGGGATTTGGATCACTTGCTGCATTTATCATTAGTGCGGTGAGCCCTTTTTGGAAGCTGATGCTGAATTTTTCTTTTTATTTCTTCAATGGTTCCAATTTGTTTTTCGTCCTAATTGTTTAATTCTAAGTTCCTCTCTTTTGTAGGTCTCTCTTCTTAACCCAGAACTTGAATGGGATGCTTCATTCTTTGAAGAACCGGTGACTTGTTTTACTTTCGCCCTTTGCTGTTTTTCCTTGTGTTTATTTATGAAAGTCTTAGACGTTCACTTACTCTTTTATGGCCAGCTAGGCTTGTTACATCCAGCTATTCTTGATAATACCCTTTCCTTTTTCTTTATTAAACATTGTAGATGCAGCTCTGACAGTTTTAGTTAAGATCAATTTTCTCATGGGATGCTCCTGTTTTTTAGTATGCAGGTCATGCTTCTTGGTTTTGTGCTCCTAGGACGTTCTCTTGAAGAGAAAACAAGGATCAAAGCATCTAGTGATATGAATGAACTTTTAGTAAGTTTCGATGTTTTTGATTAAAAATTTGATATCGACATCTTATAGTGATCAAATAACCAAACTTTTGTGTTTCTTCTGGATTTTTGGTAGTCATTGATATCCACTAGATCGAGACTTGTGATTACCTCCTCAGAAAGTGAATCCTCGGCCAGTGATGTGCTTTGCTCTGATGCAATTTCTGTTGAGGTCCCAACTGATGATATTCGAATTGGAGACTCAGTGTTGGTTTTGCCTGGTGAAATCATTCCTGTAGACGTAAGCAAATTGGATTATTTTTAAATGTCAATTCACAACCAATACAAGCATTTCAAGATAAAACTCGAGAAATTCTTGTTGAATTGATCTGAATGTTAATATGTTCATCTTTCTGTTTAATATGAAAAGGCATCACTTGGTGGTTCATGTGATTGTAACTTTTTCCTATTGTGCATGTCAAACTTTGTTAGTAAGCATATTGAAGATTAGCTGAATCTAGAACTGTTTTCACAGGGGAGAGTTATTGCAGGAAGAAGTGTTGTGGATGAATCCATGCTCACGGGTGAATCACTTCCTGTATTTAAGGAAAAGGGTCTTTCTGTCTCTGCTGGAACCATAAACTGGGTATGATTATCTTAAAGTCTGGAGAACGCCATGTAATTTTCTAATGTGATTGATCATCAACTTTCCTTTTTCTTTGTCAAAGTAAGGGATGTTTTTTATACCAGTTGAATTTGAAAACAAAGTTGAGCTGTTTAAATGTGGTTTTAGCATTAAATGTGTAGGATATTATTTCAGAGATAGCAAACAAATTTAGTTTTGGATGTTGTTTATTATACTAAAGATCAGATGGAGAGCTTATGCTAAATTAACACCTTTCAAGTAAAGAATCTGTTTATCCTTTTTGTTCAGCTAATTTTTCATATTTGATTTCTGCAAAGTTTGAATGGTGGAGGAATTTGTTTATCTATTTCAGGATGGTCCTTTAAGGATTGAAGCATCTTCAACTGGGACCAACTCAACGATATCCAAGATTGTCCGCATGGTTAGTAATTACTTTTATTTATCAAAGAGATGTTATTGTTATGCATTGAAATTTTGAAAATGTGATGGGGAGCTAACAGTTTTCCTTATTAATTTTTTGATTTCTTCTCTTATTGCAACCTTTCATGTGCTTAAAAAATTTGATTTATTAAGGTTGTCCAAGTAATATTTTTGTGCTAATTATGATAGCTATACTCACAAGATTAGTGCAAGAAAAACCTCTTTTACTTTGTGACATAGCTAGTCAATTCAAAGAAAAGTTTTGTTTATATTTTGGTATCTGTATGTTTTAACTTTTAAGTAACTATAGCACCATTAGCCGTAACTGAGGTCTTGTACACGGCATATTTGAGTGACTAAGCAGCAAGCAAATGCTAATTTTACCTGGTACCTAAGTACTTGAGAAAAACTGTGGTTGTTTCATTTTAGCAGGTCCTCTAGTTAAATGCAAACATAATGTTGCAATATTTATTTAAGAAAAAGGACCTTTAAGTGGAGTTAAAATGTCCTTATGAGGTCCCTCCTACATTCAGGTGATCGATTAATCAGGAATTCTATAGATAGATTCAGAGAAACTTGCTACACTTGAAATTTAAGTATATGAGAATTCAACTTCATGCAGATGGTCTAAATGCAAATAACTTCTACCATTTGTCAACGCTTTATATTGTAATTTTCAGGTTGAAGATGCTCAAGGCCATGAAGCACCCATACAAAGGCTTGCTGATACAATAGCTGGGCCATTTGTATACAGTATAATGACTCTCTCAGCTGCAACATTTGCATTTTGGTATGCTTTCCTCCTTAATTTGTTTCAACAGTCCTGCAAGTTAATATGTCAAGGACAAAATGACAAGAAGATTGTTTTTTTTTTTATTACCTATGTTTTGTTGGAGTCTGGAGTTGGGTACTGTTGTGCTGTTGACTCTACATGGTGGGATTTGAGATCTTCAGCTTCACTTCTTATGATGTATTATAAATTAATTAACAATGTTATTTGTGAGTCATACTCTGCACAAGTAATAATAATATAGCTTATGATTCTCATGTGAGTTTCTCATTCTGCATGCTTATGCTTTGTGTTTATGTTCAGGTACTATGTCGGAACACATGTTTTCCCCGATGTTTTGCTTAATAATATCGCTGGACCTGATAGTGATCCATTACTTTTAAGCTTGAAACTTTCTGTGGATGTCCTGGTGAGTGATGGTGAACTTATGTGCCATTAACTATTTGATATCTCTCTCCTTCTTATTGGAAATACATTCTGCTTTAGAACTATGGGAAATTTTCTCCTCTTATTATTATTATTTTTCAATGTCTATGTTAGTGTCTGTTGGGTTAGCTTGATATATATAGTTGGACGAATTCATAACAGCTTAGGTGGATTTTCTCAAATAGTCATTGTAGCTTGATATATATAGTTGGACGAATTCATAACAGCTTAGGCTTGTAGAATTGATTCTAACTTAACAATCTAATATGGATTTTCTCAAATAGTCATTGTAGTTTAATGTAATAATTCCCAGTTGTTCTTTCTAAACCATTACTCATTTTCTATAGTTGTCAGGTTTTCTTGCTGATTTGGAAGTCTTAGGATAATAATAGGGCTTGCAGAATAATATATTACATGATAGTAAACAGATACCAAATGGAAATTTGTATGCGCTCTCTATTGTCTTCATCTTAATTCTCAATCTCAGTTCTGAACTTTGTATACTAGTATAGTTATTTTTTGACAAATGATTCTATGTTTCTTTAGAAAATTAAAAAGCATTTTGTATTTTTTGTTATTTTTCATGGGTGATCATTACTTTTTTTGGGTTTTTCAGGTAGTTTCCTGCCCATGCGCCTTGGGTCTTGCCACCCCCACAGCAATCCTAGTTGGCACCTCTCTTGGTACAATGTCTAACAATTTGTTTATCCAACTTGATGTTGTACAATGTAAAATAGAATCTGTCTCTGTCCATCATCTTTCAGTATTAATTCAATCCTTCTTCTTGGTAACTATTGCTAATTTTGATTTTGGAGTTTGTGGTGATTTGGTTGATGTTCCAATACTAGTCTGAGTGAGTATATCTGAGTAGATTCTAATCCACTGCTAACTTCATACATACGTACAAGTAAAAATATTTGGGAGATTATAAGCTTTTTGTTTATATATTAGCTTTCAACATTTGAGAATTGCTTTTAAATAAATGGGGTGAAGGATTTCTTTCCCTTCGATGCTAATAGTAGTTTCAGGAAAAGTAATAATATTGTTTTTTCCAGAACTACTTTATAGTTTCCTTGATAACTCAAATCTTGAATTTTCTGACTTCCAGATGCACTAGAAATTTGATTTGTAAGTTTAAAAATATTCTACATGATACTTGGTTGTGGATATAACTAAATAATCTAAGCCTGCAACTTGTTTTAAAGTAGAGCATTGTGATCTTTACTTAACTTATTTTTGTGCTGAAAAATAAGCAGGAGCAAGACAAGGACTTCTTATAAGAGGTGGAGATGTATTGGAACGCTTGGCCAGCATAGATTATATTGCGTTAGACAAGGTATATGTAGAATCATGCTCCTCTCGCTTGTGCGCACGCACACTCACAAACACAAAAGAACTGGCTCCAAAATTTAAAAATTTGTTGAATAAAATGATTAATTGTACTGTAGCTATACATGAACTTTTTGCTCAAATCTCACCCAATCTCCCAATCTTCAGACAGGGACCCTCACTGAAGGAAAACCTTCTGTTTCTGCTGTGATTTCTTGTGTTTATGAAGAATCAGAAATTCTTCAAATTGCTGCTGCTGTAGAGAATACAGCTTCACATCCAATTGCTAAGGCTATCATAAATAAAGCAGAATCATTGAATTTGAGTTTCCCAATCACAAGCCGGCAATTGGCAGAACCAGGTTTTGGAACCTTAGCTGAAGTAGCGAAGGCATTAGAATGGTGCATGATTGCAAAATGAATGTCTCAGACCTTCTGACTCTGGAACATACTATTCGTCAATCTTCTGGAGTGACATATTCCAATTACTCAAAACAATTGTTATGTAGGTAATTTTATTTGCATTGAAATAATATGATGCTAAGAATATATATATATATATATATATATATATATATATATATATATATATATATATATATATATATATATATATATATATACTTTTTCTTAAAAGTGCAGTAGGATGGAGGTTTTTATATTTCTTCTTTCCCTTGCTTCTGATTGCTATGTAGCTTCTGTTGACTTTGTGCAAGACAATGAGAGAAAAGCACTTCTTCTTTGTGTTGTCTCTTTATAACATAGATTACATGTGGTATCTAATGACATATTTATTATGTTGTCTCAACATAGATACTTATCTTCCCCCTTAGTTCTCTGTGAGGTGAAGTTGATGATGGAAAAGCCCGTGTATTAACTTCGTTAGTTGGAAGCTTCAGCTGCTTTCTCTACTTCATATTTGCTAATTGATTCCTTGCACTCACATGTAGTGGTGAGTTATTTTCCTGCCTTGTGGCTTACACAACTGCTTCTTTGGGTAGGCTCCAGCAGAAGGGTATCAAAACTCTCCTCTTTTCTGGAGACAGGGAAGAGGCAGTTGCAAATATAGCAAAAGCAGTTGGAATAGGAAAGGAGTCTATCAGATCATCCTTGACTCCACAGCAGAAATCAGGAGCTATCTCAACTCTTAAAACTGCAGGACATCGAATTGCAATGGTACATATTTCCAACTCTACACTTGATCCTGTAGAATTATACTTTTAACACACTGAATCTATTGCAATGATACATATTTCCAGCTTGACACTTGATTCTGTAGAAATATACTTTTAACATACAGAATCTGCTATATCCTAGCATGGTTGCAATCTGTTGTTTTTTATTATTAGTGAAAGCATTCTAGGTGACACTCTCAAGCAAATTTCCAATAGTATAGCTGGCCATGGAAACAATTAAAATAAGATTAGAGATAAGATTTTGCCCTTTCTCTCCAAGCAACCAAAGTGAGAACTTCTAGAAATATTTCACCCGTCAAGAGACTGCTCTCAATTGACATGTCTGGTATTTGAAGGTGGGTGATGGTATAAATGATGCTCCATCTTTGGCTCTTGCTGATGTCGGGATTGCTCTACGGACTGAAGCACAAGAAAACGCTGCATCCAATGCTGCATCCATTATCCTTCTTGGAAACAAATTGTCACAAGTATGCTTTCTCTCAATCTAAAATCTGTTTTTCCTAATACATGCATCCATTAATACTTTCCAGACTCTAGTTAAATATGTTTTTCATTGGCTTTTAGGACTCTTTGATGAATAAAGCCATTAGCTTCTCCATTTTTGAGTTCTAACTTGAAGCCTGTTCCTGGCAGGTCGTGGATGCTTTGGAACTTGCACGGGCAACAATGACAAAAGTGTATCAAAATTTAGCATGGGCAATAGCATATAATGTTGTCGCCATTCCAATTGCTGCTGGAGTGCTGCTTCCCCATTATGATTTTGCCATGACGCCGTCGCTTTCAGGTATGTAAAATTGTTTTCAGCATTCCATGTCCCCGCAAATTAGAGTATTTCACATGCTACCAGTTAATGGACATACCAGAGGTTTTTTTCTAGTCTGATTCTTGACTCAAATACTTGATCTATAGGTGGGCTGATGGCTTTGAGCTCAATTTTTGTAGTTTCCAACTCTTTGCTTCTACAGCTCCATGGGCCTGAAAGGAAGAGTTAGCTTTTCTCACTGATGTCTGTCCGTTCAAGTTAGAAATTATCTAGGGTTTGTATTTGCTGCTATGGTGGGAATAATTTGACAAGCAATGACACACATAAAACAAAAAGTGGCTGGGGGTCTTGTCGATTTTCCTTTTAATTCTATGCCCCTTTGTCCGAATATGTATGATTCAAAAAAATAATAATAATTTACAAACAAAAATCTACAATTAACTGTCTGATGTAAAATTATAGAGAAAATGATTTGTTGAGGAACTGAGTCTAGAGAGACTATTGGATTTTTTATTTTTTAGTTTGTGGATCTGTTTAAAACTGCAATTATGATTTTCACACATATTGGATTTTATTTGGTTTTGATTTGTCCTTCTCATGCCCAACCAACCAGCCTTGTCCTGATTGTTTGTTTATGGCACAGTAAGGTCAGGGTGAAGCAGACTTTATGCTTTTAAACCCAAAATCCTTGCATATGGATCACCTTATGGACTTTATACTCACAGAGGGGGTCCAGGCCCCCATCCCAAATGACCAATAGCACTCTGCCACGTCTTGTCTCCGCCTTATTTTGAATCTCAAACACCAGAGTTAAGACATAAAATTATCAGGAGGAGTTTCTTTCATCCTTATTATGATGCAGTCAGGGACTACCACAAAGCAGAATACCAGTTTTTTTGTCGAATGCTTTACAAAACCAATGAACTAAGGACCTGTTTGGGGTTTTCTGTTTTTTCTTTCTCTACCGAAAATATCAAATAACTGTGAGAGGTCCATGCTGTACCACGGAAGCTGTGAAAATCCCACATCACAGAGATATTTATTTCTCCTAAGTAGCCCCCCATCAACCAGTATGGAGCCATGACAAAGTCCAAAGAGATTGTTCACGACGCATATTTTAAATTTGATATTAAATTATGTACCAGGGTAGAAGCAAAGTTTGGAAGCAAAAAGCCCCAAGAAAATAATGTGTATATATATATATATATATATATATATATGCGTGTGTATATACCGAGAAAGGACAATGGCCAATGCTACAAAATGGATCACGGTTCAACTACATAAACAAAAACAGCTTTGTGATTGATGTAGCAAAGCATTGAATAAGATCCAATGGGGGAGTAAGAGCTACTTTTACCTTAAAAGATTCAATGTGCTGCAACTTGGGAATGTATATCTATGATTATAAAGGGCTTTTTACAAAATAAGCAGGACAGAGATATTCTTTTATAGAGTCCGTTAGTTATATAGGAAGCCGATTTCCTAATTAATCTCTCCACTGCATGGATTGGTTGTTAAATTTGAGAAACCATTATGGTGGACCCATTAAACTTTAATATACAACATTGAATGGGCACGTGATTAAGAACGCTTGTTGTTGAGAGGGTCTTCAATTACTAAAACGCATTGCATGTGATTTGTGGGTCCTACTTCCCCCACACAGCCATCTCAGTACCCGCCTTTTTCTCGTCCCAAAGTCCCCAAGGCCCAACACAAAAATTTCTAAAAATCTTTATAAATAATTATGACTAATAAATAAAAGTCTAAAATTAGATCAGCTAGGACAGGGTGGACATTGCCCTGCTTGCATAATCGACAATGACGTCGCTGCATAGCTCTCACACTTTTCAACCACAATTCACTAAAATTCCACTTGGAATTTATAATTTTATAATTTTATAATTTTTTCGGGGACAATGTTACTTTAGAATGTTTGCATGTGACTATGTAACAAAAAATAGGATCGTATTTTTCTCGTGATTTGCCATATTGAGTTTTTCTTATTGCCAAAATTTGGTGTCATTGTTCATCTATTAGAAATTTGGAACAGACAGCAAATAAAAGTAATAACTAAAATAATTACTGTTTTACAACAAAAACGAAGAAACGAGTAAACAGCTAAAGTAGACTGTCTTTAGAAGCATTAGATTTAAAAATTAGGTATCCAAAGGACTCTTTTAATCACTTGACATGAACAAAATAAATTACATGGATATATTAATAGAAGGTTACAATTGGGTATCTATTCTATAAAAATATATATTTTGTAGGAACAAAAATAAAAAAATAAAAAACGAACACTTCTATCAAAGATTTTTTTTTAAAAAAAAAAACATGGAATATACATGCTTTTACTAGCTGTGGTGTGCAAGTACAGCTTGAATAAAGGAGATGTGAAAGTACAGCTCCAATTATCGTGTGCCACATGGCGGAGTCTATGGGTGAGTTTAAACGGAGATATTCAGAAAGAAAATCGAATAAATTATAGAAGATATTAGATATGCTGGTGCAGGAGGAAGCATTCTGTAATCCAGGAAACATTACGCTGATTACCTAATATCCTCAAAATCATCCTAATTAATTTAATTAATTGTTTATTAATCCCCTTTTTAACCTTTTCTTCCCAAATAAATATAAAAATAATCCAGTCCCAGGGCTTGAAAGCGACATCGGACAGCGACGTTAACGACGTTAAACGGACGTCAGGATACGTGTACCAGGCTTTATGGGCCCAGCTCCTCTCCGGGTGGGACCCACACGAAATCATCGGGGATGCGTCAGAGCCAGTGTGAGAGGACAGGACAAATGACCTTCCCGAGGTGGGAAATATTAATTATTATAAATAATAATTGTTAGAGAGTGACAGAGAGAGAGAGAGAGAGATAGAAAAGAGAGTTAATTCAGACAGGTCTGGCCTCCTTTTCTCAGATCCTTTACCCTATCCCTTCAAATTTTTTACCAACGGTTTTACCCCACTACATTAAACTAAAGTCGCCCAGAGCTTCTTTTTTTTTAAATAAAAAATAAAAATAAAAATTTAATGGTCTATTTATTTATTTTCTCGTTGATTCATGGTTTGACTTTTTATTTTTGGCAGTTTGTGGTTGGAATTTTTTTATTTATCATTGATTGAAAAAAAGGAGGAAATTCGATTTCCCGATAGACAATGAAGGTCGCAGCGGTCCACACGGCCAGCAAATACATGTGCTTGGAACAAATATAGAAATCATGTTTTCCCAATTGTTGTACATCTTTTTTCTTCTTTAGTAAACGCTAAACGTAATTTAAAAGGTTGTTTGGATTTATTATCGTCACCTTTGCATGGTTAACTTTTCTTTCTTTTTTTTTAATCAATATTTTTCTTAACATACGTGGCTGGGATTAAATTGATTTTATCAGTTCCCTTAAAATACACATGAATATTTCATTGGTGGGATCTGCAACTTTTATTTCTTATTCCCTCCTCTATGTACATTCTTTTGTTATATTAATCACATGAAATATGAGTTCAGAATGGTCCAGATAATCATATTTTTAAAAATAATATTACATTAAAAAAAATAGTAAATGAGAATAATTTAATGACTGAGAAAAATGCCTGAAATTCGAAATTTTTAAGTCTCAAATGATACAACATGTGTTTTAAAGTTATTACATCATCAATTAGTATTCTGGCTCTTATTGAATTTATTATTTGAAAATTTCTTATTGACTTTGGATAAATTCGAGATTCTTGATATTCTTCCGTAATTACATTTCTGTCATGTATAAAATGCTAGTGGCCCATCTTTTTTTCCACATATTTTTCTTTTAACTAACATGTCAAATTGACATTCATATTTACGTTAATAAACTGTTTGATTGATTAGGTAAATCACCGTAAACAATTCATTCCCATTCAGCACGTCTATTTTATTTTTATTTTATGAGAAGTTGTAAAACTATAAATTTTGACTGTTTTTGTGTAAAATCAGTAGAAGTAAAATATCAAAATGTTATTTTCAATCAGCACTGACCAGTAGCTTCCGTGTTAAAGTAGCGGTGGCCTATATGACTATTTCATAGTTCCTCCTACGTCTTTTACTATGAATCAAACCTCGTAGTTTCAGAATATCTTAATAGAACATGCTCTGGAATGAATTGTCAGATTAATCCTCCCATAATTAAATATTTACATTTCATTATTTATTATAAGATGCTCCCTAACACTTATAACTATGATTTAGATATCTTATTTTATGGGTGCTAATGTTGCATTAGTAAATTTAAATTATACGGTTGAAATTTTTTTGATCACTGCGATTTTTTTTTTTTATGTATTTCCACGCGTATACACACACGTGCTTGAATAATCAATTAACTATAATGTTCCGAAATCTGAAGGGTAGAAATGGTATCGTCGTTGTAATATTGTTTTAAAAGATTCGTGAATATGAATTTTAATTTACTGAAGATAACATCCAGTGGCGTCAAAATATAAATATATTTACAAAAAAGTGTCAAGTTTATATTAAGATAAAGAGAGAAAGTGAAATGGCACGTAAAACTTTTGAAGGAATAAAATTTAAAAGATTATTACCTAAAAAAAAAATAAATTTAAAAGATGTAAATTTGAAATTCCAAATAAATTATAAATGATATATCATAAGCCAATATAAAAAGAATTAAAAGTCTATACAACTCAGCTAATTAAATAATATATAAACTTTTATATAAAAAAATAAATTTAAAAGATTAATGTATTTATTTTATTTTTAATTATGCCGAGTTGGAAAATATTGCTGTATTATATGGGATCGCGGCATTCTCCATACAATTAAATGGGCTGTGATAATTTTTTTAGAAAATAATTTATTCTTTCTAAGAAAAAAATAAAAAAAGAAAAAAAGTTTGTGAAGGAGTCGTGATTTTTACTTTTTAGGAAAAGAGACCTACTCGATAGCGGAAGCAGCTAGAGTATGGAAATAGGGGGTAGAAAACAATAAATTACGAAACAAGGAGGGGAGGTTGTGCAATTACAAAATTAGAAAGGTAAGAAAAATAAATAAATAAAAAGGCTCGCAAGCCCCACTCTAAAACTCATTGCCGGATATGGATAGAAAGAGAAAGCGGGAGTTCCACTTTGTCAGCTCCAAAAAGATTACACATCTTCTACCTTACCATACATGCCATTAACCTCTCTCTCTCTCTCTCTTTCTCTACGAACACTCACAGAGAAACCGAAGCGAAGCGACCCATTATTCACAATGGCATAGCGTACGGTAAAGAGAGAGAAATTCAACACCCACAGTATATGTATATATATATATATATGTAGATAGATAAATAGCTGTAGCGTTGCAGGTTTTATTGCAGAGTTGTGGCAGATGGTTTTTTAACTTTATCCATGAAATAATTCTCTCTCTCTCTCTCTCTCTCCCTCTTTAGCTCTTTGTTTCTGTTCTCTCTCTAGTTCTTACAGTTGTATTTAGAGGTCTATGTGCCAGTACTGATGTGATTGAACAAGCAAAGTTGAGCTCGTCCTTAGACGTATCTTCAACCCCAGAACAGAAAAAAAGAACCAACACAAAATTGTTGAAACTTTTCGAGTGATAAGCACCAGAAGCTTTTTCTTATGTTCTTTTCTCCCACGGTTCACCTGTAAGCATTTCAATGTCGGCGAGTCCAAGAAGAGGATGGTGTGTTCCACTTCCTCTTCTACTTCTGCTTTCGGGATTTTGCAGACTCGCTGTGTTTCGAAGTGGGCACTGAACCATTAATCATAGCTTTGTGCAGTTGAAGAGCCTTGCGTTGGTTCTTTTGTTTGTTAATGAGGGCTGGGGAAGGTGGCCTTGGTGAAAATTAAGATTTTATTCGGAGGGCAATTATGGCATTTCGGGTCGAGTTCGTTCTTCTGACTTTTTTCGTGTTTATGAGATTCGGTTCCGTGGATTCTGAAGACGGTGAGTCGTTCATTGTGTTGAGGCTTTTTCTCTGTTTGGCTTCCGAGAAAAATGCACGAGAGGGAAGAGGACATAAGAAAATCCAACTGAGAGAACTTAATGACCTGCACTTGCTTTGGAATAGTCTTTTTTTTTTTCTCCATGTTACTGTAACCGGAACTTCATTTTTTTTTTCTCTTGTTTCCCTTTCCTCTTTTTTTCTCGGCAACCAAACAAGGCCTGAACATTTATCTGTTTATTTTCCGAGCAAATTTTCATTATAATTTAGAATAAAACTAAAGTTCAACATTACCGGACAATATAATAAATATTTTCAGCTCCGTGGCTAGTTTTTCTTTTCTCCTATTTTCAGCTTTGCTTATATTTGTTAACGAAGAAAATGGGTTTTTCTTCACATTAGGGTTTAGTATCTACAAGGTCAAGGTTGTGTATGTGTGTCTCGTACTGATTCTAACATATATTGGTTATATAATGAAGGAGCAACACTATTGGAGATAAAGAAGTCGTTTAGGGATGTGGACAATGATCTATATGACTGGACAGACTCTCCATCTTCGGATTATTGTGTGTGGAGAGGAGTCACTTGTGACAATGTCACCTTCAGTGTCGTTGCACTGTAAGTCTTTTTCGTTTTTTTTATTTTTTTATTTTGTTTTGCTGGGTTGACAGGCTATTCTATTTATTTTTTTTTCTGATAGTTGATTTTGATACTAATTTTTTTAAAAAAATTATTATTTTGTATTTGTTGCAGTAATTTATCAGGTCTAAATCTTGATGGCGAAATTTCACCTGCTATAGGAAATCTCAAGGGCCTCCAATCTATGTACTCTACTCCACTCTTTACCTTTTATTTGAATTTTCTTTTTCTTCTGGTGCTATTCTAAGTACGCACAAATGGAGTCTAAGCTTGGTGGTGTTTTAAGTTGTACTGTGTATTAAGTTGAATATTGATGATAAGTGTGCATTCTCTATGATCAGCGATTTGAGGGGAAACCGTCTATCAGGCCAGATCCCAGATGAGATTGGTGACTGTTCATCTTTGAAAAACCTGTAAGCCGTCTTTGTGAAGGAATTTTAACTGTTTTAATTGCATGATTTTTTATTTTTGGACTGTGGCTGTTGCAAGATATAATTTCTTTGTAATGATTTAATGGTGTTTCTAGGGACTTGTCATTTAATGAGATATATGGTGACATACCATTTTCAATCTCAAAGTTGAAACAGTTGGAATACCTGTAAGTTGTCGAACATGTTTATCTCTTTTATATCACTATTACAGTTATTTATCTCTATTTCACAAATGATGAATTATTGTTTATTGTTTTCTAATGGGATTTCAGGATTTTGAAAAACAATCGATTGATTGGACCAATTCCTTCAACCTTGTCCCAGATTCCGAACTTGAAGATTTTGTGAGTGATTTTCCATCTTTTTCTTCAGTATCTGTTGTATTCTTTGTTTAGAAGGCACCCTTGACTGATATTCACACATTCTGGACACTGGTTCTAGAGACCTGGCGCAGAATACTCTCAGTGGGGAAATTCCGAGGCTTATATATTGGAATGAAGTTTTGCAGTATCTGTGAGTGTTCTAGCTGTTAATGTTAACGGTTCATGTGGTGACTCATCTTCAACCTGAAATTTAAAATTTTTGTTTTTGTCTATTTTACTACAGTGGTTTACGAGGAAACAATCTCGTAGGCACACTCTCTCCAGATATGTGCCAGCTCACTGGGCTTTGGTATTTGTAAGTTTGCATTAGCTTCTTCATTCAAATCCTAAAATATTTTTCGTCTGTTCCAGCATATAACATGCTTTTCTAACATTCTTTCCTTCATATGTTGTAGTGATGTGAGAAACAACAGTTTGAGTGGTAGTATTCCTGAAAGTATTGGAAACTGCACCTCCTTCCAAGTCTTGTACGTATCCCATCCAATTTCTGAGATCAAATCTGTAGAATTTCTAAATTAGTCCATTGAAAAATGTTTCATCCCTTTTACTTGGCAGGGATTTGTCCTATAACCAGTTGACAGGAGAAATTCCATTTAATATTGGATTCCTCCAAGTTGCCACATTGTATGTGCTTGCAATTTCTTTGATACTGTTGGTTCTTGGTGTATGTTGTCATTGATTCAGTTGTTTGATTTAAGAACTTCTCTCGTTTTTGTTCTTGCTAGATCATTACAAGGGAATCAACTTTCTGGTCATATCCCTTCTGTGATTGGGTTGATGCAGGCACTTGCTGTACTGTAAGTGCTGTACTGTACTAGAACTAAATCTTGTGCATGTCTTAAAATTAATAATTACTTGTCTCTAGTTGTTTGTTGTGTATCTCAAATCCAATTTATGTCCAATACAGAGATTTAAGCTGCAACCTGTTAAGTGGAGAAATCCCTCCTATTCTGGGAAATTTGACATATACAGAGAAATTGTAAGTACGTGATTGGCATTCACTTTTTTCTTTTATGATCCGGCTGCATAATTATGAAATAAATATCTCTGATAAGTAGACAATAAATAATAAACTAAAAGAGATTTACAGATGTACACGCTGACTCCAATATCTTAAAATTTGTAGGTATTTGCATGGAAACAAGCTGACTGGATCAATTCCCCCAGAGCTGGGAAACATGACAAAGCTTCATTATTTGTATGTAAACTATAATACGTTCCTCCAGGCTCTTTCTAATACTTTATATAGCAAACAATTTTTCTGTCATAACTTATTGGTTAGACAAGATTCAAGTTGTTTTCTTCAACCTTTTGTGATACCACATTGTGGAATATGGCTCAAAGCAATCATATATTAGCTGTCTTGAGTTTAGACGAGTAATATTCTTTTTTGTTCAGCAGTCATAAAGATTGAGACAATACATTCACTCTTAAATGATGCGGCTTTTGCAGGGAATTGAATGATAACCATCTCACTGGACATATTCCATTTGAGCTTGGGAAGCTCACTGATTTATTTGACCTGTAGGTTCTGTTATCATGGACTTTATTTCCAGTGGTTTCTGCATATCTTAAATACGAGTTACTGATGAAATATTTTTGCAGTAATGTTGCTAACAACAATCTTGAGGGCCCTATCCCTGATAATCTTAGTTCATGTACAAATCTTAATAGTCTGTAAGCTCCTAAACCTTAATTATTTTACTGTTTTAGAATCTTTTTTTTTTTTACTCTATTTTAAGGTATTATTTATGATTACAGCAATGTGCATGGGAACAAGCTGAATGGAACCATCCTTGCTTCTTTCCAGAGGCTGGAGAGTATGACTTATCTGTAAGGACAATGCAATTCATGTTAAATTGTCTTGCACCATAGTTTTGGTTGTCACTTGTCCTTCTAAATGTATAATTCCCATTTTGTCTTCTTGTATTTAAGAATTGCTACGTCCTCTCTGTTGCCATCACCACTGTATAGTTTTATTGATTTGTTTCTAAAACGTTTCCATGCACACACTCACAACCATCATGATTTCAATGATACATTTTCTTTCTTTAGTTGCTATTAGAATGTTTCTCATAGCTTCAACTGCATCTTATTGATCATTCTCAGAAATCTCTCATCCAACAATCTTCGTGGCCCAATACCAATTGAGCTATCTCGGATTGGTAATTTGGACACTTTGTAAGTATTAATTCCTCCAGTAGTTTCTTTCTTGTTTTACTTTCCTGTACTAATATATAATATTCTCAGGGATATTTCTAATAATAAAATCAGTGGCTCTATTCCTTCTTCCCTTGGTGATTTGGAACATCTTCTGAAACTGTGAGTTCCACTGCTTGTAGACTCATTTTTCTTCATTGATTTCTTTTGCTGACACCTGCTATTTAATTATGCAGGAATTTGAGCAATAATTATTTAACGGGATTTATTCCAGCAGAATTTGGTAATCTAAGAAGTGTTATGGAAATGTAAGTAACTGCTTTGTCGTTTTGAATTCCCTTGACATGAAATGTCCATCAATTACATTTAACTTTAGTTGGTAGTTTATAATCTTATGTTTCCTGTGTTTGCATCATAGTGATCTTTCAAACAATCACATTGTGGGCTTGATTCCTCAAGAACTTAGTCAGATTCAAAGCTTGTCCTCACTGTAAGTTATGATCTCCTTTGATTGTGATTACTTTAGTCATGCGATGGATACAAGTAGTTGTTATGGTTATGCTGACCTAAGCTCTTACCTTCCGACTGTTTTCTGCATCCAATATCTAACTATTTGAGGTGTGGATATTTATAGAACAATTCATAAGTTTTTGGCATTGAGCATTGAACCCAGCTCAAAAGATGTTTTAGTGCAGTGCTTAATATGTGCTTATACAAGCTTTCTGAGATGACACTCCATTTTTCTGATTCTGCTTGGCTTTCTAGTAAATTTTTTTTTTATGAAATAATGACCTTCCCAAGGTTTCCCGTGATGAATCATTATGGTTCATGGGTGTGATGCTTTTTAGGTTGCATGTAGTTTTTGTTTCTAATTTCTTGCCACAAAATATTGCAGGAGATTAGAACACAACAATTTATCAGGGGATGTGATGTCACTTGTCAACTGCCTCAGCCTTACTGTATTGTGAGTGCTTGTAAAAATTCTGTTTTGTTTATAAGCTACTCAACATAATTGTAAGGTTACACCTTCTATTTTATGATGGATAGTGATTAATTATCATATCCCTGCAGAAATGTATCTTACAACAGTCTAGTTGGCAATATTCCCACAAGCAATAACTTCTCAAGATTTACTCCTGATAGGTTTGAGAATCTGACTACAATCTAAATTTCTAAAGTAAATTAGTTCATGTTGAAAGGTCTGCATATGAACTGATGTATGCATTGCTCTTTTTGCTTGTAAAATCTTTCTTGTATGCTCTTGACTGACATATTCTTTGTGAAGCTTTCTTGGAAACCCTGGTCTTTGTGGCTACTGGCTTACAGCTCCATGTCACCAGTTTCATCCAAATGAGCGAGGTAAATAAAAAAAGTCTGGTTGCTAAGTTGCTTTACTTGATAATTGTCTTGTTCTATTATTAAGGGAAGTAGCGAGGAAAATATACTTTCATGAATCATCAGCATATGTTGCATTCCTTTCATTTCATTAGCATAGCTTCGTTCCTGGGTCAAGATACAGTTTAAGAGAAACTAAAATTTTAATTTTCCATTCTTGTCCCATTTGTTGTCTTTGCAGTCACAATATCTAAAGCAGCTATCCTAGGAATCGCTCTTGGCGCCCTTGTGATTCTTCTCATGATTTTAGTGGCAGCATGTCGACCCCACAATCCAATAACTTATCCAGATGGTTCTCTTGACAAACCAGGTGCCTTAATTCATTTTACATATCTATGCAAGTGAACCATGACTCTTTTGGTAATTGGTAAACCGCAAGATTGAGAGGATTAGGTAAATGAGAATAAAACAATACTCTGTAGTAGACTTTTATGTGTTTTTTCTTTGGCTTGAGATTCTATATCAATTTGTAGCTCCAACTTCCTTTTATAATCATATGGTGCTAAAGAAAGTGCTGGGCTGGTTTACATAAATAGGGTAACTAACACGAGGTTAGCTTGTGGCTTAGGTGTTTATGATCACTACTTTTTTGGTTACATCTTAATAGGTTTTGATAATCTTGCCTTTGAAATCCAGCTACTAATTACTTAAAACTCTGTGCTTGTGAAACAGCAGTTAGTTACTCAACGCCAAAGCTAGTGATTCTTCACATGAATATGGCGCTTCATGTTTACGAGGACATCATGAGAATGACTGAAAACATGAGTGAAAAATACATAATTGGTTATGGTGCATCAAGTACAGTATACAAATGTGTTCTTAAAAATTGCAAGCCAGTGGCTATCAAAAGACTATATTCTCACTATCCCCAGTGCTTGAAGGAATTTGAGACGGAACTTGAGACAGTAGGGAGTATCAAGCATCGTAATCTAGTTAGCCTTCAAGGATACTCTCTGTCTCCTTCTGGAAACCTTCTCTTTTATGACTACATGGAAAATGGCAGTCTCTGGGATCTCCTTCACGGTAAGTTTAGATATTTAGTTTCAAGATGTGTTATGCATTATTTTGTTAGTGTTCCTAAACTTATTAAAATTAAAGCATATTGTGTCCATCTTCCGAGAGTCTGAGAGTAGGGCTTTTAGAGAATGCATGCATGCTTTTTCACAAGGTTAGTAGAATCCTTGTACAAAGATCTTCCTTTCTAAGTCCATCTCTTTAAATGCCGTTTACAGGACCTAGCAAAAAGAAAAAGCTTGACTGGGACACTCGGCTGCAGATAGCACTTGGAGCAGCGCAAGGACTTGCATATTTGCATCATGATTGTAGTCCTCGCATCATCCACAGGGACGTGAAGTCATCTAACATATTACTGGACAAAGATTTTGAAGCTCATCTGACCGATTTCGGTATTGCCAAGAGCTTGTGCACCTCAAAATCCTACACTACTACCTACATAATGGGCACCATTGGGTACATAGATCCTGAGTATGCTCGAACTTCACGCCTCACTGAGAAATCAGACGTCTATAGCTTTGGCATTGTCCTCCTTGAGTTGCTTACGGGAAGGAAAGCTGTAGACAACGAGTCCAATCTTCACCATCTGGTTAGTCTCTCATAAGCAACTGTGAGGGGTTGATTTTTAATTTAACTACAAATCATGTTTACCATTAATTGGCCAGTGCGTAAACCTACGAGTCTTTTATCTCAGATTTTGTCCAAGACAGCAAACAACGCTGTAATGGAGACCGTAGATCCTGAGATCACAGCCACTTGTAAGGATCTTGGAGCGGTGAAGAAGGTGTTTCAGCTGGCTCTTCTATGCACCAAGAGACAGCCATCTGATAGGCCGACCATGCACGAGGTTACGAGAGTTCTAGGGAGTCTTGTACCGTCCACCACACCACCACCAAAGCTATCAACCACCCCAACACTACCATCCACTCTACCATCTGCCAAAGTGCCTTGTTATATGGATGAGTATGTCAATCTCAAGACCCCCCACTTGGTGAATTGCCCATCCATGAGCACTACTGATGCCCAGCTCTTCCTCAAGTTTGGGGAGGTAATTTCTCAGAATAGTGTGTGACTGCATGGGGAATTAAAATTATGATTATAAAATATCCAAAAAAAAAAAAGAAAAAGAAAAGAATGGACTGTAAGAGGAGTGGAAAGTGCTTGGGTTAATTGGAAAATGTGCATAAAGATTTGGCATGTCAATTATTTATGGCTGGAAAGATAGAATAGAATGAACAACTTTTACTAATAGAGTTGAAAAAGTTTGTGTACCCCCACAAAAATTTGTACTGTGTAAAAAATTATGGCTGTAATCTTAGCATGTGTTTTAGTGGGACCACTGCCACAGTGGGTCTGGTCTGTTGGGACTTGGGGGATGGGGTTTGCAGGCTTTCTGCAGAGTTGGGTGAGCAAGACCAGGGCTGCATTGTATGCTTCACCAGCAATAATGCACTGCAAGCCTTTAACGTTTAGCAGGAGGACGGCATCTTCATCTTCTTACAGCTTTCCGCTACATTTTATTCCTCAAAATTTATTTTCAAGGGGTCCGTTATATTTATGGCTTCTCCGGTTTCCTAAATATAATTATAAAATATATCTGCATTAAAATATTCAAATTATTATTTTTACTTTCTTAATGGATTCCATCTTCCATCATGTTCAAATATACCATTATAATTATATATATACTATATATAATCCTCTCTATATCTTTCTCAATTATTCTATTATTGGAAGAAAAATAAAAAATTAAAGAATTGAATTATTCTCATATAAGCTGTTTTATATATGTATATTTATATATATTATATGAACGTGGAGTTTCGTCGTTGCAGAAGATGAGACTTTAATGTAAAATTAATGGCAAATAAAAGAAGCTTGTTCTCTTTGATGGTTGCTTCAAAATGGAGTGCGTATAGTAAATCTACCTTCGGCTGATGCAACCTGCTGCAATTGCCTCTTGGTTGCATCAGAAACCCAAAGATATTCTATCTTAGCAATTGGATCTGATTCCTGGGGCGGCGTGCCGCGAGGAGGCCCATTTATTATCTCAACAAATCAATCTTTTTGTGTTACCGTGAACCAAAAAAAAAAAAATCTATATATATATATATATATATATTTTATTCGCATATAAAATAATCCTACCTGTCAACTGAATTATATATTTTAATTAACAAATAAATACAATCCCTCGTTTTCTTTTTATTGGTAAATTCATTTAGAGTTTTGACTCTTTTTTGGTTTCTTCTTTAGTAAGCAATTCAACTAGTCATGCAAGGCCAGAGCCAATCTGATAGCAAATATATGGTTCATTTTATTTTTGTCGGGAAAAAAAAAGAAGATAGCAGCATAGATTCGATAAAGTACATACAGAGTTCAATTATTTCCAAGACCATAAAGACTGATAGGTGTATAAATGTGATTGTTACATAAAGTCGAAATCAATTGTGGATATATAGTCATCCTCATGCTGGGATAGGATAATTTTATAGCGTAGGCCAAACAAGGACGCTCTTACTTATTGTTTGGCAACAAGTTTGTCACGTCGGTTACTTAGTTTCCAAGCTAAACTCAAAATCGTTAAGCGGTTGAAATTCCGGGTGGTGAACGTTACAGATTCGAAAAATGGCATTTAATTACGGTGAATGAAAGTGACAAGAAGGAAATTTCATGATATTATTTTTGAATGTATTTAAGCGGCCAAACGGTCGTTTTCAGCGGGGACACCCAAATCTCGAGTCGATCGAAATTAGCGTTGCGCAGTAAAAATGAAATGAAAATCCAAAACCTCCGAACCAAACCAAACAGAGTATTTTTGAATTTGGAGGTGACGTGTCGAATACGATATATAATACGCTGAAGCTTCGCCATTTTTGACTTCTAGTCTACACCTGTTAGGGCGGGAACCCAAAAGATTCACCCAAAGGTCATGCCCGTAAGTATCTTTCTGCCTCTTATTTTGTCCCTCTCTGTTCTTAGGGTTTCAGTGCCCGTTCCCCTTTGCTTTTCTGATCCGTTTTCAAGAAATTTAGGGTTTTTGTTTGTCATTGTCACTTTTTTTTCCCACGCAGGAACCAAAGATGAGCCTGCGTAGGGGCTCCAAGGTTTGGGTCGAAGACAGAGATTTGGCCTGGTCCGCAGCTGAAGTCGTCGACTATGTTGGCAAGCAAGCTCAAGTTGTCACTGCTTCTGGGAAAAAGGTGGAAAAATTTACGGCCATCGCTTTGTTTCTAGACTAGTTGCTGTCTGGTGTTCAAAACTTTTGTTTTATTTTTATTTGAATTTTGGTACTTGGGGATGGGGTTTGTAGGTTCTGGCGTCTCCGGAAAGCTACTGCCAAGGGACGCAGATAAGGAAGACCATGGCGGAGTGGACGACATGACAAAATTGACGTATCTGAATGAGCCAGGAGTTCTTTATAATCTTCAGAGAAGATACGCTCTCAATGACATTTACGTGAGTGGAAATTTTCTCTCTTTAAGCATATCAGAAAATGCCATTAATGGACGGTTATAGTTAATTAAATGTAAGTTTTTAAATTTGATCATCGCCTGTTAGTAATTATCTATTTACCTTTTTTGTTCTGAAGAGCTCCACATGTCATTTGTATTTCCAAATCCCGTTTTTCAAGATTGAATCTGCATTATGTCATGATTTCATGTAATAATGTGGTATCATTGATGGCATTAATTGTTTGCAAGATGCGGCACATTTTGGGCTGTTCATCATCTTCGCAAATTTTGGGATTTGGCGATCCCTCTAAACCACAGTGGGCAGGGTACATCATAACTGTTTTGTATTTTTAAGCGTACTTGGTACAAGTTAAGGTTGTCATTCATATTACTTTATCTTTATAAGATGCATCTGTAGTTTGTCCGGGGCATCTAGTCATAACTTCATTATAAAAATTTGGTTTTTCAATGTAGTGTATGAAATTGCATTATGTAGTAAAATCTAGTTTGCATAATGGAACTCAATGTGATCTTTTTACTTTTGTATTTAATAGACATATACAGGAAGCATCTTGATTGCCGTTAACCCGTTCACAAAACTTCCACACCTGTATAATATCCATATGATGGAGCAATACAAGGGAGCTCCATTTGGTGAGCTGAGCCCTCATGTTTTTGCTGTGGCTGATGCATCATATAGGTATGTCAATTTTTAAACATCCTTTTGAAAATTGAGGGGTGCTTTTAGTTGGCCTCTTTTTGATTTCATGTATTGCTGTTCCAGTTACTGATATTTGTTAACTTTTATTGACTTTATAATTCAGGGCAATGATGAACGAGGGTCGAAGCCAATCAATATTGGTCAGTGGAGAAAGTGGTGCAGGGAAAACTGAGACAACTAAACTTATAATGCAGTATCTTACATATGTAGGAGGGAGAGCTGCTGGTGATGACAGAACGGTTGAGCAGCAAGTTCTTGAAGTAAGATTTATTCTTAGTTAGGTCCATTTACTATGCGTCATCAAGCAATTATTCTGAAGATGCTTGTTCAATTTGTTATTTGTTGGTGGAGACCTTTGCTGTAGAAGTTTACATTTAAGGCTTAAGTAGGTAGGATTCAAGTTATCAATCTTGTAGATTGAATCTGTTTTGGTCTTTAAGTTGAACTGGAGATGATTGGTCTTTACTCAAAACTTGATGATTGACCAAGTTTTTGTATTCTGTTCTTTGTTTTATAATGTTAGTGGATGTTTTCATGTTTCTATCTCAATGTTATTGAAATAATATTTTATTTTTCCATTTTTATACATGCTTCAGTCAAATCCACTTTTGGAGGCGTTTGGTAATGCGAGGACTGTTAGGAATGACAATTCGAGGTGTGCCACATGATTTTGCTTCCCTTTAATTAGCATTATATAAACTTATGCTATTTATTTCTCTAGAATCGTATGAAATATTTTTATATCAGTTATTCTTTACATCTTAGTTCAAAACTATTAATGCTTGTGTTTTCATAATTTTGTGGCAGTCGTTTTGGCAAGTTTGTTGAGATCCAGTTTGATGCAAATGGTAGAATATCAGGTGCTGCTATTAGAACTTACCTCTTGGAAAGATCCCGTGTAGTTCAGATAACAGATCCTGAAAGGAATTATCACTGCTTTTATCAATTGTGTGCATCTGGGAGGGTGTGCACTCTTTCTCTCTCTTTATGTATATGCATCTGTTTTATGTGTGTGTACTTGATATAGTATTGATGAAGGTAAATCGATGTAACATTGAATGAGTATATGATGTACATATTTAGCAAGGTGTAGGACCATACATATGATCTATCTGTTTATAACCACGTTATATTTATCTGTTTAGCTCTCTTACTGACTGTGAACAAATGATTGTAAATAGAAGGATTTATGCATCTTTTTAGCACTGTGTGTAAGAATATCTATATCCTCTTCTTCGTATATGTTTTTGTGTTTGTTTGGTACTTTTTAATACTTTGCATGGTGATGCTCTTCATATTTCAGGCTGTATCAAGTTGTGATTTATTCGTATCTGTACATATTTATCAATTTACACAAGTTCATATACGATCTTTGGTATTTCTTCTAGATTCCTGAAGTTTATTGACGTATTCTTTGGGTGACCTATGTTCAGGATGCAGAAAAGTACAAATTAGGACATCCAAGTGATTTCCACTATTTGAATCAAAGCAGGATGTATGAACTAGATGGAGTAAGCAATGCAGAGGAATACTTGAAGACGAGGAGGGCAATGGATATTGTTGGAATTAGTCATGAAGATCAGGTTTAATAACTCTTTGCTAGAGGATATTTGATTGCAGTTAGATGATGTTTCCCCTTTGAAATGTAATATTTATTAATGGTTCAATGATGTTTTTTTTATTCTTTCATCTCCTATTAGGAAGCAATTTTTCGCACTTTAGCTGCCATTCTACATCTGGGAAACATCGAATTTTCTCCCGGGAAGGAGCATGATTCTTCAGTTTTGAAGGATCAGAAATCTAGCTTTCACATGCAGATGGCTGCTAATCTTTTCATGTATGTGATTAATAATATAGATAGAAGTTTCTTCTATGAATGTTGAGCAAGTTGATGGATTTGTTTTCAGTTAATGAGATTTTTTAAAAATGTTTTGAATATATAATTCTTTATGTTTTTAGATATATTTCTTTTATATTTATGTCAAAATGTTATTATTGCGAGTTAATTTTGGGGAGATATATTTTAATTTTGAAAACGTACAATATTTGGCGAATGGTATTATAATGTGAACAAGCTGATTTTATCCTTGTCCATGTTTTTTGAAAGAACTTTTCAAATTTAATTATTTATCAGGTGTGATATGAACCTCTTGCTAGCAACGTTGTATACTCGCTCAATTCAAACTCGCGAAGGTAGTATTGTTAAAGCCCTTGACTGTGACGCTGCCGTGGCAGGTCGAGATGCATTGGCAAAGACGGTTTATGCGCGGTTGTTTGACTGGTATGCTTTATAGCACATCCCACAGATCAATTTCTTATCTGATTGCAGATATATCGAGGGCATATTAAACTTTTGGTTTTTGTTTCAGGCTGGTTGAAAAAATTAATAGATCTGTTGGGCAAGA
This sequence comes from Rhamnella rubrinervis, assembly GCA_007844105.2. Classification (NCBI taxonomy): domain Eukaryota; kingdom Viridiplantae; phylum Streptophyta; class Magnoliopsida; order Rosales; family Rhamnaceae; genus Rhamnella; species Rhamnella rubrinervis. Next base: position 3,953,470 of record CM017581.2, read on the forward strand.
TCTGAATTCCAGAATACAAATTGGAGTTTTGGATATTTATGGTTTTGAGTGCTTCAAGGATAACAGGTAACAGTTTTGACTTATTCTGAGACTTTTGAATTTTGAATTCTTTCATCATTTTTCAGTTATAGAATTTTTTTTTTGTGTTGGATATGCAGTGAATAATGAATTGATTTCCAGGGTGATTTTATATATTTGATTGTTATAGAGCCCTGATCTTGTTTAGTTTTCTTATTTGATATTTGTGGATACTCTATGAAAATTACTTGGATGAGGAATTTAATGAAATCTTTATGGTTGATGTGCTCCAACTTTGTATTTGCTTTTGCTCTTGGCATGACATATCTTTCTGTGCTTTGGCTTCGATTTGTTTGTTATATGTGCTAAAGGATGAACAATATGGGATGGTTTGCCAACAAAAAGGCCAAAGACCTTTGATTTATATATGCATACCAATAAAAATGAAAGGTTTATGTTCTCTTACTGACCTATGGTCTAGTTCTAAAAAATGTTTCAATTAGGTATTTTCATGGCTTATTCAATTTGTTTATGTCAGTGATTGCAAGTGTTCGATACTAATTTTGTTACTGTTTGATGTCAATTTTGTTTCATAATTTCATTTGAAGCCTTACTTTTGTTGTTATTCAGTTTCATCATAATTATACTGTATTCATTTGATTGATTAACATTTTTTACTCCGCAGTTTTGAGCAATTTTGCATTAATTTTGCAAATGAAAAGCTTCAGCAACATTTTAATGAGGTGCACATAGCTCTTCTTTTAATTATAGTTACTAAAGATAATGCAGTGTTATACTATCTAATTTTTTTTTTCCCCATTTATTGCAGCATGTATTCAAAATGGAGCAGGATGAGTATAGAAAAGAGGAAATTAATTGGAGCTACATTGAATTTATAGACAATCAAGATGTTCTAGATTTGATTGAGAAGGTATGCTCATTCTCTTAACATTTGATAGACAACGTTTTTGTTTACCATAGCTTTGGTACTGCATCTTTTTTACATAAATTTTGTCCCTTTTGTGTCATCTAGTCAATATATCTAAGCAGTTATATAATTCATTATGATCTCTGGTTGAGGAACTGAAGTCTTCTATGAATCAATATATTTAAGCTATTTTGTCTTTGATTTATTGAGATTTATATGTGGTGTAGAGATATAACCTTGCATCCAAAAGTTTGTGACAAGGTGACTTCCATATACAATAATGACAAGATAATAGTGACTTCCATATCCAGAAGTCTTCTTTATGCAATATTTTATTGTATGGCAAGTAGAGAATATTTTTCGTTCTTTATCTTTTGTTATTTTTATTACGGTTTACATTATTGTTTTCTATAGTCTTATCCATTTGTCTTTATTAAATCGAGTAACTCATGAACCTTGTGCTATATAAATTGATTTGCAGAAACCCATTGGGATAGTTGCTCTGTTGGATGAAGCTTGGTACAATTTGAGTTCTTCAATATAGATTGGTGCGTCTTACTCTATATAGTGTTTGCTAGCACTTTATCCTTATCCTGATTTTCTTATTTTTGCAGCATGTTCCCAAAATCAACACATGGAACATTTTCAACCAAATTGTTTCAGCATTTCCCTTCCCATGCACGGTTGGGAAGGGCAAAATTTTCAGAAACAGATTTTACCATCTCCCACTATGCTGGAAAGGCATGTCATATATCACAACATATTTTCAAAGACTCCTATAATTTGGATTCATGTTAATAATTATCAGCTTATATATAACCTTATGCTGTAGGTTACTTATCATACAGATACTTTTCTGGATAAAAATCGTGATTATGTTGTGTTAGAACATTGCAATCTACTTTCTTCTTCCAAATGCCCCTTTGTTGCTGGACTTTTACCTCCATTGCCTGAGGAATCTTTGAGATCATCTTACAAGTTTTCTTCTGTGGCTTCAAGATTTAAGGTATGCCTTTTATTAAGCTTTAGTTAATCTTATTTCTTATCCTACTAAGTGTTGATTGTAGATGCATGTCCTTCAAAGAGTACAAAAGGGTATGGGGTTAGTTCCTTATTTAAGCAATGACCATAATATAAATTTTTGGTCGTAATCTTGGATGTGCCTAGCCGGAAAGCAAAAAGGGTTCCTTTGAAAAAATCTTCTTTATGCCATGTATCTTTCAATGTTATATCATGGCTTTCTTATGGTTCCTTTATGCAATTGGTACAAGGTTTCAATTTCCCTTTTTTTGTCTCTTTTGAAGTACTTATATTACCACCCCAACTGAATCTGTGACTTGTTGGATATAGTTGCTTGCCATCGTCAATGCTTGGATATCATGTTTATTTGTCTTCTCAGTCATTGAACTTGATAAATTTTTAGGAAATATTATCATTGTTTTCTTAATAACTGTTCTATGTGCTATTAACTTAATTATTTCTTTCACTGCTTGCAGCATCAACTTCAAGCACTGATGGAAACCCTCAACTTGACAGAGCCTCATTACATACGTTGTGTGAAACCAAACTCTTTAAATCGACCACAAAAGTTTGAGAATCTGAGCATCTTACATCAATTACGCTGCGGGGTAAGTGATATTAAAACTCCTATGCATCTCTTGGTCCTTATATCCTCACCTAATTGTTGCTGCTGGGATGTTTGGTGTCATTTTTGTCATTTACTTGATATGAGATGCTTTCTGTTTCAATGTGTGTTTACATTAACTATATGCACAGTGATATTCATTTTAATGCTTTCATTCATAAATGCTAGTTTGAGTTTACCCACTTTCAATCACATGTGCACATGTCCACCCACTTAGTGATAATAGTAGTAAGAGTTTGACTTTGGTTTCTGTGAAAATATTACTCTATATTGAATTGAATTAATGTGTGTGGTATTTATAGAAATACAAATACTAAACACCCTAGGAAATACAAAATTACAAAAAGTCCTTGTTGACTTTAAGACTAGGATTAACGCTTCCTAATTCTAATATACCACTAATATTAACTAAAAGACTTTGTGGCTAAAATGTCCTCCATGGCCAGCTTGCTAATCAAGCTTAGCAAACCTTTAGTAAATGCTACTTGTTCAAGTTGGAAGATAAGGCATTTAACTATCAATCTTTTCTTTAATAAAATGCTTGTCAACTTCAACATGTTTAGTTCATGAAGAATCGCAATTTGTTATCAGGTAGCAAACAAGAAATCTTCAAATCCTCCTCTTTATCCATAATATTTCACAAATTCCATGCAACTAATCGCTTCTAGGTTTTTACTATAACTAGATTACCTCCAACAAATGGACAATATTTGACCTGGATGTAGATGACCTTTATTTTCAAATAATAAACCTTACTGAGTTCCTTTCAAATATCTCGACTCAAAATGTTTGCATAAATTGACTCACTTATATTGACAAATATATCAGGAACACCACATAAACTTCAAGTTAGCTTCAATGGGGTATTTTACATCCAAGCATACTTGTACATATTTTCATGCCCTTATCTTCCATGCCAAGAAAGTATTTTAAAACTCTTTAATCTCAAACTCACTTAGCACCTTTTAAATTTTTCAATTTCATTTTATATCATCAACATAGACAATTAATATAGCAATTTTGCCATCAAATACAAACATAGTATGATCGCAATATCAAATCCTTTAGGCTGATGCTTTAGATCATACAAAGATTTTTTAATTTATACCTTATTGTCACCATGCTTTCCTTTAAATCCTAAGTCCATAAATACCTCTTCAAGCTTCCATTTAAAAATGCATTCTTTACATCCAATTGATACCCAATTGAATTTATTGAATTGATCTTAGCCTCTTCATAATCAATTCCATATGTTTGAGTGAATTTGCTACTAGCCTTGCTTTGTATGTTACATTTCACCCACCCATTTACAACCAACGGTCTTCTTGTCTTTGGTAGTTCCACTTCCCAAGTACCATTCTTTTTAGAGCATTCATCTCCAAAACCGCAGCTAATCTGAATTTTCCAGCTCGTATGGTTAACAAACAAGTTTGAAATTTTAGTAGTAAAGGCCCTATAACTACTAGACAATTAAGACACATATTGCAGGTGTGCATTGTGCAATTGGCAAACTAAGATCGAGAAAGTACTTTGATTCAATCGAAGAAGGAATAGGAATACAAGCATGTTCTTATTGAGTGTTCGTCCTTATTATTTTGGAAACTTTCAGTACACTGGTCGCAAATTTCTCCCCGGGCTTTTTTTCACAAAAGGACTAGATGACAAAGGCAATGATGACAAGAATACCATCATGGGACAAAGGCAATGCACCATCATGAGATAAAGGTGCATCTATTGGGTTGGCTCACATCTTCCTAAGATGATGAGGACTAAAAGATGTTCTACAAAAGAGACATCCAAGCTAATAAATTTTGTCCGAGGGTTGTTATACCCCTTTTGAGATGGAGCATATCCAAGAAAAATACATTTGAAGGTTCTAATTTAGAGCAAGGTGATTAGGAATATGAACATGAACCAAACACTTTTAAGGGTAGATCAAATAGTTCTTGAGTGTGGAAAAATTGTTTGAAAATTGTGAAAGTGTAAAACAGCCTATTAATCAAATAAGAGGTCATATTTAAAACAAACGCTTTAAATAAGAAAACTAGGTGACCTAATCTACGATGCCATAACATAATTTGATCACGGATAGAACTAAAGCACTTTTGTTGCCATCACGGATCAAAATAATAAAGTTCATCTTCCTCAATCCAAGTCAAAGACACAACAAGAATCAAAAAATAACATGACAATTAGAATCCTTAGAGTTTGCTATTACAAGTAAGGTTAGGAACATGAAGAACCGATCGTAACTCGATATTGAGAGTTTTATGTTTCTGAATGAGAGAAACTACCATCCGCAATCCTAATTTTCTTATTACACATGGTGAGTAAGATTTGAATAAGCTCAAAGAGGTCATATGATCGGATGCACAATCAATGATCCAAGGTGATGATAATGAACAATAGAAAGAGTTTAGACAACTACTTGATTTGAATTGAGTTTTTGAAGATGCTCTAGTTGTTCCTAAAGGAAACTTCATTAAGTTCTTGCAAATCGATCCCTAGCCCCTTCCAATTTGCTGGTTTACCATGTAATTTCCATTCTCGATGAGTGATCACACCATACTGAGGCCTATCTATCGTGGCTGAATTGGGACCATTTTTCCTACATGTGCATCATCACCAAGGCCGATCCTTCCAAAGGTCCTTTTGGTTCTTTCCAAGCATGTCTCCTCCCTCCTAACTTAAAAACTTGAGAGATGCCAATAAGTCTTCCTCTAACTTCATCAAACTCCACATTCAAACCAGCAAGAAACTTGAAGATCCGATCCTTCTCCTTTTTTGTTATGATTACAATCCTCTGATTTCCACTCATAGTCGTTATACATGTCAAGTTCTTGCCATAGTCTTTTCAAGGAATTGAAGTATTTGGTAACGTTTCTAATCCTTGACGAATCCTTTTAATTGTAACTCATACACTGGATTGATTGCCAAGGTCAATACATGTGACTAACATTATCCCATAATTGGCATGAGAAAATTCTAATATCCTCTTCCATGGAATTAACAAGCCATGACATAATCATTGAGTTTTGCATCCCGGATATCTAGCATCGGTGGCCCTTTGTTTCATGATGTAACCAATCTTTCCTCTTCCACGAATATACAAACGCATGATTGAGACCATCGAGAAAAATTATCTCCATTCAATTTAATGTTGGTTATTCTGTATCTCGATAGGAATACCGAGGATGTTTCAAGTAACCACATGATAGGATCACCTGGGTTAAGATAAAAATATAAACTGAAACTGGAAAAGTCCAGCAAAGAAACAAGTTTCAGCTAGAAATCCTTGGGAAAGACCTGAATAGAGGTCGGCAGCAAGGAAAATTATGGAACCTTAAGGGAAAAACTAGAATAGGGTTCAGCAGGAAGAAGAAAACCAGCCGCAGCTAAAACCCTAGCTCATACCATGTGAAAATATTACTCTATATTGAATTGAATTAATCGATATTTATAGAAATACAAATACTAAACACCCTAGGAAATACAAAATTACAAAAAAGTCCTTGTTGACTTTAAGACTAGGATTAACGTTTCCTAATTCTAATATACCACTAATATTAACTAAAAGACTTCTAACAGTTTCATGTTTATGTAATTTAAGATAGTGATTGTTTGGTTTGTGTAGGGTGTTTTAGAGGCTGTTCGGATAAGTTTGGCAGGTTATCCCACAAGAAGAACTTATCCGGAGTTCGTAGATCGCTTTGGAATATTAGTCCCTGAATTTATGGATGGAAGGTGAGTTTTCTTTTTTGTTCATGATAGATGATAATGAAGATCCTATTGCATTGTTGCTTTGTTGTTTCAACACTCTCCTTTCTAATTATTTAACTATTAAACCTTATATTTTTTTTCTTGTGATTGCTAATATATTTTGCATCTAGTTATGATGAAAAAGCTACAACCGAGAAAATTCTGAAAAAGTTAAACCTTGAGAATTTTCAGGTATGCTTCCTAAAGTATCTAAGGATATTTTTTTTAGGTATTCAGTAGTTTGCTATTTATTATTATTTTTTTATTGTGCAGTTGGGTTGGACAAAAGTGTTTCTCAGGGCTGGACAAATTGGTGTTTTGGACTCCCGTAGGGCTGAGGTTTTGGACAATGCTGCAAAACTAATTCAGCGTCGATTGAGAACATATATTGCCCGCAGGGATTTTATCTCAACCCAAGCTGCTGCATTTGTACTACAAGCTTATTGCAGAGGTTCTCTTAATCTTCTACTTTCATTTTAAGTGCAAATCATTTTCCATTTTTGTTTTAATTTTAAGTAACAATATCCACCGTTTTGCTTGGAATTTTCTTCTATCCCTCCTTAATCATCTCAACATAATCATTCGATGATATGTCCAAATGGACCAGTTTAAAAGATATTTTTTTGTGGTTTCATTAAGGGATATGATTCTCTCTCTATGTAATGATGACTGCTTTCATGCTTTGCAGGATGCCTTACACGAAAGATGTATGTTGTAAAACGGGAGACAGCAGCAGCCCTTCTAATACAGAAATGTGTCCGGAGCTGGCTTTTTAGGCATGCTTATCTGGAATTGCATTCAGCTGCCATTATTATACAGTCCAGCATTCGTGGTTTTTCAACGCGCAAAATATTTTTGCATGGAAAAGAACATAAAGCTGCCACCTTAATCCAGGTAGAAAACTGGACTCAGTCATAGGTGTTTCCTTTGGTACGATTTGCGGTGTGTAACGCATCCCATGGATATTTAAAATCTGGCTGTAATTTACTTTCTTTTTCATTGATGTTTCCCACCTGGCATACAACCTTTTTTATATTTGAAGGCTTGTTTGCAAAAACTTTGAGCTTTTTCCACTAGGGTCAACTGTTGTTGATGTTGTGTAGAACTTTTCTATCTTTCTTTGTGCTGGAAATGATTTTGCTATGTTGTCTGTCTTGTGCCTGTTGGCATGTAATATAATCTGTTCAGGCACGATGGAGGATGTGTAAGGTCCGCTCAGCTTTCCGGCATGACCAAAATTCAATAATAGCAATTCAATGTTTATGGAGGCGAAAACTAGCGAAAAAAGAATTTCGAAGGCTTAAACAGGTCAGATAAATGCCACCATATGTTTTGCTGCTTATGCATTACTGGTATAGATTAAGAATTGTTATTGGTTTTCATTCATTTTCTATTTGTAGGAGGCAAATGAAACTGGTGCCCTGCGTTTAGCTAAGAGTAAACTTGAGAAGCAGTTAGAAGATCTGACTTGGCGTTTGCATCTTGAAAAAAGATTGCGGGTATTGCTTTATTTTTCCGAACTATGATCTAGTACAAGTTTCTGATCATTCATTTGTCAAATGCTTGTTTATACTGTACCCTGACAACCTTTGGCTTTCACTTTGTGTGTATTGTGTTTTAAGATTTGACATCTGTGGTTTATTAATGTAGTATGAGAATCTAATTGTTTAACTGAAATTTCTTCTAAATTTATGGTTTTGCACATCTAAGGCCAACCTTGTATCCCATTAATTAATACAGCAACATGTGAGGTGGAGTTGTTAAGTGTTTGTTGTGTTCGCTTGAGTCCACTTCCTAATTCAGGATTTATAGTGATCTAACAGTAGAGATGTATATCTGTTCCAATTTCCTAACTGCTTAAGCTTTTGTCTGATGTTATTTAACAATTGGTGAACAGGATGTTAGATCTTGTATGGTTTGTATCTTTATTCTTTACTTTATATGGGTTGACAAACAGGATATTAATTCAGGTTGTGGTGAGTAGCCTTTTGATCTGCAAGGCATTAATGGAGGCTTATCTTACTTGGTTTATTCTGGATGCAGGTCTCTAATGAAGATGCTAAGTCGGCAGAAGTTACAAAACTTCAAAAAATGCTGGATTCTTTGAATCTGGAGTTAGATGCAGCAAAGTTAGCAACAATTAATGAGTGCAACAAGAATGCTGTGTTGCAAAATCAAATAGAGCTGTCAGTGAAGGAAAAATCGGCTCTTGAAAGAGAACTTATAGCAATGGCTGAATTGAGAAAGGAGAATGCTTTATTGAGGGTGAGTCTATCACTTTATAATTGTTTTTCTTTTCTTGGTATAGTAATCAGCACTGATCTCTGTAGAATGTATTATAATTGTCTTTTGTTCATGTCCAGAGTTCTATGAATGCCCTGGAAAAGAAGAACTCTGCTCTGGAGATTGAGCTTCGTAAGGCACAAAAAGACTCTAATGACACCATTGAGAAGCTAAGGGAGTTTGAAGTGAAGTGTTCCCAGCTTCAGCAGAATGTAAAAAGGTACTTTTTGTGTAAAATTAATCAATTATTAAACCATATTTCTTTCTTTCACTTCATTTGTAGTGCCCTGACAATAAATGTCATAGAAAGTAAATATTGAATGCTAAATCTGCTATTGTTTCATGCAAAATTTTTAAATTAGTTGCAGAAAATGTTATGATTTTATGTCCTAATATCCTTTTTCTTTCCCCATAAATTATAGCCTTGAGCAGAAAGTTTCACTATTAGAGGATGAAAATCATATTATGCGACAAAAAACCTTAAGTGCATCGCCCAAGAGTAATCGTCCTGGTTTTGCACGGGCACTTCCGGAGGTATGGTGCATACATGTAAACATATGAAAAGCAAATTTGGTATACAAGTCTTAGAATGTTTCTTTCTAACCTTCATTTCAATATGAAGACGAACTATTAGCTTGTATATAGCCATGTGAGTGTCTAATTCGAAATTACACCTCTTTCTCTTCTTTTTCTTCTTCCTTCTTCTTCTTCTTCTTTTCTCTCTCTCTCTCTTTAAAATGGAAGCAGAGAAATGCTGGTGCACTTGTTCTTTCCCACTCTGACAGGAAGCCGCCTGTATTTGTAAGACATGAACCTTCTTTTTTTATTTAAATACTCTTAACTACATGTACTATTTTGCATTGTTCTTCTTATCTAAATATATGCAATGCAGGAGTCACCAACACCAACAAAACTTATTGTGCCTTTTTCACATGGCTTGTCGGAATCACGCCGAGCAAAAATAGCAGTGGAGAGGCATCAGGTCTTCTCTCTTGATGTTTCTTGACTTGACTTTGAAATTTTCTGTAAGCTTGTTTGTGACTGTAAAATCCATCACAACAGAAAGTTGAGAAATTCCAATGTGAAAAGCACTTTCAAGTTTATTCTTTTTCTTTGCCTGATTATGTCTAGCTACCTACAGTGTAAGTGTTTCTTGCATATGCAGGAGAACTATGAATTCCTCTCAAGGTGTATCAAAGAAGATTTAGGTTTTAAAGACTGTAAACCCTTGGCAGCTTGTATCATATACAAATGTCTTCTTCATTGGCATGCTTTCGAGTCTGAGCGAACTGCCATTTTTGATTATATAATTGAGGGAATAAATGATGTTCTAAAGGTGATTCACTTCCTTCTGTCAAATTAATCACAAATTGGTTTCTTCTAGTTTTTTACTGATGTTCTATTGTTAAAAGATGGTAATATTTCTTTCAGACATCAGTGGATTTGAATTTGTGATAGGACTTATATATAAAGAGTTTTCTTCTTTCTTTGTTCTAGGTTGGGGATGAGAATATCACCTTACCATATTGGCTCTCCAATGCATCAGCACTTTTATGCCTCCTGCAGAGGAATTTAAGGTCAAATGGTTTCTTGACATCATCTGCTCAGCGTACTACAGGGTCTTCGGGGTTTGCTAGCAGGATTGGGCACGTGAGTTATGCAGTAATGGATTAAGTTATTGATTGTTTTTTTCTATGCTTAAGTAATTTACTCTTTTCTAGTTAATTCCTAGTAAGTATGGATAATTTGATTTTTAATCTATATTCAGAACATTCTCATGGAATTTTTACATTGCTGATCTTAGTTTTCCCCCTTTCCCCAGGGACTAAAATCTCCTTTCAAGTATATCGGGTTCGAAGATGGTGTCTCACATTTAGAAGCAAGATATCCAGCTATACTATTCAAACAACAATTAACTGCATGTGTAGAGAAGATTTTTGGCTTAATTCGTGACAATTTGAAGAAAGAATTGTCTCCACTGTTGGGATTATGCATCCAGGTAAATTATCGTCTTAGGCTGATCTGGTGCTACATGTTTCTAAAGAATCCATTTTTCCTTGCGTTTCAGTTATTTCTGTGAGCTATATTATCATATACATTATTATAATGGGTAACATCTAGGGAATGTTGTTTTTGTCTCACAATATTTTAGTTGCTTGTGAAAGCTTTTTTTGATGTGTTTTAGCTATTTTGGTTACTAGATTTATGTTGGATTCTCACATATTAAACATTTTTGTGATACTTTTGTAGGCACCAAAAAATGCTCGAGCACATGTTGGGAAATCATCTAGATCACCTGGTGGTGCTCCTCAGCAGTCACCTGGTAGCCAGTGGGATAACATCATCAAGTTTTTGGATTCTCTAATGAGTCAATTACGGGAAAATCATGTATGTGCTTTCAGTGATCATATTTCGTATCAATTGGAATTTTTGGGATTAAAACTTGTATTGTTTCATTATGTAGCTTCAATTTTATTGGTGGGCGTCTATTATCTGTTTCTTTGACTGAGGACTATCTGTTTGATGTCAGATATGGGGAATAAAATTTATCATATAAGTCAACTCTTACTTTTCTATTGTTTATCAGACAAATTTTATCACCTTTTTCTTTTTCTTTCTTTTTTTTTTAATGTTCAGGTGCCTTCCTTTTTCATCCGTAAGCTGATTACACAGGTTTTTTCTTTCATCAATATATCACTGTTCAACAGGCAAGGCTTCATTACTATGACAGATTTCCATTGCTTAATATTTGAACCTTTATGTATTATGATTGACGTATTGAATTAACAATTTGTTTTTGTAGTCTGCTGCTGCGACGTGAATGTTGCACATTTTCAAATGGGGAATATGTAAAATCTGGTCTAGCTGAATTGGAGAAATGGATAGTTAATGCGAAAGAGGAGGTATACAGACTATTCACTCATCGTGTAGTTGTCAAACTGGAATGTTATACTTTTTGTCTGAATACTTGTGCAATATAGTATGCAGGAACCTCTTGGCATGAGCTAAACTATATCAGGCAAGCTGTTGGTTTTCTGGTATGTGCTATAGCCTTTTTTTTTTTTCCTTTCCCTCCCCGCCTTCTTTTTGAGAAGGCTAAACATTTCCAAGTTAAGAACAAACACTTAGAGTATTTTGAAAATGATGTAGGTAATACACCAGAAGAGGAAAAAATCTCTGGATGAGATTAGGCAGGACCTTTGTCCGGTACGATTTCACATGTTTCTCATGATCTCTTCTTTCCCTGTCTGTCTTTGGGGGAAAAGAAATAATACGAGACTCAACTTAGTGGTATTTTGATCCTTCTACAGGCATTGACTGTTCGGCAAATCTATCGAATAAGTACTATGTACTGGGATGACAAATATGGCACTCAGAGTGTGTCAAATGAGGCAAGTTGCATTTTCAGTTCCTTTGTTTTACTTAAAGATCTGTTTTCTGCATTCACCTTGGTTACTGAATGTTGTTTGGATATCAGGTGGTTGCACAAATGAGAGAGATTTTGAACAAGGACAACCAGAATTTAACATCCAATTCATTCCTACTGGATGATGATTTGAGGTGCTGTTCTTTGCATATCTAATTATTTAAGCATACTTTATGTAGAAAATCCAGTTTTTCTGAAGTGAGTCATTTGATTTTTCTGTGATTATAAAATCGTCAATTGTTGCCAGTACAAAGAAATTTCATGGACTCACCTCATTGGATTTGAAATATATGGTTCTAGTTGCGTTTGATGGTTTAAGTTGAGCCTATTTAGGAACAAACTACTTCCCTTCATCACTCAGACTAAGTTTTAGCCTGCAAGTATTCCATTCTCATTCAGTATTTGATAGATTTAAGTTGTTGAATGCCCTAGTACTTCATGCTAGTCTTGACTTTTCAATTTCACATTGCAGCATTCCATTCTCTATTGAAGATATTGATATGGCCATCGCTGCCATAGATCCTTCAGACATCGAGCTCCCAAGTTTCGTGTCTGAATATCCTTGTGCGCAGTTTCTTGTCCAGCACCCACAGTGACATTCCTACTCCCAAGGCTAGTTATGTACAGGATACTCTCTCTCTCTCTCTATCCAGATATTTCTACATTTCACTTAATTATTTGTAGGTCTATTTTAGTTTGTTAGTTCAATTGGAACGATTGGTCATCTCTTTAGTTTAATTGGAAAGATTGATCATTTCTTTCCTTTTCTTTTTCTCAAAGGGCTGCTTCTGTTTTTTCCGAAGCATATCATACGAATTGTATCCGTATATAACGTTCTTAGTGCTGCTGTAAATTTTAGCGTAGGAGATTTGATACGCTGATGTATAATATTGGGTAATACATAGCACGAATTTCTGTTGGCCACTGACGATTTTATTTTCCGACAATCTGAGATATTATGAATCTTGCATTGCATTTTCGCTTAACCCTATCCTTTTAAAAAAAGGATTATGTATTTGATGTTACATTTTCAAATCTTGTGGGTGCATCGTTTGGCTCTCGACGACTGGTCATGTCTGTCTAGGCCTTTCCATTTTTAATTTCTCTTATAATATTTAGAGGCAAAATTAGCACTTAATTCAAAACAAAATTAGCGACAGACCTCTTCATCTGTGGATTGTAATTGCGTTCTAACATCTGTACATAAGAAAGTTCTGGATCTGCCATACAATGTTATCATCGAATGTGAAGCATCGAGCACAAAAGACAACAGAATTTAATGACTAAAACAAGAAATCAACCACACTGCTATGACAATCTGCTTGAGGAGGGCAGTGTCAGGTTAGTTTTGTTAGAAATTGTAGCAGTTAATAAGTAGTGGAATTGCCTTATACTTGTAGCTGCAAAAAGTCTGGTGACCGGTGCCTCTCACTGTTGTAAGTCTGCCAAGGAGAAGGACCGCGAGCCTGAGAAATTCTGTCGGGGAGGTGACAACGAAGACTTGCTAATAATACTATGAGATGCTCTACCTTGTGGATGCAGTGGTGGAAGGTGTGGAGGAGACCTTGAAGCAGGGCTTGAATTGGAATCCTCACTAGTACAACAGCTGCTACTACTATCAGAGCCGTTCATTGCCATTGCCAAAGCAAGTGTGCTTCGACTTGAACTGATGGGTCTCTTTGTTATTCCACCCCCACTACTTCTGAGAGGGAAATTTCGGTTCTTGTCCCAAATGTGATTAGAGGCAAGTAGGTTCCTGCGCTTTCTGGTATATGCATTTTCTGGTTTGCCAATGTCTTTAATGGAGGTAGATGAGGATGCTTCTCTTAGACTTGCAAAGGACTTGGATTTGCCGCTATAGAATTTTGAGATGCCTCGCCTGCAATGATTTTGTATTAATTAAATTCATCAGACAAATTAGAAGAAACACCATTCCTTCACTGCAGCAGTTTACTATCTAAAACTACATAAATAACATCAAGGACCCAAAGATCATTGATCAAAGGAAATGGATTTTCTCTTCGAGCAAAGGACGTAACGGAAAAAGCATCAGATTTTAGATCCGGCAATATCCGCCAATACATTGTTTGGTTTACAACAAACAAGAGTTTTTCTCACGCATTTAAAGAAACCATTCCATCTCATTCCTCTAATCATAAATATGGTTCCTCAGAGCAGAATGTACATACATTACAACCTTGAACGAAAAAAAACACAAATTGAAGCTGAGGCAAGGAAGAGAAGCTTAGTGTAGTATGAACTATGAAAGAATGAAATGGGTTTCTCAAAGTTTTCAAGTTTTAAATAGATCTCATTCCTTAAAGACTATAAAATCACCTCAAACTTTAATTATCTAGAATACCATTTAAAAAATTCTTCATTTACAGTCCAAAAAGCTATAGGAAATTAGAATGAGGAAAAACGTAAGCATCGGTGAAGAAAAAGGAAAAAAAAGAAAGAATTATTCATGTTAAAGGAGAAACACGGAGAAAAAGATGCAAGTAACTTTATACCTGACAGGTAAAACCTCCTCCAAGGCGTCCATCATATCCAAAGGCCCTTTATACGAGCTCTGAGCCTCATTTTCCTCGCATTCCTCGCCGTCCGACGATGACCTTTCGGACAGATCGCTGTTCTTCCCAATCGACGATGACGAAGAAGATGACGTCGACGCAGTGCATGCATTGACCAACTCCTTCGCCGCGTCGTCGCCGGGTGCAGCAACTCTCACGTCTTCCGCCGAGTCAAAGTCCAAACCACAGGACACTCCCTTATGGGTGAATCCAGAAGTTTGGATGTGAAGCGCAATCGACATGACTGTTCCGATAATTTCGACGTTGGCCAGATACGAAGAACAACAAGAAGAGGAAGAAGCAAAAGGGTAATGGTGAATATGGTTTACTTAGAAGAAAGAGAGGTTTAAAGCACGGTGAAGCTTGAGATCACGTGGAGGACGGCCATGGATGAGAACCAGATGTTGTCTCAAACACATATAGATAGATTTGATGCGGAGTGCCTGAGGAGACAACCTTTTTTTAATTTATAATATAATTATTTTTTAATATGATAAAATAGAATAATTTTAGAGGATAAACAACCACCTTAAACAATTAATTTTATGTGTGTGATTTTCTTTTTCTTTTTTTTATTATTAGTAAACAGCGAAGGTTCTAATTTCAAAAACATCCCGAGTCCTCAACCCAAAAAAAATATATATATATATATATATACTGTATATATATTAAAAGTTAAAAGACCCGTCACCAACTGTACGTTGAAATTTTTCATCATGTTTATCACCACGTTACTTATATTCTGCCGCTATTACCAAAAACAAAAAGGAAACTTATATTCTGCTGCTTCACGTCTTATTCTATTTAAATTGTTATCACCCTTTTTCACTCTCTCGGTCTCCTTATTTATATTTTACCATCACATTCATTCTTGAAAAAATGAAACTTTTTTATCATTTTCTTTTTTTTTTATTCACCAATTTTAAGTACTCATTTAATTTTTGTATTGGTTATGAACTATTATTAATGTTGCAGCTACAGACCAATAGAAATAGGCCCAAGAAATGGTGTGGACTTCGTCGCTTAAGACCACCATGTGTAAGGACGCGATTAGATGAGACCACTGTCATATCGTGGTCCGTGGCCTACTTGATCCTTCGGCAATGTAGAGCTACGAGCATATTCCGAAGGTTCCTGCCCGAGCTACCCGAAAATAGCATTTGCTGCCCCATTACGAGAACTGAGTTAATGAGGGTATCCACGTGGACCAGTTGGAAAGGTAACTTGGCTTGATGACGACACGTTGAAGAATCTGGTCGGTCGAACGGATCGATTTTGTATGAGTCGAGTGCGACGACGTGGAAATGATGAAAGTCCTTTTGGGTCTGGTGAGGCTTATCCAAATTGTGGGTCCCACATCTAACCTATTTTGATAAGATCTTTGCCCCCCTTCTCTCTCTCTCATCTCTCTCTTTTCAAAAGTCATCCGTTTCTTTCTTCTTACCGGCTTTCTTTGCTCAGCCGCGCCAGCTGGTCCTTACCTGGATTAAATGCCTTTAGTAAAAACTCTTTCTTTTTTTTTCTATTTGTTCTCCTTAATAAGATTTTAAATATATAAAAGCAAAACAGAATCTGAGTTTAAAAAAAAAAAAGAATATTTAGTTATTATTTCCTAGCTGGACTGCTGGAGCGAAAACTGAGAAGCAAAAAAAAGAAAAAAAATAAATGGAAGATAACGGCTGATCTGGAAATGTTGAGTGAAGCCGAGGTGAGAGAGGGAGAGAGAATGGAAAAAGAGTGCGTATCCAGTAGGATTTTGTAGGGGACCTACCGACCGAGTGCGCAGGTCCACAACGTTGATATCGCGTGGATTCTACATGTTTACCAGCACAAACCTTATACGCCCACGTGTCCAACCATCTTCCCATTTATCGCATTTCCACGTCTTCCCAATCACGTGGTGTTGAGTCACAATCGTCTACCTACGACCTACCCTCCTCCTATACTTGTTCATATATATACGTATATTTACATGCAAGTCCGTACGTGAGTGCGTAGAATACTACTCCGCTTATAAAACTATCACCTTTCAATTTGTTTTATCAATTCTCTACCTCTGTCTATTACTATGCGTTATGTTATTCCCTAATATTTATATTATGCAATTCTAGTGACAACCCAATTGAGTAAAAAAAGAAAAGTAAAAGAGCGAGAATATATCCTGTCCAAGATTTTTGTTGAAATTAATATGAAGTGGTCAGGTAGATAATCCATGACCAGTCAAAGTTAAAAAGTTTACATGAAATTCATCGAAGGTGTTCTCCTAAAATTACGTACAGTGATCCGAAGATCTAAAATCTAACAAGAATTGAACCATGCAAAGCTGACACCCAAAGTAAAAGTGAGACGTAGTACTACAAGAAATATCTACCATCTTCACGTCATGCATGAGCGTGCTCATATGAAAATCTCAGACAGAATGAGAAGCAAGCTTTGCTAAGGCACCAACTGCGAGAGAGTTAATGTAGGTGCATGGCTCAGTCTTAGGGGAGTCCCAACGTTTATCGTCGAAGTTATCGTAGCGATCAGGTCCGCCAAGAATAGCGCCAGTGAGCTCGTTAGGGTTTGGTACATTTTTAGCGAACCATTGGACGAAGCTCATGCCGCAGTTAACCTCTGTGTTAGGTGCAAGTTTTGGCACAGAAGCTCCCCTGTGGTGCGCTTGTGTTGGAGGGTTGACTCCGAACCCAACCATGTAAGATCTTCCTTCTGGGTTATCACCCAGTAAGTAATCCATCTGCAATATATATAATTGTCTATTATAATTATCTTGTATAGATTAATAGCATATATATCATAAATTTGTTGGTTTTTTACTTTATGTACCTGTTTCTTAGCGAAAGCCATGAGGCGAGTGGAGTCGAATTGTTGGTTTCCACAAGTGACTTTCTGGTTAAATGTGGCAAGCAAATCGCTGTAAACTGAAAACAAGAAAGCAGTTCCTGTAACGTATTGAGTGTTGGCTCCGTCTCTCAAGTAAACCATACCACCTGGAGACACGTAAATCTGATGGTAAGGGCTCTCTGGGAGGACTGAACATATGAAACTGTCTGCTTGATTCTTGAACTGTTCTAAGCTCTTTTCTCCTTCAAAATACATCTGCATTTATATATATATATATATATATATATATATATATATATATATAGTAGTTAGTTTAATTATTTCTTTACGTTCAAAATGCAGTACATGATTAATCGACACGAACCTTGGAGATTAGGATTTGGGCACCGGCGTATTTAAGGTCCCAGCTGAATTCAGCTACACTTGCACTGATAGATTCGTACTTTATGTAGTCTAAATACATCGACCTTTTAGTGGCCATGAACATCCATGTTGCAGCCCACAACAGCTCATCCTGCGTAATTAATTTCCATATATTAATACTTATGTAAGATACATATATATCCATCTTATAAATATGGAGATATATAATTAATTAAATTACATTGTAGCCCGAGAAGGAGCAGTAGAAAGGACATTCTCCATCATATGTTCCTTTATGTGCCTTAGCAAATTGAAAAAGCTGCGACGATCAAAAAGAATGAAGCATACAAATTAATTGTTGTTGGCATATAGTGAAAAAGATAAAAGAGGATGATATATAATACAGCCCAAATGAAACTTTAATTTAAAAAAATGAAAGTATTAATTACGAGTTTTGCTTTGTTGAGGAGACGACGAGCATACACACGATCAACACGTCGAAAGACAATGGAAGAAGCAGCCATAGCAGCAGCAGTTTCAGCAGCAATCTCTGTCCCTGGATGATTCTCATCAATCTGCAACACTGTTCTTGCTGTTTGCATGTTTTCTGGTCTCACCCAACATTTATGATCTTGTACTGGGTCTCCCACCTTATTTTTTACAAATTAGATATTAAACATTTATTATGCATGCACAAGTTAATTATCTAATGGATATATATATATATATATATATATATATATATATATATATATATATATATATATATATTAAAGAGCTAGCAAAGCAGCCCTTACCTGAACATACAATCGGTTACGTCGGGAACTGGCTTTCAAGAAATAGTCAGTGCCCCAACGAATAGCCGACCGGACATTTTCCAATTCCCCGGTTGCTTTAAGCTCTGAGTTGTAGAAAATAGCAGCCCATGAAAGAGTAGTGACTGTGAAGGCCATTGGCAAGCCGTATTTTACATTGTCCCCAGCGTCATAATATCCTCCAACAAGGTCCACCTATATATATAAATTTAATTTAATATAACAACCCCCATTTTATTTTATACATATATATATATATATATATATATATATATATATATATGCACGTATGTAAGAGATAGAGAGAAAGAGATGTACATTTGCAACTTTTCCATCGTCAAGTGCAGAGTCTCCTCTCCAGGGGACCCTATTTGTGGGAGGAAGCTTCCCTGATCTTTGAGCCTCTAAGAAAATAATGGACTTGGTGAGAGCATCCTTGTAATTCAAATTACCATTAACACCAACTATAAATAATCCTTGAAATACACAAACCCATGCCACGAAAATGGCTAAAGACGCTCTTCTATGTATATCCATTAATTTATCAATTCAAAAATCAAAATCACACACAAATTAACCCCCTAATGTTCTAAAAGGAAAAAGGTTAATTTTCAAAGATGTACGAAATGAATGTGGTGTTTGTGCAGGAACGGTGTGAGGCTTTATGGAAAAGAAAAACGTAATGTTCTGGTTTTCTGTTGGAGGGTTTGTTCAAGGAAGAAAGGCTATAAGAGGTGGGTTTAGTTATGATTTTGGTTTGTGAAGGCGGGAAAGTTTTAGGAGTTAATTGGTCAGTTGGTAGGGGAATTAGAGGTGGTGTACGTGTGTGGTTATGGCAAGCTATATTTAGGAGATGGGAGAGAAACAATGTGGGGTTTTTAGGAGGCATTCAAATGTGGGGTTGAAACAGCTTTGACTTGATGTTCACTAACCATTTTTGGGTACCTAATTACTAACCATTTCTATACTTGACATACGGTGTTGAGGGTGTTTGTTACCGCAAGTAAAAAGTAATTTTGCTGCCATTACCCAAAATGGGAAGTAAAAAACAATCACCCATTAGGAAAATTGAATTACTTTTACTTTCAAATACACTTGAATTGTTTTGTTCCTTTGCTTTTTTCTTCTTAACCATATTTTGCATGTCTCTTCTTTGTCTATGTGGTTCTTCTATTTCAAAATTAATCGTTAATATATTAATTTGAAGGCACGCACCGTTTAATAAGGGGTGTTGGAAGCAAGCTGGGTGGGCTTAGTAATCCTCTATTTGAGGCCCATTCTGACTCGTAAGGCTGAAAGCCCAGATGTGAAAAAAAGCACAGAATAAATAAAAATAAAAAACAATGTTTAAATAAACTTAGACTTTACAAAATCTAATTGGCGAAGTCATTGTGAGATGCTGAGTAACCTAATAGGGTCTCGTGTTATAATCTGCCGTAATAAAGGTTAAAGGATTAGGGGTTGGTCGGCGCTGATCCGGGTCCACCCAAAGATGGGTTCGGACATGTGAACCTGTCTTCGGCCAATCAAACCCGTTCCCAGGTGCTTGTTGACACAGCCACATTGCTCACAATCACTTCATGAACATTGCATCTGATGTTGCAGTGTAAGAATCTATAATATGCAATGTAGTTATGGTGGTGAATGCAGATTCTTTTTTTCGCTTGTAAATTATAAAAAAAATTGTTGTTTTCTTTATAATATGAAGCTTTACTATTTGTGCATTGAGATAATGATCATTTTATGTTTTGTCAACGCTGAATCACAGAAGTTTACAAAAAGGAAAAAAAATTAGTACCCAAGTGATCAATTTTATGCAAAATGTGATTATTAAGAGAAGGCTTTACTTATTCCTTTGAAACAGTGCTTAAGCATTTATGATAAGACTTTTGTCATCCCCCTTCGTTTTAATTTAAACATAAAAAACAACTGAATACTATATATCTCTCGAAAGAAAGATGAGATTAACCATATTCTCAAAAACAATTACACTATAAAAAGGAATGTATCAGACCAGCCATTTAACTAGTACAAATCTAAAAGAAAATGCTATAAAGAATTTAAACACTATCAATCCAATTATACGTAGACTGGCTATTAAACTATTTGCCAGTATCTAAACATTGGTATCTACTACAACCGATCCACTTCTGGAGCTCTATGTGCCTCTTGAGTTTTGACCTAATTAATAGCGTACAGCTACACTATTGTCCTACTAGAAGTTCTCCATTTCAGCAACCATTTGCCCATTTAAAAAGTGAGGCAATGGAGACAATACTATGAAGTATCTCAGCACCTTGTAATTAAAGAAGCAACATTTCTTCCTATGTCTTCTTTTGTTTGCTCTGACACTGGAACATCCCCAATGTACATGCCAAAGAAAGCTCCTGAATAAAGCAGAAAGAAAGTACTGTTACAATCACAACCCTTCATAACTATCTTCATATTTTAGTAAACTTATATTTTGAGAAGCAAAGATGTAACAAAATGCAGATGCAACAATCCACAATGAAAGGAAAAAGAGAGTTCACTTACTACACAGATCCTTGCTTTGGACTGCTCCAATCTGATTACCTTCAACTGCATACATAATAAGGTTGTTTTGTTACCATAAATTCAACCATGTGTAAATCAGTTTAAGAGAGCTCATCCAGCACAAGGTACATTGTATAAATGGAATAGTGACCAACTAAACAGCAAATAAAAGTGGTTGGGAAGATGTGGAAATAGTAATTTTCAAAGCTACATGCTTTTATGGTTTACTAGCTTTATGCTTAACTTTAAGATCATAATATGACTACTTACTTTCAGTAATCAGCTGTCCCTCAGCTGTCCGTCGAAAATCAATTGTTGTGCCCTGCATTTTCCCAGTAATGCTGATATCAGTAATCCATATGTTGATAGAGCCAAGAAATCCAAGATTAATAAGGTTTTACCGCAGGCAATGGAATATCTTTTGTGAAGTATGAGCCAAAAGTTTTTATGCAATTAAAATCGGTCTCTGGGTTTGCCTACAAAATCCAACAAGAATCGACAAGAATTAGAATTTTCAGTAATAAAACCTTGTAAGGGATTGTAAGAAAAGAGATGATTTACCTTCACTAATCGAGCTCGGAGGGATTTCTCAAAGGCACTGCACCAAATATAATTAAACAGATTATTAAGGAGAGAAAGTTTAGTCCCATAAGAACCTTTATCACCCCATCAGATAATGCAGAAACCTAGCTCAGCAGAAAGTTCAACTTAGTTATATACTGTTTTTGTCTTTCCTGATAAGTAACTAGGTTATTCGCATTTAAACTTATATGTATTGGACTTAAGTTTCTGAATGTTCATAAATATAAGAAACAGATATTAACGAGAGAAAGTTTGGTCCTATAAGAACTTCTATCACCCCATCAGATAATGCAGAAACCTAGCTCAGCTGAAAGTTCAACTTAGTTATATACTGTTTTTTCCTTTCCTGATAAGTAACATTTTAACTTATTTGTATTGGACTTGAGTATCTGAATGTTCATAAATATAATATAAATAAAACTTCAAGAAGATTTCGTATATAAGAAATATAACTTACTCTCTCACAGTATTGATTTTCATTCCATTGCAACTAACCACAAGCCTAATAGTCATGTTTATGTCTTCCCTGCAGGATCCACAAAAACAACTCCATAAGCAAAATGTAGTGGAAAGAATTCAATTTCACCAAAAAATTGAAGCAGCGACATGGAAATCTTTGTCCAAAATCATGCCCATCAGTCATCTTGAGCAATTGAAATTAACATATGCTAATCAAATATATCTTAATTAACATAAAATACAAAGTTTCTCCCAAATTCCTTTTTGTAGAATGTGAATAGACATAATTAATCACAAAAATTGCAACAGAGGGGCGGAAAAGCAATGTGATTAACACGATTACCACTACCTGAGAAGATCTTCATAGAATTCCCGGCGTTTGATTAGTTCATCAACTGAGATAGAAGCGTACTTTGATCCCAATTTCTCACAAACAGTAGAAGGGTGAACATCTATAGCAGAAGATCAAGCAAGAGTTACCCAAAATTAACATTGAAAAAACTAGGAATCATATAAGAGAACAAAAAATACTTACAGAAACCAAAAGCGTAGACCTTCAGAGACTTTATTTTAATTATCTTCATTGTTCTAGATCCAGTTCCAACGAGGATCTAAGACAGATTAAGTAGAATATTGAAAACACAAGGAAGGGGCCAAATGGGCACAAATATGCAAATAATAGCGCAAGGTTCCAGTTACAGCTATGAAGAATTTTATTCATAAAATAAAAAGCTATAAACAACATTAGATGGAACACAAACAGTCCAACACAGAAAATTTTATAGTGGAAAATCTTTTCAGAGCAATTAATTGCCAGCACTGTTTTCCTTATCTAATCAATTTCCAGCAGATTATATCAAATAAAAACAGATGAAAATATGTCAAAACCACTAAGAGAATCCAAAGCAAGGTGCATCTTAACAATTTGTTCAGAATATTGTTTCTGAAAGTAAGTTAACCCAATGGAAATATAAACCAGATCCTAAATGTTTACCTCTGAAGTTAATCTGGGATTAGTCTCTCCAGCTAAAATGTTGTCTAAAATATTTGGAAACTCAATGCCAGTTTTGGGCTCAACTGTATGTCTTCTCCAGTTCAAATCTCGAAAAGATAAACTAGCACATCCTTGACGCTCAACCTCACAATATTGCCTTTGAACCATGACATCAGTATTCTCCAGTGGAACAGTTAGTACCTTTGAAGATCTGGGGGCAATAAAATAGAAACAAGTTAACAAAATAAATCCAATGATAAAAACAAGAACAATCTTCCCACCCCTTCCCTCAAGAAAGAAGGTGTTTTCAATCTACTTATCTCACAAGGATATGACTTACATATCATCAAATGGTGGCACCAGTGCAGCAGCAAGGGAAAGCATGGGATAAAATTGTAGCTTTTCAGCTTCTAAGAGTTTCAATAAAAAACTTGATATCTTCTCAATAACCGGAATAGCAGATTTTCCTTTCGATCTAAAACTGAAGTGAAATCCTCTAAAGTTTTGCCTACTAGAAGTAATGTGCCTAACTTGCGAACAAGACTTTAAGCCTCTTGGTTTTGAACCCTGTGGGTTACCGGTTATCTCCCTTCTGATATTTGAACTGGATCCACTAGAGAACAGAAAAAGTAAAGCACCAGCAATCTTTGAAATGTGGTTAAATGCTCCTTCGACAGCTAAACTTCCAGAGACAGAGAAGGATCTGCAATGGTACAAAGAGTCATCCACAAGAGAACTAATTTGTGAAAATAGATGACCCCCCAAACCATATGATGTGAGAGGCTCCATGGGACAGTTATATGGAGACCCTCCATCAAGATCCATGAACCACAACCAGTTATTCCTCATTTTTATATGTTCTATAGAAGCCCAAGCTGTTCAAATCTTCACAAAAGTTGTTTGCAATATAGGGGTGAACTCAGATATAATATACCTGCACATTTCAGAATATCAAATGGTTCAGTCATTTGAAGAACATTTGCACAACAACGTGCATTCCAAGTTTGTTAAACAGAGCAGAATCTGATACAGCACTAAAGAAAATCTTCCATGGATTTTAAAAACGTGTTTGGGTGAAGCAACAACATAACACTGGGTGCAATTCCATGCAGTTCGTTAAGAAAATCTAAAACCAGTCAAGTTAATGCTAAATCGGCTAGTATATGAAGCAACAACATGAAACTGGGCGCACTTCCGATTTTAAGGCCTCAATTCCAGGAGACAAAATGCAAACTTACAGTTACTAATTTGCTATATTCAATCAATAAAAAGGAAGAAGATTGTGAAGCAAACTCAGAACCCTTTTCGAAGATTTGCAAAGTTGTCCACAATGAAATTAGTTCGCAGATGATTTATTCGATGCATAGAAATTCAACAGAATAAGAAACGAAAAAACACAACTTTCCCAAAATCAAGGATCCCATGGACTAATTGAAGTAACTAGCATTGACCCATTTCAGAACCTCACACCCCCAACCTCCAAAAGAGAAATTAATGATGATCATGATGATATTCGTTAATGCTATTCATATTGTTTTTTGCTACCTACATCCTAATTTAACATCTCACATGCAAAGAGAAACGTAATGTCAAATAGTGGGGATGGTTTGTTCCTTGTATATAATAAAAATATAATATAGAAAGGAAAAGAAATGCATGAATAACGGTTGGAAACAGACACTGCTAATGTGCATTGTTTCTTGTATTGCTTTGTATTGTTTGTTTTTCCTCATTATTCTAAAGCACCAAAAATTAAATAAATAAATAAATAAGAAAGCAGCTGAAATTCTAAGCAAAATAAAATAAAAAAGGAACCTGCAGTTACCAGAAGAAAACTTGAAAGGACGAGATCGAGGTCTTTCCAATCGATCTTTAGGGTTTACTTTTGCAATAAGAAAGTTTAATTTTGTATTTTTAAAGGAGAGAGAGAAAGGAATATGCTTTGGTTAGGAAACAGGAACAAGTAACAGTTGGTCCCAAAAGCTTCTTGGGACATAAATGAAAAAAGAGAAAGAAAAGCAAACAGAAAAAAAAAAATTTTAAAAAAAATGTATGGCATTTTGGGGCTCACGCAATATTAGTTAACAATTTGTTTGGTGGCCCGGAAGAGAAAAGAAAATGATGGAAACATGGAGTTGTTGCTTCTTGATTTTTTGAAGGCAGCAAAATTACGTCTTTGAATTTCTCAAATGACGACTATGTCCTTTGGGAATCCAAGTTGTCTTCTTCAACGTCTTTCGTAATTCCCGACTGTTTTTTCCACGTGCGGATCGAACGTCAGTCGGCTGAGTTAGACTTGACTTTTAGACACGGTTCATCTTTCAGCACGACTTACAAATAAAAAGGTGAATAAACACTCCATCTGTTTTATTTAGAAAAAAATTAAATAAGTTATTTACCAAATTGACGTGGCATAAAAGAAACGGTGTTCCTTTGGTCATGGGTTGAAGTTTTTACTTTGAGAATTAAATTATATTTCTATTGTACAAACTACAAAGGGTCTTCTTCTGCCTTTTTTTAAAAAATATATATATATATTAAAGTCTTTTCTTAAATACTATTCCCATCTTCTTGGACCAAAGGGAAAACAAAGCTTTTGTCATAATAAGGCTCCAGTAGGTTGCAAATTACAGTGTTATACAAATTCTCTTCTCTTTTTCTTTTTCTTTTTCCTTTTTTCTTTTTTAGTACTTATTTTTTTGGGTTCAAATTTTGGATTATATTTGTTGAAATTGTTGTACTTTATTTGGTAATAGAGTGGGTAAAAAAGGCCTAGAAAACAGAAGCTTACAGACAAAAACCACATACCTTCCATAATTTTAAATACACTACAAATTTAATATATGTTTAAGGCTTTGATGAGACCCTTTTTCTTTTTTAGGTAAATAAACTGCATTAATAGCAAAAAAAAAAAAGGTAACATGGGCTGTTGTATATAATTTGTTTGTTGCGGGAAAAACACCTTAGCAAATTTGGACTGAATTGTTGGCACCAATCGGGTCAATGGCATTCTGAACAATTCGGACTAAAATAATTCGTATTGACATAAAAAAAACCCATGGTACAAACATGTGATGGGCCAGAAAATGGGCCCACAAAGCTCCGTTAGCTTTACAAAGAAGATATCCATTTCCCAATTTAGCTGCCCATCTCGACTCCCTTGTTGCACAAGAAAAATAAATGATATTTAAATAAAATAATAATAATAAACTTCATGAAGTTGTCCTTGAAATGCTTAGCAAAAGCTATTGGTCACTCACTCATATATTTGAACAGAAATTAATAAAAATTAAGGAATTAAGAGCTCAAAATCTGATGCAGTTTCTCCAAATTACAAATCTCTCCCTCTTTTTTACTCTTCACATATTCATTGGTCACAACAAGCCAGCCTCGAATAGATTTCTCCTTCTCAAAGTCTCATCTACAAGCTTGAAAGTCTTCTTCACAAGCTTTTGATCAAGGGCAGTGGTTCTGTATATCTTAAAGACCCTATCAACACGATCAGGAGCTGTGCTCTGAAAATACAATTCCTCGAATTTCTTCTTCACAAACCTAAATGCAAAAGATTTAGAATGACAGAGTGTTAAATTCATTCAAAAGTAGCTTTTTATTTTGGCCACTAATAAGAAGTCTCAGTTTTACTTTTATGTGTACATATATACTCTTTTTTCCCTTTCGTTGAAACCAAAATACCAGAAAGATGTAAAATGCTTACTCATATGCATGCTCAATCTCTTGTTTTCCTGTGGAAACTGGCTGGTAATCTTTGAACCACTCACACACATTAAGTGGCACCTACACAATTGAGAACATCAGTAACCCAACAAAATGCTAATTCTTCACCAGTGAACTACAGTGACACTGTCTATTGATTCTTACTTTCAGAACCTTCTTCTCGAATATGTCAAACTTGTTTAGAAACAGCATGAAAGATGTTTTCTGCACCCGAAGAAACAGCAATATCACTGGTCTAAATAAAGATCATAAGCATTTGTCATGCATAAAAAGTTCTATAAAGAAAAATACATGTTAATAAAAAAATTCCTAAACATAAAAGAAAACCTCGAAACATGGTTGCTTCAACACCCAGTCAAAGAGTTCCTTGGTCTCCATCATTCGGTTCTTGTTGTCATCCTCAAAGAGTGTTTGATCATACCTGAAAGCTATACTTCAGAATACAAACTTCGTCTGCTTGATAGAAGTTTCATTTTCATAAATGCCAAAACTTGTGATTCATTGTTGAACACCAAGTTTCAATCGCCATTATGCAATATGCACTAATGATGTCATACACATATTGAAGAAATGGTAATCTTACTCGCTAATAGCAGCACAAAATATTACAGCTGAAACACCTTCGAATAGATGGATCCATTTCCTCCTCTCATTTCTTTGACCTCCAACATCGAAGAGTCTATATACTTCACCGCTTTTCTTATTTTCCCCAACAGGACTGCAAAATCATAGATATCCCCAAATTTTTAAGATATCAAACATAACTGAGTAAACCGACCACCAAACAGATATGTGAAATTATATTGTCGACACCATATGCACAAGTAAGAGAGCATCCTGCTAAAATGTATAAGTGAGAGAGCATCCTGCTAAAATGCATACATTAATAATAATTAAGCTAACATGAGAACATCAAGATGGGCGAATTGCATAGCCAGAAAAACAAGGTAAGAAGTGAATGTATGTATCATTTCTAAAAGTACAGCAGGCAAAAGTTAAGGGTATTGGATAAGACTGGTAACTGGTAAGCAATGATTTACAATAAGGATGCATCACACAAAATATATACCTGAACTGAATCTCTACAACTCCAGTTGTACGAACTCTAGCATAAAGAACATCATCCTGCAAACACCAGAATATACTAACTCATGGAGAAGTATAGACTTTAAATTTCCACAAGGACCAAAAGAAAGCATAAAAGCAGCATTCAAACTCAAATCACAAACAGTAGATAGAAATATTGGTAAAGAATTTTCTAAAAATATTGGAAACCATGATATTGGAATTAACTTTAGAGATAAGATTAAGTATTCAATCCAGAAGGATGTACACAAGAGTCCAGATTTTATATAAACCACATTAATTTCTGAAGTCATCTTATTGCATGGAGCCATTCCTAAGAACCAAGTTCTGAAAAGAACAAATTTACTAAATGACTTTTTCAATAAGAAACTAACAGTTTGAACTTTAAGTACCTTGGTTGGAACATAATTTGAATCCGACAACCTTTGAAGATTTTCCATGAAATAGTGGGCACAGTCAGGAACTTGGAGTTCATTACCACGAGCATATGTTTCCTAAAGTCATTAGAGTAAATAATTAATAAGAATGCTTCATGTAGAGAATTCGAACAGCATACCAAAAAGTAACCAGTCAAACATCTGAACTTACATGCATTTGGAATGGTGTTGAGTGATCAGCATATATAATGTATGAATCAAAGTTACCTGAATTGCTGCATCTCTCCATAGAGTTTCTATCTCCCACGCAATCTCTTTAGTAAGACGTGGATATTCCAACCTGCCTCCAATTTCCGATAGTTTTTCTCCAATTTCCTAACAAAGAACACAAATTCTATTGAATACACAAGCACGAAAACAGCAAAATAGTACATGCATTTAAAAATGGGTTCGCTTTGAAAAATAAGAAGACAGTTCAACCAGGTTCTTTTTCATTCTTAGATGTAATAAAATATAAAACCTCATAAAACTGGTGTAAAAGCCAAAGAAACTGTAACTCAAACCTTATTTTCATTGGACAAAATATACTTTGAGGAGTCCGTATCATTATAAGCAAGTTCCTTTGACCCATCATGCAGTAGCTGCTCAACCACATTTCATACAGAATGAGTATACAAACTAAAATCAGCTCGTTTTGCTCTCAAGACTTTAAAACTCATGTCACGAAACTATATATTCTACTATGGACACTGACACTGGATACTCCATGTTATGCAGAAAGGGAAATAACCAACACACCCTTTCAAGTATTGCGTACTTTTATGGTCTGATACACATTGGCATGAATGACTGGGATGTAGCCCTTCAGCTCTGCCTCATCAAAGCCAGTTTGGAACAATAGCTTTATCTGTACATAGATGATGATTGATAAAATTATAAATATGCCTGTTGTTTGCAAACAACATAATTGATACAGAAAGAAACACAAATTCTTGCCTGCTTAAAAATTGTAGACTTCCCTGATTCACCAGCACCTTAAAGACAAAAGACTAATCACGTTAAACGTAGATCAAACAAAGAGGGAAAAAAAAATACAAATGACATTTTTATGTTTAATCATAAGATCAAATTTTTCAGTCTCCTTCTCAAGAAGCTCAAACTTCTATGTATTGGTGTAGTTCATTCATATCAATCAACAAAATGAGCCATTAAAGTATATTTACCAAGTAGCAGGAGTTTTTGAATATGCATCTCAGCCTTTGTTTCTTGTTCAATTCGCCTTTCGATTTCTGCAGTCTGGAAATGTGTGCGTTAACAATGAAATTAGAGCACAACACTGCAATAGTACAAAAATTTAAAAAGAAAAGGAACCATCGTTTTTGAAAAGGACAATTATGTGAAGTCATTGAAATATCCACGAGTAAAAAGGCAAAATGAAGCACATATATCAAGAATTACTTGTACATTCTCTTCAGCATCCGCTTCATTGTAATGGCGGTTTCTGCTGCAGAGTAAGCCCATATTTTGTCTTAGAATAGACAGCATAGAAGATGCACTAATCAAGCTCAACCACGTTTCAAATGAATCTGCAACTTGCTTCCGTAAAATTCATTCATAATGTGTTCAAACTGACCTAATCATTATGCTACAAATAGTCAGGAGCAAATAAATAGAAGAATGAACTAAACAATATTCTTATCCAAAGATTACGAGTTTGCTTAAGGGAAATTAAGGTTCACAGGAATAGGATGAACCGATGAAGAAATCATACAAGTTCAACACTATCATCCAAGATATTTAGCATTGATGAAAGTGAGATGAAGGACCAGAATCACAGCCTAGAACATAACATGGCATTTTAAGTACAAAAAAGTAGCTAAGCAGAGAATTAGGATGATTTAGCTTGTACAAGTGGATAATGAATGTATATCCATGCCTAATCATACCTACACAATTGCCCAACATACACCAGCAGTATGATACGAGCAAGTCCCCCCAATAACATACAGTTTCGTGAGAGACAACTAGTGAGCAACATATGGATGTTCAGATTTACAAAAGCGCCATTCCACTTTCTATCAACAAATAACCTCTTCAAAGAATTTAGCCAGACACTATCACCCACAGAAAATAAATTTGAAAAATTAATTATGGCATTAGCTATTTGAAGGTAACAATACCCCACTAACGTCCACTTTCGAGTACCCATCATTAAATTTAAATTTTTAACACATCAAGTTCCAAAAACACAATTATGCAATGCAAAATATCATCAACCATAAAAATCACTCATGAGTAGGACAACCCCAAATGCTATATAACCAAACCCAAAGACTAAATTTCAGTAAATTTTCTTCATAAATAAAACAAGAATAAGATAAACATCTTGATCTTCAGGTGTAAGATCAATCACAGAGATCTCCACCGCAAAGGTACAACCCCAGATTAAAACAGGAAAGATCTAGCAAGATAAACGATGGGTATGCAAAAAGTAAAGAAGAAGCATAAAGTGAACTTACCCAGCAACAAATGGGTCTTTCAGTGCTACGGAGCAAAAGGGATGACGCTAGATTTGGCGGAATGGCCAAGTATGTATGGAGCTAAAGAGCAATTGCTTTACTACCTCTTCAACTGGGCTGTATTACTTAAACTTTCTACATATATTTTAATAAAAATCAATGTCGTTTCTGTATTAGATTATATGAATAAACAATTTATAGATAAAATATATATAAATATAGTTATTGAGTAAGAAATGAGCATCGAAGTGTTGGCTAAAATCTAGAAAGAAATGAAAAGAAAGAGCGCCGAAAGCTGCAACACATCCTATTCTTCTCTATTCAGTCAAAGTTGGAACTTAGAAAAGACAGACCCATGTAAATTAAAAAATTGTATTTTTATTATTAATTAATTGATAATCATATTAGTCCTCTTCTGGGACCTTGGGAATTTACGCGCTCTACGACTATAATAATACGTCGTGTATTGGTCTGTACCTTCCCTCTAAAATCTTCCCCACGAGAACCAATCACATAGATGTTCCGTAATCTTGAACTTTGCCGTACGAGCATATTTCAACCATCTATCATCACCCTCTCTTGTTTGAACCGTCGGATTTGATTACTGTAAAACAAAAACTTTAGTCAATTTCGTATTTGGGCCGTCAATCGTAGCCCACCATTGCTATATTTGGGTTACCCCACGGAGCAGCCCAAACCCGATTAAGACCATAACCAATTCCAGTAAAATTTTAAAATAAAGTATAAAATATATAAACCTTCGACAAAGCCACGGCATGAAAAGATGGTGCTAGACTAGGATCCACATTTATTGTAAATTTGTTTTATTTTTCCAATTCAATAAGTGTTGATCATTTCTATTATTAAATAATTAGTACCTGTTTCCATGATATAATGTTACAAGTATGTCTTCTAGATCAGACAATTAGGTTTAAGTGGGTATTACCAAAAAAAATTAGGTCTAAGTGGGCCAAATGTCTTTTTCTTTTGTTAAAGGTTGACCTTACAACACAAGAAAACCCAATGCAATAAGATTAACATTACTTAAACTGTATATGACATATTATAAAATATGCAGCTAAATATAATTTACATTTTTGTATTTTTTCAAAGATACATAATGCGTCATGTGTATGTGTATGAGTACGTACGTGTATAATCGTATCATTTAAAAAAAAAGTACGGAAAAAAATTCGGCCAAAAAATACGTAAACAGGAAAATTTATAAATTTAGTAATATAAAATTAAAGTTTGACACATGCATACAGGATATTATACGCATACTATATATGAATTTACTAACTAGGGTATTATTAAAGAAAAGTATGCTAAATACCCGGGCTAGGCCATAGTAAACTTTGAAATATATTTTTCTTATAATCCCAACATTATTATTAATCATAAACAGTGCATGCAATAATTACAAGATAATGGTCACGAGGACTCGCATAAGAACTTGTTGACAATGTCATTGAAAAGTGGTGGGTTTTCGATTTGGGGCACATGTGATGTATTCTTCATCACCTCCAACCTTGCCTTATCACCCAGAAGCCTGCAGTTAGAAAGCCAATAACATAACCACTTCTCATCTCTCACAGTACAAAAATCATATATATATATATATATATATATATGGTGGACATTAATCCGAAATTCAATTGGAAAAATGAAAATCATTACCATTCATTAATATAAAATTAAAGAAATGTGTCATGCAGATTGTTTAATATATAGGAAGGTTATGAATATGCATGTTTGATTAATATAAACCTGCAGGCAATGTTTAAATTTTGTTATATACATACTCGTTGAGTTCAGTTGCTAACTCCAGTGGAAATATCTGATCATGTTCTCCCCATAATATCAACACCTCCTACAGACAAACAAAATAAACAAAATAATGGCAATAGTAATACTAAATAATATAAGTTAAACATGTATAAAACATGCATATGCATATATATAATACATGTAGAATACAAACAATAATGGGTTCATGAAAAAAAAAAAAACCAGTACGTGCCTGTTGGAGAGGAGAAATGCTAATGGCATCGCCAAGTGAGAGACTACTTATCCCTTTCATAAGTTGCAGCTTTTCATTCCTTTTGTCTGCGTACAATTTCTGCATGCATCCTAATCCCGTAAGATTCTCATTCTCGTACACTCAAACATACAAATTACTCATTGAATTTTAATTTCGGTCTTACGCGTGTGTGTGTGTGTGTGTGTATATAATATGAAAATGCAGGATTAATGCTGTATGAGAAGCTACAAGAAAAACTAATAACATGTATACGTACGTACATATATATAAAGTACATTACATGTCAATCACCTCCAATCCCACCAATCATGCATTAAATTTATATACTAAATAAGTTAAACTAAAACCTAAAGAAGAATTAATAAATCAGAAAATAAAAACAAGACCAAGTACAACTACCAAACAAACTAAGGTCGCATTTTCCTGGGGTAATCTACCTAACATCTAACTATATAACCTAAGAATGTTATCTACTTTGAAAAAATAATAATATATATATATATAAAAAAAAAGAGGCATGGTCCACAATCTTCCAATAATGCACCAAATTGTACCATAGACACGGCCAATCTAGGAAATTTCCTCCAACTGCCAATCTAAGAAATTTCCTCCTACACGTTTAGGCTAGGCTAGCTGTATTACTAAAAGTGTAATTATATTATATGTTTTGTAAGAAGAAATTAGAAAGAAAATATTAATTGCTAGCAGTAAATAAATAAATATGAAAATTAAGCATACATTGAGGACGTCGTTCAACAAAAAGTCCGGCACCAGGTTAAGTTGTTTGAATACGGCCAGCGACATCAGTACCCGGAACTGAGAGGCCGTTGCCGGAAGCATAAGGTCTTCAACTTTCTCGACGTTGGCTCTTTTCAGCAAAGCCTCGCTATGTCTGCTTCTCATATTCACACCGGAGCTAGCGATCACCACCTTCTCCACCCTCTCCGGCCACATTCTCGCTATATGGTACGCCACGAACCCGCCGTAGCTCGTTCCCATCACTGAATACCTCTCCACCCCCACCTTCTTCATCAGTTTCGCTAATGAAGCGGCCTGGAATATTTCCGACCTCTCCGACGACCTGGTCGTCGACCCTCCGAAGAAAACAAGGTCGGGAACGTAGACGTTGAACTTTGGGGCGAAGAATTGGACTTGTTTCC
Organism: Rhamnella rubrinervis; assembly: GCA_007844105.2. Classification (NCBI taxonomy): domain Eukaryota; kingdom Viridiplantae; phylum Streptophyta; class Magnoliopsida; order Rosales; family Rhamnaceae; genus Rhamnella; species Rhamnella rubrinervis. The sequence continues at coordinate 3,987,616 of CM017581.2, forward strand.
TCCATTGCCAGATAGCTACTGGGCCGTAGCCGTGGATCAAAACCAGTGATGGTTTCTTAGTAATTTCATAGGCTTGTTTGGGACCCCAGAAGTGGATGGTGGTGTCGTCGTCGACGTCGAGGGTTTGAGGTGAGAGGCCTGAGGTAGTGAAGCAACGGCGGAGGTAGTTGCTGTAGAAATTGACGGGGCTGAGAAACGACGGTATCATTGTCGAAGAGGCTATGTAGTGGCTAGGTTTTCTGACCTTTGAGAACAAGGCACAAACACAGGTTTTATAGTCATAGGTGTGTGTTGTGCATATATATCAGAATTTGAAATTTGAGAGACATATGGAACCGTACGGAAGAGGGAAGGAAACTATTAAGTTAATTACGTTGGATTAACACAGAATATATTTTAATTATTTAAATGGTGATGTGGCAAATGAGATGGAAACTAATAAGTTAATTATATTTAATTAATAAGGTGAGAAGTTTTTATCCTTAAGATGTTAAATAGATGATTGTAATTGAAAGACAATAAGAATAAAAAAAGGAAAAAGCCAAGAACAAGATTTTAATCCGAAATATACAATCTAGCTAGGTATTCATTCAGGGAGACAAGGAACATATAAAGGCAAAAATTTACAATCTAAGTGGAGCGTGGGATATCAACTAATTATTAGTATTTGTTTTCTTTGGACAAAATTAATTATTACTATATGTTTGCTTAATTTCGATGAAAAATAACATATACATTGATTATATATGCATCGCTTTTTTTTTCTTTTCTCATGAGATTCAACGATATTATAAAAATGTAGTGACTATAAATATAGTGACAATTTGTTTGAACTGAATCCGGTGTTAGTTGGAACTTTGTTGGTTTTAATACTGTTTATATGAAAAAATATATTTGATTGAATTTCAAAACATAATAAATTTGGCAATAATGTTTGGTTTGCAACTATTGTGGTGGTGAGGATTTCTCCGTAAAGCAATTGACCAAAGAAACTAAAACGTAGCATAGCGAACTTGTGGAGTTTATTCCACGTAGTATTAATTCATGAAATAATATATACATAGAAACAAATTTTTCATTGTAATTTGTGTTTCAATGTACATAATATATATGTTTATAAATTATACAATTTCATAATTAATTTAGCAGAATATAAGTTTGTGGAACCCACATATTAAATTTAATCCCTATATTAAAATCCACTCATCCATTAAAATCTTGACAAATTGTTTATAAAATTGTATAATTTATAATAAATGGCAGTCTTCTAATGCAGGTGAAGTATACATGCGCATGACAAATAAATTCTGCCTCCGGGTTGGCTCCTTAATTAATTACGTACGCGGTTGATGAACACCCATTCCCACCCAACCCAGTCCGACTTGCCAAACATGGCCTCGAGTTTCACCAACCGTTTTGTAATTTTCTTTATTTGTACATTCATTTCTAATTTCCAAAGCTGTGTTTGGTTTGGGGATTTTGTATTTACCAGTCTTTTAATGATCACGTCCAACCACCTAGCAAATGGTTAGCCCAGTTGGGCAAGAAATTAATACTCCACGGTACATTTTTTCTCTCCTCTTTACTTCCCTCTTGATTTTTTTTCTTACTTACCAATTTTACTTTATTTTTTTAAAAAAGAGAAATTAAATTAGGTCTTTGAGTGTCTGACAACTCAGAAGCCCAGAGAGAAATATTGGTAGGACTAATTTGAGTCGTGTTCTTGAAGCCCAGCTTCTGTCACCAATCTTCTACATAATGATTTTTACATTATGGGCCCATAGTACTTGCAGGTTTTCTGTTGGACTTCAGCACCCACTATTTTAGATTGTGGAAGCCAAGCCCAGTTTGACTGACAGCCATTTATGTACGCACACATAATCAGGCATATAACATAATTAAAATAAACTTTGGATCTCAACTACGTTAAATATTATTAAGAGAATAATTAATTAATTTAATCATTGCCAACACGGGATAGAAGGTGACAAAAAACAGTATTATTATTTTGGAAAAAAATAAAACAAAATTAAGAGTTAGATTATGATTTTTCTCTGTCTTTTTCTTTTTTTTAATTTTTTCTAGATTGTGGCCAATGATTATGTCAGATATTGTTTTGTTTTTCTGATAAAATGTCAGGGGGGTTCGTTATGTTCATCTTCTCCTCCCATCAAAACTGATCGGATTTGACTGTTAAGATCATGCAAATAAATAATTCGATATTTAAATCCAGATTTAACATTGTTCTCGATTATATATAGCAGCAATTTTGGTATCAAACTCTTATCTTCAAGTAAAGAGGAAGAAGATTTGTAGGTGTGGCCGATATAAGGCTATATACACGCATTATTACCAAAAAAAAAAAAAAAAAGAATGATCTCATGCATAGCGTCCCCGAAAAAATAAGTTTGAGCTTAAGCCTAATACTATAGTAATACTAGTCTACTGGTCCTTAATAAACCTTAATAAAAATATTAGAAACTCTGTCAAAAAATCACAATAAAACATTATCATAAATCGAAGAAAAAGGAGCCAAAAAAAAAATTATATAATATAGTTATTAGGAAAATTGATTGGTCGTGGTTTATAAGTTAGAAACTTCAGAGGGAGACAGTTGGATTCCAATCATTCAATCATGGATTTTTTCAATTCATCAAAAAAAATCATGGATTTTTCTGTTGCGATCCTTGCGGAGGATTTGTAAGTTTTGGAACACAAAATCCAATTCCCAGCTCGACACGTGGCAGTCACCCAGTTGGGGGTTCACTCTCCGCCGGTTCAATAGCTAAACTTCTAATCAAACAGATATAGAAATAACCAAATAAAGTCGTGTATGAAACTACGAACAAAATGACGCTCATCGAGTAGGAGTTTTTTGAGTTCTTTGTTTACCTACTGCAACTTTGAATTTCATTAATTAGAATAGTTGGAGGAATTTAAGTGGATGGTATATGGGTCGTACTTTGACCAGAGAAATACCCAAATTTCAGATTTTGGAGGGTGATTGAAATAGTTCCCTACGGTGCTTTGTTATTATAATAATAATAATTTTTTGTTTCAAAGTTGGTACTTTTTCAATGCTTTCAATTGGGTTTAACATCATTATTAAATAGAAGCTAAATAACCAAGTGGAAGTGGTCATGAAATCACTTGAAAAACAAACTACAATCGTGGAGGCAGTATGAGTAATGCACAAAGATGTATGCTATCATTTTCCCAAGTAATATTATTACATGCATGGTGTTTGGTAAAATTTCTCTTAGTACTTTGAGGTAGTTGTGGGTAGATTGTATTTGTTCACCCTTTTCTTTTGACCTTTTGCAGTACTACTATTGGTTTCTCTATAGTTTTTTTTCACTTCCTTCGAATTTTACCCTTTTGCAGGCCATCGATTGGGGCACATCACGCTTGCCCGTTACAATCCTGATTGTGGCAAAGGTCATGCTGTTCTCTCGCTTGTCTTATGCCATCAACATGAAAGGAAGTAGCAAAAAGGTGGTGAAAGTCAGGTTTATTAGTCTGATTCTAGCATCCTTTGTTGATTTTGTTATACAATATGTATGTTTTAAGTGTTAGCCAAAAGACAGATTCATGTAGCTGTACAAGCTTTTCCTGTAAATGAATCTCATTTGCTTAAAATTCTAGAGAATTTGGTACTCGTTTCCCGTTGGGAGAGTCTGATATTGACCTCTTAAACAGTTCCAAGAAAATGCCTTAAATGAGAGAGCTTACCTACCCTTTAAGAAATAATTTAATAGTTACATGCTCTTATTCTGGTATATCATATATCGCTCCTTTTTTTCTAGTGAATTGCCTCAATTTGGAACTTTCTATCCTCGTGTACGTAATTAGCAGGGGAAGAGCATAAAATAGACATTTAACTTTTTAAAATTGGTAGAATAAAGAAGTCAGGAGGTGGGCAAGTCATTTGCCATTTTTAACATAACAATTATACAGCATGTGTGTGTAGGCAGAACTGATAAGAGAGACAGATTTAAGTGACATAGAAGTCTAGATGTATTGAGGGCAATAGGTGAGTAAATGAAGATGAACTCTCGGCTTTCAAATATAACTTTCTATCTGGGTTCCTGCTTTATTTTTTTTTTCCTTCGAGCACCGGATCAAGTTGAGGTTTTCTATTGTTATTCATGTATTTATTTATTCATTTGTTTATTATTCTACAGATTGATCAAGACCATACAAGAGCTTGATCCTCAACTATATCACTTCAACAGAGGATGGCTTCAGAGAAGGTCACATGGAAATGTATTATCCCCTGCTGTTACAAGTCTCAGAGCCACTTACAGAAATCGAAAAAACAGGTTTCGAAACAATCGTCTTTTAGAAGGTTATCCCTAACAGATGTAAGCGATCCCAGCACACCACTCTGTGCGGCTGATCTCTCCAATTCTCTCATTGGATCAAAACTTCATGTGTTTTCGTTAGCAGAGCTAAAAGCTATAACAAATAATTTCACATGGAGTAATTTGCTCGGTGAGGGTGGTTTTGGACCAGTGTACAAAGGATTTGTTGATAACAAGCTTCGGTCTGGGTTGGAGGCTCAGCCTGTAGCTGTAAAACTGCTTGACTTGGATGGCTTGCAAGGTCATAGGGAGTGGCTGGTTAGTGTTTGCTGTTGTAGCTAGATTAAATTCCTCAGAGAACAAAAGATGGAAGATGAACAAAGTCCTTCATTCAATGATATATATTTATTTCTGTTGCAGGCAGAGATAATCTTTCTTGGACAGCTGAGGCATCCTCATCTTGTTAAGCTGATTGGATATTGTTGTGAGGATGAGCACAGGCTTCTAGTATATGAATATATGGCGAGAGGTAGCTTGGAAAATCAACTCTTCAGAAGTAAGTTTCATCTCTCTATCTCTTTATCTCTCTCTCATGGCATACATGTATCTGGTTTTTTTTTTTGTTGGTAGAACATGTATCTGTATCTGGTTTTGTACGTAGTCTAGCAAGGAGAAAAATCAGCAACAATGAAATTGGAATATGCCATGCATAATGGTGAACAAAATTTGAGAGTCATCATTGGGGATCAGAGTCGACTAGATTAGTCATGATCTTTTCTAAGTAGGCAAACAAAACGAAGATTGAATACAGTCAAATTTTAGACGTTAGAGTCTAACGAGCAGTTATATATGGTCTAGGACTCTAGATGTTACTTTACATTTTGGGCATATAATGTGCAACACTGGAGATCAAGAATTCTTGTTCTCGATTGTCATTGGAATATATATTTTCTTCTCAGCCTATCAGTCAAGTCTGAGTATTATTATAGTTGTCATGTTGTGTTTCTTGTTATTTCGAATATGCAGGGTATTCTGCTGCCTTGCCATGGTCAACTAGAATGAAAATTGCTCTTGGAGCAGCAAAGGGCCTAACATTTCTCCACGAAGCTGATGAGCCTGTAATATTCAGAGATTTTAAAACTTCAAACATTTTGTTGGACGCTGTAAGCTAATTTTTCCGAGCTCTCGTCTTGATCAATAAATTTGCATCAGTTTTGCTGATGTAAGATCGTCATCTTATTGGCTGCAATCCCATATACACAAAATGCATATAAAGCAAGAAATTGATAGTTTTTTTTCCGTTTTCAGGATTTTACACCAAAACTCTCAGATTTTGGCCTAGCCAAGGATGGTCCAGAAGGAGAAGACACACATGTAACTACTCGTGTAATAGGAACCCAAGGGTACGCTGCCCCAGAATACATCATGACTGGTAATGTCTAACTAATTTTTATATGATACAAAATTATTTAATATCTAGGAGTAATTTCATTTTATGCCTTCATTCCAATTATTTACATGGAATTTTGCTTTTGGGATCTAAATCTAGGTCACTTGACCACCAACAGTGATGTGTATGGCTATGGAGTGGTTCTCTTAGAACTGATTACAGGTAAACGGTCAATAGATAGGACACGGCCAAGTCGTGAACAGAGCCTTGTAGAATGGGCAAAGCCTTTTCTGAAGGACCAAAGAAGGCTTGACAAGATCATAGACCCCAAGCTGGAAGGACAATTTTCCACCAGGGGTGCTCAGAAGGCTGTTGCACTGGCTTACAAATGCTTGAGCCACCAACCCAAGTGTAGACCAGTTATGAGTCATGTGGTCTCAATCTTAGAATCACTTCAGGAGCTAAACGACTGGTTTGTTGGACCATTTGTGTATGTTGCGCCAACTGAAAATGGTAGCAATGAATATTCTGTAAAGGAAGAAATAATAGAAAGTGAAGGAGAAACAGATGACAATGAAGAGAATGAACAACGCCACCACCGCCATGGTTGGAGGCTCCGGATAAAATCACCTATATCTCTGCCTCTGGTAACTAATTACTCTGATACATCCCTTTATAGCAAATTTAGAAAGGGTTTATAATTTCCAAACAATTGTATGCATTGAGAATCGCATGAGGAAATGTATTACAATCATTTTTTTTTTTTTTTTTTTTGGGAGTTTCGACAAGAACAAGATTGTCTTGTACTATGTTAACGTTTTATACCAAGGTCGCTTCTGAAGATATTGTTGGATATTTGGCTACATCTTGATCAGCATTTCAATGTATGTTCATTGCAGGGTATTTGCTATGTTATATATAATAGTCAAACACATAAGTATCCATATTTAATCAGTAGAGTTTGAGAATAGACAAAAACCTAACATGTATCTTAATCAAGCGCAAAATTCCAACACTGATGTGCTATGTAACAATTGAAGCAACTCCTTAATACATGCATAAGATAATAGCATTAGGAATTTCCACAACCACTTTATGACTAATTGGAATATTATACTTTTCTGTTTTGAAAAACTCATTGTGAAAAAGATTGAACCAATTAATTTTTGCCCTTTACTCCATGAAGTCATCTTCCTAATTTATAATGATACATTTTTTGTTGTTGTGGTTTGTATTGCAAACGTAATAACTAGAACTGTGTAGTCCATAAATGCATTTAACAAAAAATACATTATAAATGTGATTTATATTTGCTTATGATACAAGAAAGGAGAGAGGTGATGGTGTCCCACCTCAGTTGTTGAAATAATTTTTTTAAGAAAAAAAAAATAGAAATTTTTTTAGTCAAAAAGTTAAAAGAGGATTTGGTGATTTCCACCAATCTTATGAAAAGCCTTATTCTATAACATTTTTACACAGTGCTTTGATAAAACTTGGATTATTTGTTTAACTTCTTAAATTGTAAATAGACAATTTTCCAAGATCAGAATTTGATTTAATAGTACGTTTTCAAAAAAAATAAATAAATAAAAATTATCAAACAAATACTAAAGAAAGAAACAGTTGGGAAGAATGAAATTAATTAAATAATTTTATACTTTTGAGAAAAAAGAAATGGCTTATCTGTCACGTATAATCCATAATGGATCAAATGGAATATGCCAATTTTACATGATGTGTGGTGAAGATTGAATTTTCGGAAAATGCCAATTGCACGTGTGACGAACGTTGTTGATTGATCGAAGGAAAAAAAAAGGTGAAGATTTAATTTTCAAAAAATCTAACACGCCGATTACTCGTATGACGAACGGTGGAGATTGATTAGAATAAAAGAATCAAAAAGTCAAAAATTATCGTCGCCTGTGAGATTCGAACTCACGCGGGGAAACCCCACTTACTTAGCAGGCAAGCGCCTTAACCACTCGGCCAAAGCGACGAATCCGCTATAGCTTGACATAAATTTATATATTACGTAAACATAGTATAACCGGCTGAACAATTTGTCTTCCTCTGTGTGGGCGCGATCGGACTCTGGAATGCTAATTATTAGCAGCACATAGCAACGTGGCATTATTTCTGTGCTAACATTAGACAAAGAAATGTCGCCGACGGTACAAGCTGCCGGGAATCTGATGGCACACGATCGCGGTGTACTGACGGCGATCAACGCCGGAGCATCCAGTCTTTCCTTTGTAGGTTCGGGCTTCATAGTGCTTTGCTACGTCCTTTTCAAAGAGCTCCGCAAGTTCTCCTTCAAGCTCGTCTTCTACCTTGCCCTATCTGTAATTTTCTCTCTCACTTTTTACTTGCTTTATTTTTCTCGAATTATACTATTACATTTTTGGTGTGTGTTAGATCTAAGAATGTAATTCCTCGTCCGCTGTTCTTCTGGAATTTAGCTTTTCTGCTTCTTTATCTTTACTCTATTTTTTGAAAGACTTTAACTTTATCCGACATTAGGAAACTGAATTATTTTCAACTCTTTTTTGTTATCTCGTAGTTATTTATTAATATTATAACAGTTCGAACTCTTTGCACTAATCGAAACAAAAATTGCTTAGAATGACAAACTTAGGTGGCGGAGCGGCTTTAATTCTTTAGTGGTAAAGTTTACTAGTTTTTCTACTTTGGATGAAGTTAGAAAGTGGAATGTCATCGTATTGGAGCTTCGCTACTGGTTTTATCTAGCTTTTTTCAATTAATTAGAGTGTAAAAACACTACCTTTCCTTAGTTGTTAAGAAAATATTTACATTTTCAACTTCAACCAAACCACTTTCCCCATATCATAACGAGAAGGAAATTTAATATATTTTTTGAAATTTAGTGTAAAAAATTATGTTTCAAACTCCAATTGCTGCCTTCCTGTCCTTGCAAATACACTTGCTGGACAAGGATGTATCGAGACAACGAAGTATTTTATGTCTGATTGAAACTGTTTAAGATATCTACTCATCTCTTAATTTTGTTGAATACAGGATATGCTTTGCAGCTTCTTCAACATGATTGGGTATGTAACTCTGTGAATTTTTAGGAGAAAGTCCAATCACTTACACTGATAGACACATACCCAGAAAGATAATTCATACATTAATACATATTTATTTGTGTACGTACATATACATATTGAGTGTACGTATCTGATGTTGGCTTTTACATGACTTATACTGAGTTCCTCTCTTGTGCAGGGATCCATCCAAAGGATTTTTTTGCTTTGCTCAGGGCTATAGCACTCATTTTTTCTGTGTGGCATCTTTCCTCTGGACTACAACAATTGCTTTTACTCTTCACCGTACTGTTGTTAGACACAAAACAGATGTTGAAGATTTGGAGGGCATGTTTCACTTGTATGTATGGGGTAAGTATACAGCATGTGGTTCCCTAAAAGCTCATATTATTTGTCATTAATTCTTTAATGATAGTTTCTATCAGTTGAACTTTGACGTTTACATTCTCATCCCTTCTATTATGTTTATTTTGGAACTGTGAAGTTAATTTGAGTCTTAACTTGCTCTATTTGCAGGGACTTCACTAGTTATGACTGTCATTAAATCTATTGGTAATAACCACCATGGACACTTGACTACATGGTGTTGGGCACAAACAGCGCGCACTGGTAAGGCAAGTGCATAGGTATTAGCTGCAAGATTACAGACTCAATACTGTATGTTTTCACTTAGTTTTTTCAATAACTTGGGTGTTTCTCATATTTTCTCAAGCTTTATTGGTTTTGTAAGAACTCCCCTGAATTCATGAATTAGTGGCCTGCATTATCATAATTTTATCTGTGCTCATGTGTACTTATGCTTAATAGGAGAGACAATAAGAGAATCCTTGATGATCTGGGTAAGAAGATCTTCTTGGTTGCAACTGTAGTCATTTAAATTGTAATTATAGATAATCTTTTGATATCATAAAGAATAGTGCAAGAGCTATGAAGACATAGAGCCTTGTCATGCAATTTTTACATGCCCTTGGACTTTCTTGATATTTTGAAATAGTAGTCTATAAAAGAAGAAAAATTAAAATTACTTTTAGACCTATTGTGGATATAAGAAGATGCTTTCCCCTAGACAAGGAAACTGGACAATGAAGTTGAACCTTCCTGCTGTTAGCATGATATATATAAAATCAATCATGTAATTTTCCTACTTTTAGTTTACTGTTATCTCATCTTTCTGCATATTATTGCAGGTGGTTCACTTCATAACCTTTTATATTCCACTATGGGGTGCAATTCTTTACAATGGTTTTACATACTTTCAAGTGATACGCATGCTAAACAATGCAACTCGTGTATGTATTCCTGTTATCCATTTTCTTTTTATCCATCAGACAACATCTAGTTATCTTTACACTTGTTGAGACCATACTTCTGCTGTGGAAATTTCAGATGGCAGTAGGCATGTCAGACCGACCATATCAATCAGATGCAAGAGCAGACATGAAGGTATGTTGTGTAGTCACTAGTTTACTAGGGTTAGTTTTAGGTGGTTATGTATGTATATACATGTGCAATGTGTGTGTCACTGTGTGTACATGTGCTCGTATATATATGTATATATGTAAAGAGAGATCAAACTCTATGAAATTCTAGAAGACGTCCAGAGAGAGATCTTTAAGTGTGCGTGTGCCCCCTTTTACTTTCAACAATTGTCGTGAAAGATCAAACTCTAGGATTATCATTTCCACTTTATCAGTCAATGTGGTATTTTACTTTCTTTGATGTTCACTGTTATCTCTTTAGAATCTATTGGAACAGCATTTTTCAGTAATATAATTGTTACACTTTTTCTGATTGTTTCATCTATTTATGTTACTATTGTTTCACAGGCTTTAAACCGTTGGGGATACTATCCACTCATTCTGATAGGATCATGGGCTTTTGGAACTATAAACCGCATTCATGACTTTATTGAGCCTAATCATAAAATCTTTTGGCTTTCAGTGCTTGATGTTGGGACAGCTTCGCTTATGGTAATTGGATGTTATGTGGTACTGATGTAGTCTTTATGAGAGGGTGTACACACTTACATATGCATCATGATTCTCATACCAAAATTGTAAATGATAATTCTGATAGTATCTTCCATGTTCTATTTATTGTGTGTATAGAAAACAACCAACTAGAAGGCCATATTTATAATGAATCAATTTTTACTATTAGATGATATACCATTTGACATCTAATGCAAACTACATGAAAATTTTTTCTACTTTTACTGTAGCTTGGATTCTAAAGATGTCACATTGAGTAATGTTTATAATATTTTTGTTAGTATTTGCACATCCTAAGAACACCTTTATGATTGCAATGTCATTAAGTTTAATTTACTTATTTATTGTTTTGAAAACTAATTATTATTGTCATCTACTTTGTTTAGGGCCTCTTTAACTCAATAGCCTATGGTTTAAACTCTTCAGTTCGGCGAGCCATATATGAAAGATTGGATCTGTAAGTCCCTGAATCTTTTTATCTCTCTCATCTTCTTTCTTTTCTAATAAATGCCTTAAAGTCAGGGAATCCAACGTCAACATTAAACTGAAAGTGACCACTGCTAAGTTTGTCATATTTAGGCAAGTTAAAAGGGACTAGACAGTGCGTGTTTAACTCAAATTGAACTGTCAAATTATGGAAAATCATACTGATATGGTTTTCCTTTTTTATCTGGCAATATTCAAACCTGGGACTTAACCACTATCCCTTTATAACTATCCCTTTATAACTGGAGCAAGTCTTAAGGTCACTTTCATAACTTCACCTTCAAATCTTCAATCATAATCCATTGCCATTGGATATCTGTCAACACAACCTAGGGCACCTCAATTCTGACTGAGGTAAAATTTATAAGGCCAGTCACACCTTAGGTGTAGTCACATGTTTTATTGGATTATGAGGTTAGAAAATAATCAATTTGTGTTTTAACCTACTTGAAATTACACTTTCAAAGGGGTACCATCTTTAAATTGTGTTCACACGCTTTTCTAATCACCCATGTGACTGTCTCCAAAGTTCTATTCTTTGAGCTTTGATGTTGTTGCTTTTTTTCCCAAATATATGTGCTAAGTGAGTGGTTTCATTGACAATCTTCACCAGGTTCTGGCCAGAGAGGTTTCAGAGATGGTTCCCCTACAGTTCAAAGTTCAGAAACCAACAGCAGGAGAGTGAACTAGTTTCACTGAAAATTCAAGACCAACAATAGCCAATTGGACACCATCACTAATTCCATCTTGCATACCTTATTTCTTGCCACAATCACCTATCATTTTTTTCCCTTCACAGGTATGCAGTTGTGAAACAAAGGACACAGGAGGAGTGCCGACTCTATTTGATTCATTTCTTTGCCATAAATGCCAACGTGATTCTAATCTATAACCAGTTACAAGGCTGATTTAAAAGGTCCTGATGGGTGTTCTGATTTTGGAAAGGTGAAGTAGCCCGGTTATGATTCTTGAAAATTTGTATATTATACTTTAGAGAGATGGTTAGAGTGCTTCTCCAATTACATATAATGTTGTTAATTGGGAATTCTCCATTGTCCCTACCCCTTAGCTCTTTGTAAATGATTTATTTTCACCTACTCTCAGCTTTTTAATCGTGTTTTTACCGTCATTAACATGTGATCTGGGATTTATTGGCAGGTTTATAACTTGCAAAACTCTAACCATCCGTTTCCTTTATAGTTATCGTGTTGATCAGGGTTTACTTGGTACTTCTAAAAATAGACTAACGAGGCTGGCCATACTATTCCTTCTCTGGTCTCTAAACGACACAAATAGTTGAGCAGAGTTAGACGTGATAGACGTGGATGGGTAAGTTTGAGTCAGAATTTGGTTATTTGGTTATATGGATAATTTAATGTGGGGTTTCCCGAGGAGAGTAAGTGACCGGCGTTGACAATAGTAACATCCTTGAAACTTTGGTTTAAGTTTGATGATTATTGGCAATTCAGTTTGATAAGCACAAATTACAGATTTATAGAAACAGAGGTGGCAGAAAAACAAAACCCACAAAGAAAAAAAAGAAAAGAAAAGAAAAGAAAAGTGAAATGGGAACCAATCCGATTGGAATCTAAGCGCAGGCACAAGGATTATCAACGACAAGCGTGATGTCCTCATCCCCACTCCTAAAGACCCAGTACCCAACCGTGAGACCCAAAACCACGGCGACAAACACCCCACCGTTGAACGACATGATCGCAAGCATCAGCAAGTATCCGATCGCCGAGTTCACGCCAAAAAGCGCGGCTCCACCTACTCTCGCGGCCGACAACTTTCCACGGAAACCGGCGAACTTCTTCTGGAGGAGAGGGGCTTCGATCTGCGCCGGAGACGAAGACTTTCCGGCGGAGGCAAGTTTGAGGCGGATACGAAGGTCCTCCATGTACTGATAGAAAGCCGAAGCGATTAGGCAGGCCAGTAAGGTGAGGACGTAACTTGTCCATGAGTTGGTCCGCCACGAGTCAACCAGGAGGGTCACCTGGTTGCTCCAGTAGAAGGTCATGTGCATCATCTTTGTTGAGTTTTAGAGAGAGAGAGAGGGAGAACGTTGTCGGACTGAGTTGTAGAGCGAGAAAGAGATAGAGAATTGAAAGTCTTTAAGACAACTAGGAGAGGCTCCGGTTTTCAGGCCATGAGTTTGGCGTAAAATTCAAAGCAGTTGATAAAAATGGTTTTTAATGTTGGTGTACTATACACCATACACCATGAATGCTTCTGGTATACGCTTTTACGATGGAGATTGATATGAAAATGACCTCCGAGGACGTCATAATTACGATTATGTTTTCCTTCTACTCTTCTTGCAGTGTCTACTGGTCTTATGGGATTTCGCTATTGTAAAAGGCCGTTTTCGAGAATACGTAATAAAATATTTGGTGTGCGGACCAACTTAACAAAACTTGATTGGACACTGAAAGGAAAATATCAAAGTGAATTTTACGATTTTTTATACAAATTTTTATGGAAAATAATTATATTAATTAAATCAAAAGTTACGTGCATAAAAATAAAAACCAAAAACCGTACGCAACGTTAATTATCGTGGTGATGGCAGTTCTGTAAATACATAAGAATATGAATGCATTTAAAGTCAGAAGGTGGAAACTGCAGTACAAGGGACGTAACTAAAAAAATGTAGTACCAGACCAGACAGTACACAGTGCGGACCCAACACGGTTCAATGGAAAAAGAAAGAGTAGTGCTGATGGATATATTTTTAAATAATTTTAAACTGTCATAGAAAAATTTCAATTTGTAATGAAAAGTATTATTCAAACACAAAACATATAGCTTATTGGACAACAGCCTCCTAATCACCTCTAACTTCTCTTGATTATTGCCAAGTGCCAACCTTAAACTCCAAGGGTAATGCTATTTGTCAGTGATTAATGTCGGGTTTAATATTTATTTATATGACATTTAATAATTGATTATTAAATATTTTTTTAAAAAATGTATTTGAAAGAATTATATGCCAGTATTGTCATCTGGCTACGTTTATTATGTTGTTTGTCCAGTCAGCATATATATTACCAAATGAAAGAAACCATTCCTGTAAGCAAAGTTTCAATAATATAGAATTTGAACAACATTAACACGTAGAAAAATTAAAAGTCCCAAATTTTGGGGATTTGGAGTTCAATGCAAATCCCAATTCTAACACCGTGCCACGGCCCAGTTTAGTAACGACTGACAAGGGATACCAAAAACAATTTTTTTTAATTAAAAGTTTACATTTTTTTGAGAAAATTTATAATTTAACCTGAATTCCACTATGGCTCAAATTGTACGACATTTAATTACCTTAGGTTCGTCTTTAAAAAACACTTTAGGTTGAATTCCACATATCACTCACATTTTACCATCTTTATAAGTGTTTTTTTTTTTTAAGTTTCAAATTTATTAAATATATTAATCTTATTTCTTTAATTTGACAATTATTGTTTAAAAACCGTTTTCAAATCACAAGCTTAACAGCAAAATTAAATTATTGTTTTATATTATAGTCTATTTCAAATTCGAATGTGGTAAGATCCAATCGTCCAAATCTAATTAGAATAGTACAAAATTAATCAGTTACAAATGGCGAAATCGTTCAAGTATTACTAACATTTTCCTCTCTATATATATAAGCCGAATCAGCCTAAGATTACGAGCAATTAATACTGCTTTTTTTAACTCAAAAATTTTTATTTTTTATTTTTTTTATCTACCTTAATTGTCAAGAGAGTAAAGCAAAAAACACATTCAATTCTCCTCAGTGGCTTGAATTATGCCTGCTTTTTAGTTAAATGGAAATGACTTTAAAGTTGTTTAAATTTCCTTCCTTTTTATTTTTTTTAAATGTAATTTTATTTACTTTGTTATTCGCAGACATGTATAACTATAATTTTATTTAATTTAATTTTATTCAACTTCAAATGAAATTCTTTTTTTTTTTTTTTGGTAAATAACTTCAAATGAAATTCGTTTAAGATTATAAAGAATCATTTAGGATTCTTATCACAACACATCTCATGCAGTTTTAAATTTTTATTTAAACTATAAATCTTTAAAAGCTTACCTTGTTATCATTATTGTCCAAAAAAAACGTGGCTGCTTAGAACACGAAGCCATGCAAGCAAAAAGACCTAAGCATAAGGCTTCTAGTACCTGCCATGATATTCAAACTAGCGGCTGGAATACTGTTTCAGCATTTTGACTCCTATGTAAACCAATTCCAGATTAAATTTCATAAAAGGGAAAAAATAAAATAAAATGTTGGAGCTACAGATGAGTTTATCAAATTCAATCAAAGGTCTTGCACTTTTCATCTTTATGTGGAAAATGGGGTCAGCTAAATTCTTTTTATACATATTGCATTAATAAAGCGGACATATTTCATTATATATGATTAATAAAAATAAATTATGTTGAATAACATTATTCATATCTGCTATAACAATTTCATTATATATAATTAATAAAAATAAATTATATTGAATAGCATTATTCATGGTCACTGCCACCAAAGTATTTTTTTCTTTTCTTTTTGTTTCATCATTTGACCACAATTTGTAATGCTTATTATGGTGACAAATCCTTCTGGTATGAAATTTAAAAGCATGCATTTAAAAAAATAAGCAACACTGACTGAGTTCTTCAAACCTTAAAAAAGAAGAAGCATAAACTACGAATACACTAGTAAGAAATTTGTACATTTAGATCGAAGTCCAGTGAGGCGTTTTTACCATCAACTATCATCCACTCAATCACGATGTCAAATTGTCAATATTTAATATAAAAAAAAATCAAATTGAAGCATTAAACGTACTAAAACCTGACCTATTTACTTCTTTGCCATGGTTGCGAAGCAGCTTTTGGCTCGACTAAGAGGCCGGCAACTTTGGTTTCCTCCGGGAACATCCAGACTCCGGCGAAGGACTTGTTTCATCACCAAAATCAAATCCTCGGTGGCTTTTGCCGGAGGATTGGAGGATTTGAACTGTTGCCGGAATTTCATGTGCTGGTTCACTGCTTGTTCGATGCACACATCGAGTCTCAGAGCCTCCTCGTTAACAGCTTCAGTGCAGAGTCCACATATCCAACGACCACCAAACCTCTCACGCACGCGAGCGATGTAAGAGAAGGTACACTCTTCCGTCAGCCCGCAGCAATAGCACCTGGCAACCACTATGCCGTTGGCCATTGCTTGAAGATTATCTGGAGCCATTGCACTGAAACTCAAACCAAACCACCGATTATTTTTTACAGTTATGAAGATTCAAAATTTTATCAAAAAATTTGATGATCGATTGGGCGTTGATAGGATAAATGTAAGAGAAAATCTGATGAGAGTTTTCACCCCAGATTCATTGAATTATTTTTCATCTTTCTTGCCGCCAATAATGAAATTAAATCAAATTCCTTGATTGGCTCTCGGTGATTCTCTTCTATATATTTGTTGTGCGTTTCTAAAATACCCTGTAGAGTATAATTATGGAAGGAGCAGAACATATACACGGGGAGAGAAATAGAGAGAGATTGATTAATTATTTTATTTTATAATTTTTCAAATGTAATAATAAGGCCTAATTAGTGGCGGCTCCATTACTCATCCTTTCGTACTACTTCTGACACGTCAAATATACTCGCAGATCATTGGTGGTGAATTTTAACATTACAAATATTATTTTAGTATAAAAAAATAACCATGCTCTTTTTTTTAGTTAAATTTGACCCCAAAAAAATTGTGATGTGTGCGGGCCTATTTTTTAAAAATAAAAATTTATAATTATTTTTATAATTTTTAATATAATCTGTTAAAATAATACACTAAATTTTAATATTATATTAGAGAATAAATAACAATACTAAAATACAGTTATAATATTTTCTACCCGGATGCAATTGGTAGGTAGAGTAATTACTAGTCCATATCCATTACAGTAGAGTAGATGCTTCCGTATAGCGAAACCTAGTAATTAGTGAAAATATAGAGAAGCATATATTTTGAGCACGTGTATTTCGAGGCCTGCTCTGAAGTGACGCGGCAAGTTGAAGCACACCCATTAATCCACGTGTGTTGGTGAATTGAAGAAGGCCAAAGCTCAGTTTCGAGTTTCAACTTTCCACCACCACGTGCACATTTGGTTTGAGTGCGAACTGGAATGGTAAAGGCTCAAGCGTTAAATCGTATAACAAATCAAAGCTTTATTTTTTTAAAAAAATTAAAGCAATTTTTTAATTTAATTAGAAAGTGCTTAATTTTTTTTTTAATTTTTACACCTATTTCCAATATATTTTATATTTATTTAAATTGGTAAAGTAAAGTTTCAAAGTAAAAACATAAAATAAAAATGATTATTAGACGTACATGTGAAGCATAATTTTTTTTTATTTTATTTTTTTCACCAATTGATTTTTGGTTGGTCATGTGTTGTCTATCAGCTTGAGCTTGAGTTTACACTATATGGAGTGTTAGGTTTATGATATTCATGTGTAGTTGAGCGTGTCGGGCTCACCCGGGCCCGTTGTCAGGTGAGGCCCAGTTAAGAATTGGAAAACTGTCATATTCATCCAATCAATGAAATAAATATTAAAATTCACCAAAAAAAAAATCAAATATTTAAAAATAATTATAAAAAAAACATAAAATTAATTTTTTCGGATTTAATTATTATAATATAGGAATATATACAGCATATTTTTTCGTGGACATAATGTTCGAATATATTTTGGTTTATGTAAGAGTGGATAATGGGAAGCATTGGCGGAATATTTATCTTAGATAACCAAGTAATAAGAAAAAATAAAATAAAATCCTCATCTATAAATAAAATAAAAAAATGTCAAGTTTTTGGTGAATAAAAAATAAAATGTCAACGGTTGATATAAGCGAATGGGAGATAACCTAATAGAAGAAAATGGATCTCATTCTGCTTCAAACAGACGTGGAAACATGAAATTTATAATTTATTTTAAATATTTTTTTACTGTAATATACGAAGTAAATAAATATAAGCGATATATTTTTTCCAAAGGCAAACAAGAGAGAGATTTAAAGGTGAATATATATATTTATTTGGCAAACTATGTGAACCAAACGATTAATTATTATTATTATTGAACCACTTAACTAACATTTAATAGCCATAAGGATTTTTGTCAAAACCATTTTAGGCAAAAAAAAACTGAATAGACAGACAAACTATAATTATTAGTCAATAATTTCAAAATAAGAACATCAAAATAGGATAAATTAATATGTAACTTTCATCTTAAAATCAAAAGCCTTCGATAAGGTTTTCATTTTTTTTTCTTAAAAATTTGTTAATTTTGAGCTCTCATTTAGAAATAAATTATAAAATGCGGATTAATCAAATAATAAAAAAAACGAAAAGAAAAAATTTGCAAAGAAATGTAAGGAAATACTAATTTTAAAAGTAAAGTAGAGCTTCCATTATTTTGAAAAAAAAAGAGTTAAAGTGGAGCGCACTTTATAATTCACAAATCCCAATTTTATTTTATTAATAAATAATAAGCGACGTGCACAAATACAATTATACAAGTGAGGGTCAACAGAGAGAGAGAGTGGTGTGACTTTAGACACACAGGAAGAGAGAGAGACAGGGGGAGAGAGAGAGAGGTCAAATCGAGTGGCGAAGGGTTGGCTGTCTTTTATATTTTTGTGGTGGTGGTGGTATTAGCCAAGAGGGTTTCAAACAAACACAGGGAGAGAGAGAGAAGAGCCCCTGAGAGCTCCTCAAGATAATACTCTGGTCTGAGTCGTTTAGCTCCAATACACAATAAAAACCCCATCTTTGCTTATCTGTGGCTGTTTCTTTCTCTCCCTCTCTTTTGTCTGATCTTATCTCCACCGATGGATCCCTTTGATTTGGTTCGGAAAGGTATACACATGGCTTGTTGCGCGCCGGATCTTCCAGATTATGCATAGAGCTTAAAGGATTTATTTTTATACTTTTTTTTGATTTGTGGTTATTGTTTGTTTTTCTTATTGAATTTGATTAGATCTATTAATTTCTATTGCTTATGTGATAATAATATGTTGCGGTTTTGGTCTGCACTTGCTTGGTTTCCGTTGCTGCTTATTTCATTGAGCTTTGATTGTATTAGATTCTGAGTTTGTAATGGTGGTTTTATATGCTATTATTATGGTTTAATTTAATGAAGTTACGTATGCAGTTAGTTTAATTTCTGCTAAAATTTGAGTTTATGTACTGCCGAAGATTAGATCAATTTGTAATTGGTTTTATATTGTCATCTCGTTACTTTGCTAATTGGTAGGGTTTTAAGCTCTACTGTTTGCTCTTTCTTTTCAAAAGACTTGCTGTTGAGATCTTTTTTAGATGTGTTTGTCTTCCTTTTGTGCATGTATTTGTACTCTTGTGTGAAGCCTTTTTTTTGGGGTAAATTTGGGTTAAGCTTATTATCTTATGTTTAGAATCGAAACTACTGAAAATAGTTGACTTCTTACTTTTAGTGGCTAATGAACCATTTAGGCCTGTATCGTCTTTAAATGTGGATATAGACCTTTACTAGTTTATCTTCACTCTTTCCTATTGTTAACCTATTTTCCATCCAGTTATGTTTGCGTGTGTTTCTTTTTCTAATTTAATGCGTCTGAAAGATTGAAATTTTTTCAAAGGCTGAGGTTAATTTCAAAGATATATGTAGAGCTTTTGTCAATTTATTTTATTTGGGAGCAAGTCGCTGACATCCATTTATGGCAAGCACTTGTCGGACATGTTAAAATAAAATATTTTAGCTAATGGACTAATTGGAGTGCTCTAAACGAAACTGTTTTGCAGGGTTTGGTTGAGACTTACTGATTTGGGTCATTCTGTCATCTGGCATCAGTCTTTTTTGTTTCCGTTTCAGTAAATAATGAGCTTATCCAAGAAAGCAACCTATACAAATGATGCAAGGCTAAGCACTGCCAACAAGGCAACAGCATTAAATCCAAATGCAGCAGAGTTTATTCCCTTTTCTCTCAGATCACCATCATCTGGAAGTACCAGCACGTCAATATTCCCTTCCTCTGCAACTTTAGGAAAAGCAGTGCTAGATCGAACGGAGTCATCTGTATCGAACAATTCTGATGACGAGGCCCACCAATATTGGCGTCACCAGCTTCCTGATGATATTACCCCGGACTTCAATGTCGTGGGAGAAGATGATTCTCAAGGTCTTGGGAACCTCTCTTTAACAGGCTTGTCCTTGCATGAAGATAGTGAAGCGACCAGGTTTCCTCCTTCTTCAGGCACTGGATATGTATTAAATGAGCCACACATTAATGGTAATAACTTTTCAGAGAAGTTGAGAATTTCTGCTTCCACTTATGGGAAAGATCTGTCTTCATCCGGTTTCTTGCATATGTCCACTAACCCTTGGGACAAGCAGATTCTGAAGAGTAATCAACTTGTTAGTAATGGTCAGGAGGGGCCTCCTTATGATGGAATTTCTAGACATGGATTTTTGAATGATATGTTTGAGCATGCAATTTTGGATGATAATGATTTTAACCCTGTGGAGTTTCTGGCTTCGCAATTCCCTGGCTTTGCTGCTGAAAGCCTGGCAGAGGTTTATTTTGCGAATGGATGCGACTTAAATCTGACTATTGAAATGCTCACTCAGTTAGAGGTATGCTTGATTGTTCACAAATCATTTGGATGTAAAATTGAGTCGACTTGTGTGTTTCTGATTCTTTTATTTGATCTATTGAGGATCTGAATTACCGTCTGCTGACCTGCTAAACCCTTGGAGATTTGTCTTTTTGTTGAATTATGATCCTTGGTTTCTTTCTTCCTCTCTCCGTTACACACACAGGCGCTCATACTTTCTCACTTTTTTACAAAGAAGACACTCTCACACATGCACATAAGTCCTTGACTATTGTCTAAGTACATCGGAAGTAATCTATGATTCTTAAATACTAGGATTTGCCATAGTGCAATGAATAAAATTCTAAATGAGTTGGATTCTAACTGTGGAGAGCACCACCTCTTATGCCTTATTTTGGCAGGTAGAGTTTTGAGCTGATTCAATGCAACTATGGTCTTATGTCTATCCTCCAGTTCCTTATTCATTGTGGCGTGGTACGGGGGGTTGGTGATTCCATATGCGTCACATCCTAATTTCTCTTTATGACACATTGATTCTCATCTTTTTTTACCTGTGTTTTGCATTATTTTGATTGTTTCAGTGGTAGTGGTGCTATTTAGTTGAAGAGTTGACTTGTTCTTTTTGTATGCTAAATTGTTATATTTTCTTATATTTTTATGTGGCTGTCATGTCATTGCTAGTTTCATAATTCTTACTGACTCCACTGCATATATCATGGCACACCTTCTAAATTGTAGCTTCAAGTGGATGGCGGGTTTAATCAGAATTTGAGCTCAAAGACATTGTCAGCTCCCAACCTTAGTGCAATGGACTTCCCTGCACTTACTGCACCAGATGGTCAGAATGGTGCTCCACAATATGCTGGAGATGATCTTCAACAAAGTGGAAATCCTTATAGATCTTCGGATAAGGACAACATGCTTTTGTTCAAGTCTAGCTCTTCTGTTCCATCTAGAGGTGGTTTAGGTGGTATAGATTTTGCTTCAGCAGTCAGGAAATTAGCTGCTCAGGATTCTGGTGTATGGAAGTACGACAGAAATACTTCTGCAGATGCCACTATTGGTTCAAGTAGAAGTACTCATGTTTTGACAAATTCATATGACAGTGGGCGTGGGAGAGGCATCTATGGTGATAGGGTGCAATCTCGTGGTTCAACTTGGGCTGCTCCTGTTTGGCTTGAAACTGGAGATGCTGTTGGTAAATTCCTTGGTCAATCAATTACTTGTATTTATGTGCCTTTAGATGTGGAACATTTCTATTTGCTTTAACAATGTTGAGATGACAGCAAATATCTATTCTGAGCTAAGGGAGGAAGCTCGTGACCATGCACGCCTACGCAATGCATACTTTGAGCAGGTTTGTCCTAATAGCATGTCAAACTATCTTTGGTTATAAAGAAGTTGTCCCTTCTTTATTTCACTTTTGTTAGATGAAAAAGTTGAACTTTAAATTGGGATGTAGAAATGCAGCTTTGTAGGTTATAAGGCATGATTTTGTTTAGAATGACCATTTGGTCTGTTTTACTTGGTTATTTTTTTCCCTTTGCATCCCACGTACGGTAGGATTTCCTTTTGATTTTAACTGTTAATACAAGTGAATCAACTGAGCTATTAGACTAATTTTGAGGTGAACATATAAAAGAAGAAATATACAAAGTCAAGGAACAAGCTCTAGTGGTGTATGGTAGGTGTAGACCTATACATCCATTGGTCTGAAAAATGTGTATTGGCCAATAGATGTTGGTGGGCTTGCTTTACCTGTTACTGCATTTCATATAACTTGTTATGTCTCACTTTGCGATTTATCCTCTCTTGTGTTTTCCCTTGACTGATGAGCCAAATTATACTTGTGAGTTTGTTCCAATCTCTATTATTGATTTTTGCCTCCTGTCATTAGTGCTCAAATTTATCTACTGCATCATTTTATCTTCGGTAATTTGTTTTGTAACTGAGAAACAGGCACGGCAAGCATACCTTGTTGGCAATAAGGCTCTAGCAAAGGAGCTAAGTGATAAAGGGAAGCTGCACACTGTGCATATGAAGGCAGCTCATGGAAAAGCACAAGACTCTATATATCGTCAGAGGTTTGTGTTCTTTGCGAGTTTTGCTTGGTCCCAGACCCCCAACCATTACTGGTTTATGTGGATTTAATGATCCATGGGACTTTCTGATTTATGTGGATTTAATGATCCATGGGACTTGTTGATTTATGTGGATTTAATGATCCATGGAACTTTTAATGATCCATGGGACTTTTTGTCATCTTACCCATCGTATGCCCATTCATCTCTGTAGGGTGGTTAGATATTTGATTTCTTGTTGATTAACTTCGCTGTTACCTTTTTTATATGATAAACTTCCAAGCTTGACTGTTACATACTTCTACCTTGAAAAGTGTTTATTCAACCCTGAAGTTTCTAAAAGTTCTGTGACTTTTGCGTGTCTGTGTCTCTCAGTCGCAAGCGCTCACACACAAATACATGCCCGCATAAATTGATGTTTGAATGCTTCTGTAATCATCAAATTTTACCTGTCGTGAGACCAAATGTTCTTATCTGAAACACACGAAGGCAGTCAGTCGCTTCTCATCTAGACAGGATTCTGATATTAGAGTGCCAATATTGATTACTGACTATTTTGACATTCATTGCAACCACCTCTGTTTATCAGGGTTTGACATGCCTTTTCTCTTCTCTGTTACGATTTAGGAACCCAGTTTCTGCAGAGATGCAGGCCAATGGAAGAGGACAGGAGAGGATGATAGACCTGCATGGGCTGCATGTGAGTGAAGCAATTCATGTGCTGAAGCACGAGCTGAGTGTGCTGAGAAGCACTGCCAGGGCAGCAGAGCAGCGTCTGCAGGTTTATATTTGTGTAGGAACAGGCCACCACACTAGGGGTACCCGGACTCCCGCGAGACTTCCAATTGCTGTACAGCGATATCTGCTTGAAGAGGAGGGCCTTGACTACACTGAGCCACAGCCAGGGCTACTACGAGTTGTGATATATTGAGCCAAAGAGATGGGTGTGAAGGGTATAGGAGTTTTTTGACACAGCAAAAAAATCCATCAAGTCATAGACATCATAGTCATTCTTGTATCTGTACATGGAAGGAAATGAAGATTAGTTCAAATCTGGAAAAAAAAAAAAAGGAGAAAAAAAAGAAAAAAGGGGAAAATGAAGAAACAATTGAGGAGTTAGATTGGAGAAAAAGGAAGAGGAGATAAGGAAAAAGTGTACGATTAAAAGGTTAACTGGTTGACAGCAGCATCACATTTCTGTAGCTGAGAGAGATCTCAGATCTTACATCGTTAGATCTCTTACAACTTTTTTCTATTTGTTAATTCTGTATCTTAATTTTTTTTTTTGGGGTTAAATTCCTTTATGATTAGCAAGATGTAATTGATAGAATTTAATTACATGATAGAACAATTTACCTTGCCGCTTTCATGTTGTCTGACGTTCGACTCGTTGTTTGACAGACCAAAGGACGGATCATGATCTAATTATACGATTTCTGTTTGTTTAATATGTAAATCTAACGGAACCAAATTTCATTTCAAATTATTAGAAATAAAAACCGATTGTATTAAAATAATAATAAATTAAACCAGTGTAGACGTGAATAACAGAGTAAAAAACAATACAAATTATTAAACCTACAGTTTGAAGCTTGTTAAAAGCCCTAATGCAGCAGCGGCATGCATGCATACCAGGGACCTGATTTCATAGCTTTATATATTATATACATCAAGAGCTGTAATATAGCTAAGCTTATGCTTCATCCATGTTTTTTGTGTCGAACATGACGTTGGTGTTGAACAGTACTAGTGACAGAACTATGTCGAACAGGACTCTTCACGCCGCAGAGCTTGTGCTTTATCCGCCATGGGAAGAACACTTCGAGGCCACAACCTTTAGGCGATGAGTATGACTGCGTCAACACTGCTTCATGCTGGTGATCAGAAGAAGTCTCCGGGTGGTATTTCAAACTCAGAGCAGTAGACGCAGCCAATGCAGTTGCATCCGGCAGAAACCTCTGAATTATGAAATTTGGAGTCTCATCACCACCTCTGCACTCGGCAAGCTTTAGCTTTAAACCATCTATGGGGTCAACTTTCTTCTGGGATCTTTCCACTATATCTATTGCCTCTGACAAAGAGAAAACGTCTATAGCATCTGAGAAAACGTCGTCGTCTCTATCTCCATCCCAGCCATCGTCACAGTAGTTGTCATCATCAGTTTGATCATCACAAGTTGGTTCGTCAATCGACGGACGCCACCAGCTTGGAGGGAGCTTTGGCCGAGGAGTGTCTTGTTCGTGGAGGTTGTCACTGCCTGTATCCAAGTCCTTGGGCTTGCCAGGAGCTTGCTCCCATGAAAATGGGATCCTATCACTTGTATTCCGCGAGACAGAGTGTAGATTTGTGCAAGACAACTCTAAGCTGGTGGGATTTACAAGACGTCTCGTTGATAGCAGTGGTGCATTGAAGTTGAGCATTCTGGGGATATTTTGATCCGTAGTTGTTTCCTCATGTTTCTCTTCCATGAATGAGAAGCCAAAACAAAAAAACAAAAAAAAAATGGAGCTTTAAGTGAGGGATTAGCTAAGGGAGAAAAAGGTTATTAGGAAGTTGGGTGAACTAGTTAAAGGGGCAGTTAAAAATTATGAGTATCTCGTGGAGTCCGTTAATTAGATTCACTTTTAAGACGTCACGGGTGAGTTTCGAGAAGAGTCAACACCGCCACAAGTATCTTTATCTTGGGAATTATAGGTATCTCGTGGAGTTCAATGAATTTGGTTCACTTTTTAACATGTTACAGGTGAGTTAAAAGTAGGGACCTTTTCTGTGAGTTTAGAATGACACCGCCGCTAGACAATCATATAATCTGCTGCTTTTGAAGCGGTGGGAGGGAGCCAATTAAAATACGCAAAAGCCCACAAGAAAGAAACAGTCTTTTTTTTTGGTAAATAAGAAAGAAACAGTCTTGAGAAAGAGGGAAGCAGCGAATTTATCTGTCAATTCTTATACCGTGGCCAACCAGTCTTACAAATCATGAATAACAGCAAGATTGCAACCTTTCCAAAGGAGTTTGATTCCATTTTCCTATATGCTTATAGTCAGAGTCCAGTATATTTAAGTTTTTGTTTTTGGAGTAAAAACTAGACAATGCACCCGCGAAATGCACTTTCAAGCCATCCTCAGACCCAAGTTCATTTTCCTCTATGCCAGCATTCCGTACGCGTATAATCTAATCCCTCGTTTACGCTTCTGTTCTCTTTCCAGGAGGACCAGCCCCACGTCTCATTCTTTTCTTTATTCATCATTCTCACGCTCCTCCTCCTCCTCCTCTTCCCAATGGTTCTCCGTTCTTCGTACCGCTGTTGCCACCAGCGACTTACCGCTTGGCAAGCGTGCACATGCGTGCATCATAACATCTGGCGAAGACCCGGATCGTTTTTTGACCAACAATCTTATTACTATGTATTCCAAATGTGGGTCACTCTCATCTGCACGGTGCCTGTTCGATAAAGCTCCCGACAGAGATCTCGTCACTTGGAACTCCATTTTAGCGGCCTTTGCGCAGTCTGCGGACACCGAGCTTGGGAGCATTCAGGAGGGTTTTATCTTTTTTCGTCGTCTTCGTGAATCCTTTGTTTCGACTAGTCGACTCACTTTGGCACCGGTTTTAAAGCTTTGTTTACTATCAGGATACATATGGGCTTCGGAGACTGTTCATGGGTATGCCGTTAAAATTGGCTTGGAATGGGATGTTTTCGTTTCCGGTGCTCTCGTGAATATATATTCTAAATTTGGACAAATTGGGAAGGCTCGTGCTTTGTTTGATCGGATGCCGGAAAGGGATGTTGTAATGTGGAATGTAATGCTTAGAGCATATGTGGAAATGGGTCTTGAGGAAGAAGCACTTCATCTCTTCTCTGCATTTCATAAGAGTGGATCACGGCCTGATGATGTCAGTATGCGTTGTGTTCTTGCTGGAATTAACAAAGTTGGCTCTGATGAAGGCAAGAGGCTTGTAAAGCAAATTCAAGCATATGCAACTAAATTGTTTTTGTATGACGATGATTCGAATGTGTTTCTGTGGAACAAGACATTGTCTGAGTATCGTTATGCGGGTGAAAATTGGGCTGCTATTGACTGTTTTATAAATATGATTAGATCAAAAGTAGAATATGATACCGTGACTTTAGTTGTTATCCTCTCTGCAATTGCGGATGCAAATTATCTCAAGTTGGGACAACAGATTCATGGTGTTGCTGTGAAATCAGGTTTTAATTCTGTTGCTTCAATTGCGAATAGTCTTATCAATATGTATTCAAAGTCAGGCTCTGTTCATTTTGCTAGAAAAGTGTTCAACTACATGGAAGAAGTGGACTTAATTTCATGGAACTCAATTATTTCATCTTGTGCACAGAGTGGTTTAGAAGATGAATCAGTGAGACTATTTATAGATTTATTACAAGATGGCCTAAGACCTGATCAGTTTACTATGGCAAGTGTTTCAAGGGCTTGCTCTTCACTTAAAGATGGGTTAATTCTCACTAGACAGATTCATGTTCATGCAGTTAAAACTGGTATTGTCACCGACAGATTTGTTTCAACAGCTCTTATTGATGTTTATTCTAAAAATGGAAAAATGGAGGAGGCAGAAGTCCTGTTCAAATATAAAGTTGAGTTTGATTTGGCATCTTGGAATGCGATGATGTTTGGGTACATTATCAGTAATGACAGTCACAAAGCATTGAAACTTTTGAGTATGATACATGAGTGTGGAGAGAGGGCCGACGAGATTACTTTAGCAACTGCTGCCAAAGCCTGTGGTTGCTTGGTAGCAATGCAAGAAGGTAAGCAAATCCATGGTCATACAACAAAAATGGGGTTTGATCTTGATCTATTTGTTAGCAGTGGAATTCTAGATATGTATGTTAAATGTGGAGACATGGAAAGTGCAAATAAAGTTTTCACTGAGATTCCTGCACCTGATGATGTAGCATGGACAACAATTATTTCAGGATGCATAGAAAATGGAGATGAGGACTGTGCTCTTTCTATATACCACTGGATGAGGCTCTCAGGAGTCCAACCTGATGAATATACCTTTGCTACCCTTATCAAAGCTAGCTCATGTCTAACAGCACTTGAACAAGGGAGACAAATTCATGCAAATTTGATAAAGCTGGATTGCGCCTCAGACACTTTTGTTGGGACATCACTTGTTGACATGTATGCCAAATGCGGGCACATAGAGGATGCATATCGTTTGTTCAAAAAGATGGAGGTTAAAAACATTGCCTTGTGGAATGCCATGTTGGTTGGTTTAGCTCAATATGGAAATGCTGAAGAAGCTCTTAACTTGTTCAGATTAATGATATCTAATAATATCAAGCCTGATAGAGTAACATTTATTGGGGTGCTTTCTGCTTGTAGTCATTCTGGTTTTATATCTGAAGCTTACCAATATTTTTCTTCAATGCATAAAGATTATGGCATTGAACCTGAGATTGAGCACTACTCTTGTCTAGTTGATTCTCTTGGCCGAGCTGGCCGAGTTCAAGAAGCAGAAGAACTCATAAAATCAATGCCCTTTGAAGCTTCTGCTTCAATGTACAGAGCCTTGCTTGGTGCTTGTAGGCTTCAAGGTGACACAGAAACTGGGAAACGGGTGGCAGCAAAGCTCTTGGCTTTGGAGCCATCTGATTCAGCAGCTTATGTTCTGTTATCCAATATGTATGCCGCTGCCAACCAATGGGATGATGTCAACGATGCTCGAAGAATGATGAAAAGAACAAACGTGAAGAAAGATCCAGGTTTTAGTTGGATAGATGTGAAGAATAAGTTGCATTTGTTCGTGGTGGATGATAAATCCCATCCACAAACTGATAGGGTATATGAAAAGTTGGAGGGTTTGATAAAAAGAATTCAAGAAGAAGGATATGTCCCTGACACAGACTTTGTGCTGCTTGATGTGGAAGAAGAAGAGAAACAGCGTGCTCTTTATTACCACAGTGAGAAGCTAGCAATTGCATTTGGACTCATAAGCACTCCTCCTTCAACCACCCTCCGGGTGATTAAAAACCTTAGAGTTTGTGGAGATTGCCATAATGCAATCAAATATATTTCAAAGGTTGCTCAAAGGGATATTGTGTTAAGAGATGCAAATCGTTTCCATCGTTTCAGTCATGGAGTTTGCTCGTGTGGGGATTACTGGTGATTTTCATTCATCTTTTTTCTTTTTTTGCCTCCTTTTTCACATCCTTACACTATGTTTGAGAAAAGGAAAATATTTGATTTAGCTTGGTGATAACCCTTTTGAATTTTTTTTTTCCCCCTTTTGAATGAACCTTTTAATTCCTCTTTTTAGACTAGGCTTTTAAGGGTCGTAACAAATATTCAGCTTCTGAGGGTTGTATTGTAATTTTGACACTAAACTTCTGTGCAGGCCGGCTAAAAGGCAAGGCCATTAGGGCCTTTGCTTAGGCCCCCCACTAAAACAAGGGCCCAAATAAATTTTATTTTAAATACATAACATATTTTTATTTTATAATGTTAGAATTTTATTTCAAAATTTATAAAACGAATAACATTCTTAAGCACTTATATCATTTTGTTTTTAAGAATTCAAAGTATTTAAAGGAAGTTATTCAAATAAAATTCACATTTTTTTTAGAGTAAATTAAAATTGACTTTTTAGAATTAAATTATAATATTATAAATTTAATAGCAAAAACAAATATTTATTTTAAATAGTGACGTAGTTAAATAATAAAATAAAATTAGTTAATTTCTAATTAAATTTTGAAGGTGAATTCGTAGCTCCCAGATTAGCACTAGTCTTACAATATCCGAACTCGTAACACATCTCGTAGTCGTTGCGTTTTTCATTTTATATGATTAACCTCGTGTAAGTAAATAAATATGATGAAACAGTTAATTTTCTTCCGCCAGAGTACAGGTGTGTCTCTATCTTTCTACTTTAACTAATTAAAGTCAAAATTCACCGTCTGTTGGTTCACTCCACTGGACATTTACCGCTGTATAAATCCATATTGAATACATTTATTACACAAAAAATAAGAAAAGTTAAAATTATATATATATTTTTTACCCTTCGTTTGTTCAGATACGAAGTGTGTTTGGCACGCAAGTACACCGACTTTCGTGCTGGAAACACAAGTGAAGTATGAAACTTTAGCAGCTTAAATATAATAGTTCTCAACCAATAAAATTATGCCACCTCATTTTAACTGCTAATATAAATTGTGGAAAAAAAAAAGCAGCTTTATTCCTCGTAGCAAAGGGTGCGACTCTGTGAGCTGTGCGGTTTCTTTTTTTGCTGAGCAAACAGTTGGAATAGGGTGGGGGGGAAAGAGTGTACTGAGCATTGGAGATGGAAGAGACCCAATTTCTTCTCAACCCCAACCCTGTTGACCCCGTTGCTGTTGCTGTTGATGTTGATGTTGATGATGATGGTGATCATCATTCTCAAGAGCAACAATCTTCCGCCATTCCTAAACCATTCAGCCCCAGAAGGTTCTTTCCTGGTTTTCTCTGTCAGAGACTACTCTCTATATTTTTTGTATATTAAAAGCCTAAGCTTTTTGATAATGTGATTACTTGTGTGGCAACGGGTTGGTGGTATTTTTGTTTATAGGTATCAGTCAGAGATATATGAGGTTGCGATGAGGAGAAACATCATTGCAGTTTTGGAGACGGGTACTGGGAAGACTATGATCGCTGTGATGCTCATCAATGACATTGGTAAAGCTACCAAATCCTCTGGTGCTAAAAAGATAATCATCTTCTTGGCTCCTACAGTTCATCTTGTTAACCAGGCATGTCCTTTCACTTTCTTTCTTCTTCGTTTCCTTTTCGTTATTTCCTTTTTAACTTCTTTTTTGTTTTTTTCTTTTTTTTTGAAATGGAAAAAGTTTTCGCTTTTTGCCTATCTGCCAATTTTATTTCATGGATTTCAATTTTACTCTTTGTGGGTTCAAATAACTCTCTCTTCCACTCTCACTCGCCCACACGCACATGCACAGACTTTCTGCAAGTATTTTATGACTATTATCCGTATAGAATCCACTCGCCATTTGGCTACTTGTTTCATAAGTTGTTGACATGTGAATGGATTTTGTGTTTTCAGCAATTTGAGTTTATCAAAACTCATACTAATTTTGAAGTAGAAGAATACTATGGAGCCAAAGGGGTTGATGAATGGAATGTGAAGCGCTGGGAAGGGGAGGTAAAGGAACATGATGTAAGTTGCTTCTTCGGAAGTTTGAGTGATAATTATGACTATTTGTGTAATGAAGTTCGAGTATCGACTTATGCTTCTATTTGGTTAGTTCTTATTTTTGCTTCCAAATTGCTTGTTATCGTTACTTTTCCGTTCTGTATTTCCTCTGTTTTAGTAAGTTAGGTAGTTTTATTCGTTCACCCTGTTTTATAACAACTGAATTTTAGTTTGGGAAGTTGGTTACTGCTTGGTTGTTTGTTTTTGTCATGAGAAAATCACTTTAATTAAATATTCTCTCTTTTAGCAAGGCATTTAGTTTTCTCAATCTCATTTGCTACTATTCACAATTGGTCCGTCTCTTTATCCATTTGATTGTTTCTCATGTTTGCTTTGTCTCTTTTTATTGTGCCTTCCGTAGCTTCCAGCATCATTCATTCAGTCAGTGGTTTAACTATGGTGGACTAAAGGAAAAAAGTGTTGTATCAATGATTTGTGCATAAACATCAGCACTGAGATTGCTACATGTGGTGCATTATTTTCATTTTATTCTTGTAGGTCTTGGTTATGACACCCCAGATTCTTTTAGATGCCTTAAGAAAGGCATTCTTGAGTCTAGAAGCAGTATGCTTGATGATTATTGATGAGTGCCATCGAGCTACTGGTAACCATCCTTATACGAAAATAATGAAGGTTAACATAATTTGTTGCTGGATGTTCTTTCATTTTCTTTTTTTCTTATTTATCTTAGTCATTTTTCCTTGATTTTTGTCATTATATAATCAAGGAGCTTCTTTGACAAGCATTGTCTGCTTTTGGTGAAGGAATTTTATTACAAATCTAGTAGCAAGCCAAAGATTTTTGGAATGACAGCATCACCTGTTGTTAGAAAAGGTACTCGCTGTGTTATTGTTGCTTGTTTAGTAATTCTTGTTGTTTGTTGCTTTTATGGTGTACTAATTCATTTTGGCAAAGATAAATTAGGCGTTCAAAAGTTGGGTTGAATCAGTAGCTGAAACCCTTAACCTTAATCGATATTCATATAAGTTTTTTTGTGCAATATTTGTATATGAGCTTGTCTAAACTTGTAACATTTAGAACTAGTTTGGTTATGAGCTTGTCTAATTGATTTTCATATGTAATATGATTTTACATCTATAATTTGGTTATTAGTGTGAAAGTTAAAAGGGACTGATATTCATGAGGCAGTTTATTTTGTCAGAAATTCTCATCCATTGAGACTATTTTACCAATTCTACTTCCTCTTCGTTTAATTGTGTCTCAGATATATATTCCATATACTTAGAGGCTTCTTTGTTGTATTCCCAATATCGAAGTTATGGTCACCAAACCTAGTGCTTTCTGAAAAACTAATTATAGCATTTAAAAAAGTAAGTTTGTTCATCAGGTGTCTCATCCAAAACAGATTGTGATTGTCAAATATCAAAACTTGAAAGAATCTTGGATTCCCAGGTATTTAAAGGCTTACTATTTCTGAGTACTATGCATTGTCAAGTGTTAAAATCAGTTATTGATGTTCTATTACTACAGATTTATACCATCGAAGACAAGACTGAGATGGAAATATATGCTCCTTCTGCAAAACTGACTCATAGATTTTATGACCAAATAAGGTATCCATTTTTGGATCTAAAAGAAAAGCTGGAAGCCTCATGGTGCAAGGTATTCTTGCTTCTTACCATTCATTTATAATCACTCATGTATGTATGGATATGTAGACATGTAGAGTTCATTTTAAGCCTTTACTTGTGTGGGTGCTGAAATAGCTTTTTATTTATGGACAGTTTGACGCTTCACTGTTGGAGTTGCATGGGTTGGTGAATAATTACAAGGATATTGATGATAAAATTAAGACATTGAGGAAAAGATTGTCCAGTGACCATGCTAAGATCTTACATTGCCTTGATGATCTTGGTCTCATATGTGCGTATGAGGTATGATTGTAACCTTAAAACTGATGAGGAAAGAACAGTTGTGGTAGAGAAGTTAAAACTGTGATGTTATTTTGACATGTGTTTCATTTTCTCATGATTTTATATAAATTCTATTCCGTCTGCTTGTGGATGTAATTAGCCTGGAAGGGTTACTTGTTATGTACATGGATGGGGCCTTGACCCATAATTTGGATGGAAAAATGACCGGTTAATTAGTGATAAACATTGCACTTTCAATTGTGATCCAAGAGTCCACCTTGTCTACATATATTATGTTCTTTACTTTATACAAGTTCCTTGTTTTGTAGGCCATAAAGATATGTTTAGAGAATGCCCCTAACACCCAAGAGGACTGTACAATTTATACCGAAAGTTATTCACAGTGTAAATGTTTTCTTGAGGAGGCATTACATATAATTGCGAAATCACTTGCTCATGGTATGCCATTTTGTAGCTTCTCCCTCATTTTCTTTATTTATCAAATTGAATTACTGCCTTTTGTACTTGTTATTATTTGATGATTTGCTAATGTACATAAATTTTTTTATAATTTTCTTTCCTTTTTTATCTTCATCTGCATGTGTTATTGAGCATTGTTTTCACATTCACGTGGCAATTGTCCCATGCAGCCTTTTACATCTGATTTGTACCTCTTAGGTATCATCTCTCAAAGTGCTAAACTGTTTATTGATTAACTATCTTGTTTTTCATTTTTACATATCTTTAACTTTGCCGTTGCTGTCAGTTCAATTTTTAAGAAGTTAATCAATATCAGAATACGCTCTTGTTCAATAGCATGCTTGACATGGATGGGTTTGTTTTCCAGATGCAGTTTCTTTAGCCTCACTGCTTTTTATGCTGCAAAAACCTTTGCATGTGATTTAGATGGAATTATTAACTGTTGATGCTATCATGCTATTTTCTTAATGCTGCAGACTGTGAAAATCTTTTGGGTCTTGGGTTTGATCCTTTGAAGGCAGTAGATTTGGGCTATATATCTCCAAAATTACATGAACTTATTGAACTTTTCCAATCTTTTGGGTAACACAGATACCACTACTTTATTAATTAATTTTGTGTGGTCTCTATAAGAAGTTTGATTTATCAACATATGTTGTGGTTGCAGTGAAGCTAGAGAATTGTCATGCCTTATTTTTGTCGATAGGATTATATCAGCTAAAGTCATTGAAAGCTTCGTGAAGAGAGTTCCCTATTTATCTCATCTCGCAGTTTCATATTTGACCGGAGGCAGCTCATCGGTTGATGCTCTTGCACCAAAAGTGCAAAAGGAGAACTTGGAATCATTTCGCATTGGAAAGGTCTTGTTTCTTTTACAAAATGGGATTTGACTTTTGAATATTTCTGTATTTGAAGACCTAATTATTGTTTAGTAACCCTTTCAAGTAGATCAATCTATTGTTTTCTACGGACGTAGTTGAGGAGGGAATTCATGTGCCAAACTGCTCCTATGTGATACGTTTTGACCTGCCTAAGACAGTCCGCAGTTATGTCCAGTCCAGGGGACGAGCACGAAAAAATAATTCTCAGTTTGTCATTATGTTGGAGAGGTGAGGTTTCATGGTGGCTTTATAATTTTCTATAAACAATTTAATTCTTAACAAGGAGGAAGGTTGTCTGTATTTGTCATGTACATTTTGTTATTTTGATTACAGGGGAAACACGAAGCAAAGGGAGCAACTATATGACATTATTAGGAGTGAGAGTTCAATGATAGACACAGCTATGACTAGAGATCCTGATGCAAGCAGTTTGAAAGCATGCACTTTCGAAGGGACAGATGCATATTCTGTGCCTGCTACTGGAGCATCAGTTACTGCAGATTCAAGTGTCAGCCTCATACATCGATATTGTGAAAAGCTCCCAAGTGATAAGTATGGGTGTTTTCCTAGAAACCATTCTCCTGAGGGTATAATAAACTTTTTCTTCTTTTTGGGTTCCTTACTGCGTTCTTGTTTACTTTATATGTTAGGTACTTTACTCCAAAGCCAAATTTTGAGTCCTCATGTCTTGAAGGGTATTATGAATGCAAGATAAGTTTACCTCCTAATGCAGCTTTCCAAACATTACTTGGTCCCAAAAGTAAGACCTCAAATTTATCAAAGCAGCTTGTTTGCTTGGAAGCATGTAAAAAGTTACATCAGATGGGTGCTCTGGATGATCATCTTCTTCCATCTGTTGATGAGCCTTCAATAATTAATCCAAGTATAAAAAGCAATGAAGCACCTTCAACAATTAATTCGAGTGTAAAAAGCAAAGAAGCAGCTTCAGGTGCTGGTATGTTTAGATATTTTCCTACCACTTTCTGAACTAGGTTTGGATTGTCTGGTATAATGTGCATGACAAATATTGGTTTTTTCTTGACCTAATTACTTGCCTATCAGAATATGTTGGTATTCAAACACGATTTTCTGGTCTTTTACTGTTCGCAAGTGTTGTTTTTATGGAAAGCTATGATTTAGCAGTTTTTGCAAAACACTTCATGAAAATACTATCTATTGGTCGTGTTTTGTTGTTGTTGTGTTCCCCACTTTTCTTCTGTTGAATTCAACTGCTTGATAATTAACATCATTTATATGTCTGTTTCACCACACCTATATCTACATCTTTATCCATTTTTTAGTACATCTATTTTACCACATCTTTGTCTTTGTTTTTGTACCCCTCCTTGCATGTGCAGTGCAGGTTGTTTTGTTTTGCTTGTTATGTCATCTGTAGCTTTTAAATTAAATGATACTTTTCTGTTTGAAGGAACAACGAAACGGAAGGAATTACATGGGACAGCTTGCATTCATGCATTATCAGGAACTTGGGGAGAAAAACTTGATGGTGCCATTTTTCATGCTTATAAGTTTGACTTCACCTGCAGTATTGTTAGTGAGGTTTATTCTGAATTTGTTCTTCTTATTGAGTCAAAGCTTAATGATGATGTGGGGAATTTGGAATTGGAACTTTACTTGGTTTCAAAGACAGTCAAGTCTTCTGTTTCTTCATGTGGAAAGGTGCATTTGGATGCAGAGCAGGTAAAAAACTTAAGGCTTTTTGAGTCAAACTTACTGTAGTACAATTGTGGAAAGATACTAACTGTGCTATTATTTTTTCTTAACTTCATTGACAGATGGAAAAAGCAAAGTGCTTTCAGGAGTTTTTCTTTAATGGATTATTTGGGAAGCTCTTTGTTGGATCCAAAGCATTGGAAACAGACAGAGAGTTTTTACTTCAGAAAGACATGAAAAAATTATGGTGCCCATCATACATGTATTTCCTTCTGCCTTTTGAAGGTTTGAATGATTCAAGTCATGTATCTTGCAGAATAAACTGGACTGGGATTACTTCTTGTGTTTCTCTTGTAGAACTGTTGAAGAACAACACTTTGTTGGGTAGTGAACATTGTCCTAATAAGACTGACTTATGTGAGACAGAATGCAAGGATGCAAATATAGTTTGCTTTGCTAATAGTTCTGTTGATATAGTAAACCTTAAACATATGGTAGTATTGGCTATTCATACTGGAAAAATATACTCTGTTGTTGATGCCGTGAGCAAATCCTCGGCTGAGAGCCCTTTTGATGGTAATAGTGATGCTGCCCCAGCACAATATACCACCTTCATTGAGTATTTTCGCAAAAAGTAAGTCTGATTCTACTGGTGTTACGTTAAAATTAGTATTAAAAGTTTTTTGTTACATAATTATAGTCTTGATCAGGTATAAAATTGCACTGAAGTATCCCAATCAGCCTATGTTGCGGTTAAAGCAAAGTCATAATCCTCATAACCTTCTAGTGAAGTTTTATGATGAAGGTTTGCTAATTTTTGTTCCTCATGAAGTATGTTTCTTCATGTTTAACATCATGTCATTTGAGGTTGGAATTTTCTTTTATTTTGCCTCTTAAGTTTAATATCGGCATCGGGGACTGCATAAGTTTACACAACCGTCATTGTACTTTTTATTTGCCAGGAAAACAATGCGCAGCCCTCTTTTAGACCTGTCAGTAACTCTGTCAAGTGAAATTTGTCTACAATTTTTTGTTGCAACAAACAGTGCACCATACTTCTATGACACTTGGTAGTGTAAAGTCTTGGGTTTTTAGATGGAATCAATAATAAATTTGTTGGGTACTTTATTGAAGAGTAAATGAAGGTAAAAACTAAAAGAGTAGACGGGGTGGACACTGCTACTTACATTGGCTTACAGGGTCTAGTTTAGGCTCTTGCTAATAAGTTGCATGTGTAAAATGGGAAGCATGATTTAATAATTGCATATTACATCTGTTTTATCAGAAAACTGAAACCCTTAAAAAAAAAAAAAATTATATAAACACATTATCTATATCATGATTGATTACCCATGGAGACTGAAAAGTTGTGATCTTAACATTGAATAATATCTTGTCATATGTCCATATATATATATATATATTTTTTGTGTTGTAGGTACTGACAGAATTCCCATAAAAAACTAGCATGAAAGAAAAAATTACATGAGTATGTTTGAACGACAAAATTTAATTGATTTTTCTAAACTTTAATAAGTAAAAAGTGACTAAATGAATTTATCTTATAGTTTATAATAACAAAATGATTTAAATCATCTAGCACACTGTATAACTTTATATGTTTAATTTCTAATATTTCCTTTTATTTGGACAGTTGCCAGTAGTAATAAGAAGCCACAAATGCATGTTCAAATGCCACCTGAGCTGTTAGCAACTATTGATATTCCGATAAGTGTTGTAAAATCGTTTTATTTACTGCCATCATTGATGCACCGTTTGGAATCCCTGATGTTTGCTAGCCAACTAAGAGAAGAGATCGGTTGTCATCCAAGCAGCTTTCAGATATCAAGTTCATTGGCATGTCATACAACTGAGTTTTGTATTCGTTGTCCAAGTTCTAGTAAAGCTTTGCACTATAATGAGTAAATCTAACTAATGCCTTTTGTAATTAGATTCTGGAAGCACTTACAACACTTAGATGTTGTGAAAGTTTTTCCATGGAGCGTTTGGAATTGCTGGGTGATTCAGTCTTGAAATATGTCGTGAGTTGTCACCTCTTTCTTAAGTATCCTGAAAAACATGAAGGACAGTTATCTGCTCTTCGTCAAGGGGCTATTTGTAACTCAAACCTTCATAAATTGGGAATAGATCGTAAATTGCAGGTATTGGATTTGTCTTCTATTCATGGCTTAGGTACTGATCATTAATTCTACTGTAGCAGAATTATCTTTTAATTCATTTTAACGTGCCTACATGTATCCTTGATCATAAGGAGCACCATATCAGTTTTTGGATTCATAATGCCTTTGCCTTTCTCATTTTTGACAGGGGTATATACGTGATGGTGCTTTTGATCCACGTCGTTGGGTTGCACCAGGACAGCGTTCTTTACGCCCTGTGCCTTGCAAATGCGGAGTGGATACTGTAGAAGTGCCTCTTGTTGGCAAGTTCCAAACTGAAGACCCAAAAATTGTGGTTGGAAAGTGCTGTGATAAAGGTCACCGGTGGATGTGTTCGAAAACAATAGCTGACTGTGTTGAAGCTCTCCTAGGGGTTTATTATGTTGCTGGTGGACTGCCTGCTGCAATTCACATGATGAAGTGGCTTGGTTTTGACGCCGAGCTTGAACCCTCATTAGTTGTTGAAGCAATCACTACTGCATCCCTTCGGTCTTATATCCCAAAAGCCAACAATATTGCAACCCTGGAGTCAAAGATTGGGTATGAATTTTCAACCAAGGGTCTCTTACAGGAAGCGATAACGCATGCATCTGAGCAAGAATTGGGAGTTTCTTACTGCTACGAGGTAGTTATGGGAGCCCTCTGGCTAATTTATTGTTTGATCAACTTTATTATTTCTTTTATCAGTTTGAATGTATCTTTCTATTTTTGTTTTCCAATATTATTGTATTCCAGGAAAAGAGAGTATCTTTGTGAAACTCTAAACATAGAAATTGACCAAATAATTTACTAAAGAAAGTAGAAATTTTGTCATCTAATTATCCACAAGTAAATTGAATAATATAGAATTTACACACAGTAGCATATGATCTCTTGACTAGAACCTATTTCTTGCATGTTTAACAGTTCCGCACAATCTCTTTTCTTTTGGGTCATAAGAAACTGAACTTTCTTATAAATGAAACTACAAAGTCTTGAGAGGATAAAAAATCCTCTAAAAGAAAAGAAGACATAAAAACTTAGGGAGTAGGCTATTAAATTGCAGGACATCCTTCTATCTTTATTGAAGCATAAAAAGATGTTTGTCTTTGAATTCCTGAGAAGTTGACACCATGAAAGCTATCTTGACTTCTTTAATCTTTCACAGAGGCTTGAATTTCTTGGCGATGCAGTGTTGGATCTGCTTATTACAAGGTACCTCTATAAGAGCTACACAGATATTGATCCAGGCGAGTTGACGGACTTGCGGTCAGCTTCTGTTAATAATGAAAGCTTTGCTCAAATTGCTGTTAGACGAAATCTTCAACTGCATCTACAACATAGCTCTACGTTGCTTTTGAGTCAAATATCAGAGTATGTGAGTTCTTTTTCTGAACCTCACAATACAGCCAGATCACTTCAAGGCATAAAAGGACCCAAGGTAAGTTCCTTTTCTTGTTATTGTTAATATTTTAAGATGGACAGATGTTTTGTGATAATGATCCTCCATGGACATGCTTATGCTTCGGTTTATGGGATTGCTTGGTTGTTTTAGCTTCCATGATGCCTTTTCTATACATTTGTAGCATCTTATATTACAATTTCAGTCATGTTGGTTCTCTGGCTATTAAAAATTGCTCAATGGTTTGCTGCTTTATGTTTAAATGTGTGCAAGTTTTCTAATCACGAATAGTTCCTTTGGCCCTTCCTGTTTGTGCTACAGGCTCTCGGAGACATGATGGAAAGTATTGCTGGGGCAATACTAATTGATACCAAGCTTAATCTTGATGAAGTGTGGAAAATATTTGAACCACTATTATCTCCAATTGTGACCCCTGATAAACTTGAATTGCATCCAGTGCGAGAATTGATTGAATTATGTGACTCACTTGGATATTATGTGAAAGACAAATACATAAGAAAGGGTGAAATGGTGCATGTGGAGCTTAGTGTAGGACTTGAAGATGCAGTGTTGATTGGAAAGGGACATGATTCTAGCAGGAAAGCTGCAAAAGGAGAAGCAGCCCTGCATGTATTGAAGCAGCTGGAGGTTTGTTGGTGTTCCTCTTAATGTCTTTTTAAGGTTTCCGAGAACTGAAATTTTCAAAATATATTTAGTATGTGTTGCTTTGTCATCTAAGTAGCTGCCCTTTCTAAAATTTCCTCCAGAGGTGTCATATTGTTGGCTTGTAGAAATCTCTCTATTATTCATTTTTCTTTTCTACAAGAGTTGGAAAAAAAAAAAGACTTTGTAAAGCTATGTGAAAAACGTCGACCTCAAAATAGTTCTTGGAGCTCTAAAGGGACTGTAAAAGCGAACTGGATTAGGGAACTTATATATTTGTTTTAAATCACTCAAGAGTTTGGATGTACTTCTTAGTCAAGAAGATAAGAATAATTATATTAACTTAGGGGATGTATAATTTATGTTGTGCTTTCATGTATCTTGTATTACTCTAATACTTGTAATACTGCAGGAGAAAAGCATTTCATATGAACAATGTGCCAAGAAGAGAAAGCAGGGTAAAAATCAAGCTGTTGGTTCATCTTCCTTAGATGCACGCAGCTGGGTAACTGATGAAGTTTCAGAGGCAATGATCCACAAAAAGCAAAAGACATCTGAAACTCAGTGGCAGGTTTTGTTAAGTGCTCCATCCCCAGCTGGTGACGTTTCTTTTGAAGCTAGTAGATCTGAGACTGACATCCCAGGTTTGCACCATCTGCCTTTGTGCTCTTCTCATTTTTGATACTTAAAGAGAAACCCAAACTTGCTATTATTACCATTGTGGCATTGTCCAAGTTGGGGCACAAGTTCATAATCTACTCTACTATGCAGCTATTGCAGCAGTCAACATGAAGAAAGGAGGCCCTCGAACTTCACTTTATGACGTATGTAAGAAATTACAATGGCCAAGGCCTACCTTTGAAACAGTAGAAACTAAATCAAGGTAAATCCAAGCAACCAAGCTAAAAACTTTAGTTTGCAAACTTGCTTTCAACTTTCTTTATTGTTTTTGCTGTTACAGAACCCCAATTGAACTCGGTGAAGGCTCTGAAAAAAGAATGGGATTTAACAGTTTTACATCAAGCACAATATTGTGCATACCCAACTTCGGCAATATTGAATGCAATGGAGATGCTAGGGCTGATAAGAAGAGTTCACTTGACTCCGCCTCACTTGCCATCCTTTATGAGCTTGAACGCCTTGGCAAACTCGTCATCTCCAGGTCATAGTTGCTTTTTTCCATTTTCATGCTTGTGATGGTGTTGTTGAATTGGGAAGGTGGTACGCTTTAATAATCTACCACTCCATTCATCTTTGTACTAATATAGCAAGCAACTAGGATCCATGTAAAGCGTACAATGGTAGTCAGTTGTCTGTTGTCATGGTAGAAGAGTCAACAGGGTAAACACGCAGTGTAGTTTACAGGCGTTAGACATGCAATAGGACTTTCAGACAAAGGCCGACAGATTTCTGAAAGTTCTACGTGTCTTCCAAGATTTACCATGGCCTCAATTTCTGTTCTGGTAGTGAAACCTTTTTGACACATCGCAAAAGTAGTAAGAACTTCATAATCATAGTCTTAAACAAGTATGCAAGAACACCTGGTCTGAAGTGCATTCGATAAACAATCAATGTGTTGACACGAAAGACACTGCCCTCTATGGGGCTTGGTACCCGTTTCAATTTATATGGGTTTCAAAATGTGGGGGCTGTATCACTCATTCAACATGCATGCATATTCGCAACTTATATATCTGAAAGATATTTCTAGGATACAATTGGAGAACTTAGGCATTGTCTTTGGATCTAGCTGGTTCTCAGAGAACTTTCTCAGCGACTACAAATAGTTACAGCCCTTCCAAACAGGTCACCATGCAAAGTCGAACATCTAGTAGAGACCGCGAGGACATGCCAAGCAAAGTGTTAGGGGAATATCATATAGATTTGTTGCTCATCATATAACAGCTCGTATATGTTACTGTTGTATCCCCGTTAACGCGCTGTACATTTCAAAACTTCTACGACTTCCTAAGAAATCCATCAGTTTGAAATTCACAGAACCACGCTCTACTGCTTGTTTA
This sequence comes from Rhamnella rubrinervis, assembly GCA_007844105.2. Taxonomy (NCBI): domain Eukaryota; kingdom Viridiplantae; phylum Streptophyta; class Magnoliopsida; order Rosales; family Rhamnaceae; genus Rhamnella; species Rhamnella rubrinervis. The sequence goes on from CM017581.2 coordinate 4,029,964, forward strand.
CTTGAGTAGACTGATTGTAGGCGGTCGGCGTGCCTCGAGTCTGTGTATTGCAGCGTCTATTTAATGAACTGACAAGATTTCCTGTAAAGCACAACAATGGCGTTCATTAATATAGAATGACTCGAGTCCATAGATAAAAACCATAAAAAGGCAAACTACGTTTGCATGTCGAGGTGGCCGAAACATTTTAAAAGTTGTGCCTGATAAAAGCCACACCCGCAAGCACAAGCCATTATTACTGAAAGAGCCCAGCCCAGTCTACCCGTGCACGAGGCCCAACCCACGTGGTTGGCGAAGTCCCGCCCAGAGGGATCGTTAAGCCCAGCCCACTTACAAAGCCTAGCCCACCTGGGCGCTAATCCCAGTCCACCGTGTTGCTAAACCCATCCAACGGGTTCATAAATCCCAGCCCACCCACTTTGAAGCCAAGCCCAGCGGGATCGAGAAGCCTAGCTCATTGACTACGAAGCCTAGCCCATCCCAGCCTAGCCAAGCACAACCCAACCTTCTCGTGAAGAAGCCCAGTGTAGTCTGCTCTCGAAGCCCAGCCCACCCATTCCAATTAGCCCAGCCAAGCCCTAGCCTAGCCCATCCAGCTTTGGAAGCCTAGCCCAGAAGATTCTGGAAGCCCAGCTCAGGTGGCTTGCGAAGCCTAGCCCATCCTGCTGTCGATGGCCAGCCCCTCACGACGCCCAGCCTACCCTTTCGTGAAGCCCAGACCACTGAGCCTTCAAAGCCCAGCCCAGACGGCTCACGAAACCTAGCCCAGACGGCTCACGAAGCCTAGCCCACAGGCTCAAAAAGCCCAGTCCAAAGTCTCGGGAAGCCCAGCCTTATTTAGCCGGCTTGCGAAGTTCAACCAGCTCAGCCGGCTTACGAAGCCCAGCCGGCCGAGCCGGCTCGTGAAGCCCGAAGGCTGGGCTCTCAAAACCCTTTCCAGCTCATAGGGAGCCTCATGTGCGGGTCATTCAACACCCAAATCTTTTGATTAGTCCTTCCGGACGCCTGTTTTTCCGATTTCATTATGCGTGTAATTCATATATGTGTATATAAATATAGGTTAAATTCCTTTATGGCATATGAGGACATGGATATTTAAAAAAAGAAAAAAAAAAAAAACAAGAATAATCCACGCATTGTCAAGGTCCTGAATTTAAAAAACTCTTCAAAATCATAAATTTTTTACATCTCTTCAAAGCATAAATTCCCACAAAAATTCATAAAAACACCGATAATAATGTGCCCAAAAATACCAATAAAAATTCTTCAACTTGAGACGAAGAACGAAGATTTGAATTAAAAAGAAAATAAAAATGTGGATTTTGTTTCTTGAAGCATTTTTGGCGAATATTAGCCGCAGTGCTTTCCACGATTTTAATATTTTCAATATGTTTTCTTCCAAACGATGAAAAATAACCCACATGTCAGAAAATAATTGTCTAATTTAATTTGTAATACGAAAGCATGCATTTTTATTATATAAAAAAAATGGAATGTACACCCAAAAAAAAAAAGTCTTAAACAAGTATGCAAGAACACCTGTTATGAAGTGCATTCGATAAACAATCAACGTGTTACACGAAAGACACTGCCCTCTATGGGGCTTGGTACACGTATCAATTTATATGGGTTTTGATCAAAGAACAAAATCTGGGGGGCTATATCACTCATTCAACATACATACATATACGCTACTTATATATCTGAATATTCACCAAAAAAAACTTATATATCTGAAAGATATTTCTATGATACAATTGGAGAACTTAGGCGTTGTCTTTGGACTAGATGGTTCTCAGAAGACTTTCTCAGCGACTACAAATAGTTACAGCCCTTCCAAACAGGTCACCATGCAAAGTCGAACATAGTAGAGACCGCGAGAACATGCCAAGCAAAGTGTTAGGGGAATAACATATAGATTTGTTGCTCACCATAAGAAGGCCTCATGCTCTAATCAACAACTCGAATACGTTACTGTTGTTATCCCCGCTAATGCGCTTCAACATTTCAAAACTTCTACGACTTCCTAAGAAATCTATCCGTTTGAAATTCACATAACCACGCTCTACTGTTTCTTTACTTGAGTAGACTGATCGTAGACGGTCGGCATGCCTCGAGTCTGTGTATTGCAGCGTCTATTTCATGAATTGACAAGTTTTCCTGTAAAACACATCAATGGCGTTCATTAATGTAGAATAACTCGAGTCCATTGATAAAAACCATAAAATGCAAACTACGTTTGCATATCTAGGTGGCCAGGAAGGAAACATTTTACAAGTTGTGCCTGATAAAATGCATATATATATGGTCTTCACACCTGCAAGCACGTTAAAGCCATTATCACTGAAAAATGTTCTTGAAGATGGGTCCCATCTCAGAAAATCGTTCAACGGGAAAGATTATTGTAAGAAAATTACTCCTGAATATCAATTCAAACTTCTCGCTGCAGAAAAAGCACGTAAAAGACAGATAGATGCTGAGAGATAATGCCACCCTGGAAAGGATCAAGAACATGATATAGGATGAAATTTGAAAATTTGGTGGAGAGAGATCAAAAACCTTGCCGTAAGTGGCCGAGTTAAGCTTGCAAATGAAGCTTCTGAATCCTTGTCATCTCCTTTTGCATCAATAAATGCAGTTGTATGATGTTCATCGTCGCCACTGAAAGAGTCAGTGTATATGTATCCAGAAGGCTGCGAGGGGTAATAGGGCGCTTTGAAGTTTGACAAGTCTGTGAATGAGAGTGGAAGCCCAGCCCAGCTGGCTCGAGAATCCAAGTCCATCGCCTCGCGAAGCCCAGCCTAGCGGGTTGGTTAAGAACCCCAGCCCAGCCAACCTCTCGCGAAGCCCAGCCCAACCACTCGAAAGCCCAGGCAACGGCGCTCTCAAAGCCAAGCCGATGGGTAAATCCCAGCCCAAGTGCTAGCTAAGCCCAGGCCTCCTACTCACGAAGCCGAGCCCACCCATGAGAGATGCCCACTCCACATGGATGCGAATCCCAGCCCAGCAACCTTGCGAAGCCCAGTCCACTTACGAAGTCCAGCCCACAGTCTCGTGAAACAGTCCACCAACGCTAGAAGCCTAGCCCATGTTCCTTCAGAAGACCAGGCCAGCTGGATCCCGAAGGTGAGCCCATTGGCTCTCGACGCCCAGCCCATCCAACTTAAGAACTATGGCCCACTGGGTCCGTAAGCCTAGCCCACCTGCTCATTAATCCCAGCCCAGTTTAATACGAGGCCCAGCCAACTGGATCAAGAAGTCCAGCCCACGACTAGCGAAGCCTAGCCCACTTGGTTGTGAAGCCCAGCCCAGGTAGATCTCGAAGCCTAGGTCGCCAACTCGCTAAGCCCAGCCCAGCCCCCTGGAGAAGCCCAACCCAGCTGCTCTTGACGCTGCTTAGCCACCCCATCCGGTTCTGGAATTCCAGCCCAGCCTACTCTGGAAGCCAGCCCAGCCCATCTAGCCAGCGAAGCCCTATCTAGCCCATTGGGCTCCCAAAGCCCAGTCCTGCCGGCTCACAAAGCCCGTCCCACCCTTTCGTGAAGCCCAGCCCAGCTAGCTAACGAGGCCTAGCCCAACCCCTCTCGAAGCCCAGAGCACCCTTTCGTCAAGCCCAGCCCAGCTCGTGAACAAAGCCCAGCTCCATGGGCTAAGGAAGCCCAGCCAAGATGGCTCAAAAGCAGAGCCCAACAGCTCAAAAAACCCTGTCCAGGGCTCGCGAAGCCCAGTCACCCAAGCCTTCTCGCGAAGCCCGAAGGCTGGGCCCTGCCCATAGGGAGTCCTATACGCTTTCAATTCAACACCCAATTCTTTTGATTAGCCCTTCCGTATGCGTGTGTTTCCGATTTTTGTGCATGTAATTGATATATTTTTATATAAATATAGGTTAAATTCCTTTATGGCATATGAGGACATGGATATTTAAACAAAAAAAACCTAAAAATAGTCCAAAGGCATTGTCAAGATCCTGAATGTAAAAAACCCCTCAAAAATATAAATTTCTTACATCTATTCGAAGCATAAACTACCACACAATAGTTCATAGAAACACCGGTAATAATGTGCCCAAAAAAACCATTAAAAATTCTAAAACTTTAGACAAGATTTGTAACCAATATTTGAATTAAAAAGAAAATAAAAATGTTGATTTTGCTTCTTGAAACATTTTTGGCGAATTTTACCCTTAGTGCTCTCCACGGTTCAAATATTTTCAATATGTTTTCGTCCAAACAACGAAAAATAACCCACGTCAGAAAATAATTGTCTAATTTAATTTGTAATACGAAAGCATGCATTTTTATTAAATAACAATAATGGAATGTACACCCAAAAAATAAAAAGTCTTAAACAAGTATGCAATAACACCTGGTATGAAGTGCATTTGATAAATAATTGTTACACGAAAGACAGCGCCTTCTATGGGGCTTCAATTTATATGGGTTTTGATCAAAGAACAAAATCTGGGGGCTCTATCACTCATTCAACATACATACACATACGCAACTTATATATCTGAAAGATATTTCTATGATACAATTGGAGAACTTAGGCGTTGTCTCTGGACTAGATGGTTCTCAGAATACTTTCTCGGCGACTACAAATAGTTACAGCCCTTCCAAACAGGTAGCCATGCCAAGTCCAACATCTAGTAGAGACCGCGAGAACATGCCAAGCAAAGTGTTAGGGGAATATCATATAGATTTGTTGCTCACCATAAGACGGTCTCATGCTCTAATCAACAGCTCGTATACGTTACTGTTGTTATCCCCGTTAACGCGCTTCAACATTTCAAAACTTCTACGACTTCCTAAGAAATCTATCCGTTTGAAATTTACATAACCATGCTTTACTGTTTCTTTACTTGAGTATACTGATCGTAGACGGTCAGCATGCCTCGAGTCTGTGTGTATTGCAGCGTCTATTTCATGAACTGACAAGTTTTCCTGTAAAACACATCAATGGCGTTCATTAATATAGAATGACTCGAGTCCATTGATAAAAACCATAAAATGCCAATTACGTTTGCATATCTAGGTGGCCAGGAAGGAAACATCTTAAAAGTTGTACCTGATAAAATGCATATATATGGTCCAACACCTGCAAGCACGTAAAGCCATTATCACTGAAAAATGTTCTTGAAGATGGTCCCATCTCAGAAAATCGGTCAACCGGAAAGAGTATTGTAAGAAAATTACTCCTGAATATCAATTCAGACTTCTCGCTGCAAAAAAAGCACATACAAGATAGATGCTGAGAGATAATGCCACTCGGGAAAGGATCAAGAACATGATATAGGATGAAATTTGAAAATTTGGTGGAGAGAGATCAGAAACCTTGCTGTAAGTGGCCGAGTTAAGTTTGCAAATGAAGCTTCTGAATCCTTGCCATCTCCTTTTGCATCAAAAAATGCAGGTGTATGATGTTCACTGACATCGTCGCCACTGAAAGAGTCGGTGTATATGGAAGCAGTCAAAGTTGGCTCAGATATCGACCAGCAAATTGTATCCAGAAGGCTGCTAGGGGTAATAGGACGCATTGAAGTTTGACAAGTCTGTGAATGAGAGTGGAAAAACGTGGTGTATGTCAAGTTATTAAATAGCAATACATGAAATCCATGCAATGATATTGTACACACAACCCACCTGTCGCATATCAACACATATGGTACATTCCAATGAAAAATATAGTTGTTTCCAACTCTGTGTTTGACCATCCAGGTTGATGGCGCAAAAAAATCAACATAGATGATAAATCTAAGAGTTAACCACCTACCTGCATTCGACGACCTCGGCGATTTCTGACTCCAATTTTAGCAGAATTCACAATCTGTTGCCTATCTTCATGGCTTGCTTTACTTCTAAAGTTCTGGACGTCTTTAGAGACATTTGTCTCCTTCAATTCCTATCAAACAAAAGTAACAACACCTTCAAGAAATACTACATTTTACAGCTAACAAAATCAATCCACAGCCTACACCATTATCTTCACACACATTTTCCGGTTGAAAGATGAAAGACTTCTATAAATTTTTCTTCCTCTACAATGCCATTCTGAAAATCTAATGTTTTCATGTTCATAGAAATGATCTATTCATAACACTTAGTGCAAAAAATATAATAATAAAATAAAACAAAATAATAGGAGTAAAAATTTAAAAGTAAAATAACCAAAACATACCTCCTCTGCGATGCGATTCTGAAAATCTTCAAGCATTACGTTGACCTGCCTAGCCAAATCGACAGACATATGCACAAGCCTCTGCAGACATCTCTCCTTGACTGTTTTCAGAATCCACAGAGGCTGAGACATATCATATAGAAAAAATAAATTCATTGTGATAAAATAAGTATAAGGGATCTAGAATATTAAGAGTGTTCATTCATAGAGACAAGAAACTCATGCTGAAGCACTCACAGTAACAAGATAGCTAGAATGGCCAAGATATCTCCGGACAGAGGACCCTTCGCACACAACATAATTGGCAGTGCAACCAACAAACCACTGATCTACAAATGTAGCTCCTTCCCTACTGGAAACCTCAATAACCTACCAAGCACATCAAAATGATATTGAGAAATGCCCAATGCACCTCTACAGTACTGACTTAAAACCAGGAGTCACCACTAACAATGGCATAAACAGCTCATTAGGTAACTTTCTACAGCTAATACAACAACTAAAAGAAATAAACTTCCAAAATTTTTTTAAAAGAAAACAACTTTTGTCACCCTAGTCATTCAACTTTACCTTGTTCCTAAGTTCTGGTGAAATATCTAAGTCAACGTATATGGAGTGACCAGATAGAGTACAGTCAATACTTCTATTAGACTCTGCACCAGAAAACAACAAATGCGGCTCCTCTAGCATGCTAGATTGCTTGGCACCTCGACTACCAACAGGAAGGCAAGAATTTTCACTACCACTAAAACCAACAAGCCTATTCAACTGATCCACATGCATATCATTTTCTCCAAAGCTCTTGACCTTGTAAAGAGATTCACCGAGTCTCACTGCAAAAATAAAAAGCAATAGGATTCAGATACTAGTAAAGTGACACAGCCATTTATTTCCCATAGTTTCACTCAATAACAAAATGTATCTAAATCGATCCATGTACAATGAAAGGTAAACCCATTCTTACCATTCTTTCTAACACTGTCCACAAACCATCCAAGAGTCACAATAAAGAGGCCGTTTCTAGATCCATGCTTTAAGGCATGCTCAAACTTGCGTCCACCAAAGCTGTAAGACTTGTTAAGGAGTGTATACAGGCCTTGCATCAATAATCATTATTAACAAGTGTTACAATGTTAACACAACCAAAGGAAGAAGATTGGGAAGTTTCAGCCAACATCATGCTACTATAGGAAGAAGAGATATTAACTAACTAACGCTAACAATAAAACTAAAAGAGAAGGATATCTGAACCACCAAATGGGTACATTCTGGGTGTAGATTAGGGCTGTACTGCCCACCTAATCTCTCTGTTGCTTCCATAACTTGTTTTCTTGCTTCTGCCAAAACAAGGAACATAAATATAAGAAAGACAACTTAAATAGATACCATATTAATAATAATATACTTAACATATCAAATAAGGATTATGAAGCAAGATATCATAGCACAGCAAGTTCAAAGAAGTATGTCAATCACACAAAACAAGAAGTTAAGGAAGAACCCACCTCATCTTCCACGCGCCATATATTCTGTCAACTCGGACTATATAATAATACAGATATTTGCAACTCAATTGACTTTTACCCTCACTTCTCATTTCATGTCTTCTGTCATCATATAATTCTTCTAAATGAACATTTCTAGAGCGAATTAACAACTATCATTTGATTTATATTAATTATCACAGTATCATTTCTATACGTACGTCCATAACTAATAAAAAAAATATCGGTTTTTTGATATCACACGCAGAAACTAATCGACTAAAAGAGAAAAGCAAAAGCAAAACTCAACAATTAACCAAGTATATACAGACAAGAAGGAGACGACAAGAAAGGTAAGATTACAAATAGAACCGACATCTAGAGAAAAAAATAAAATAAAATAAAATAAAGAAAGAATAATGACAGCAACGTAGAATTCATGAACTTTTTACCTTTGGACAATCCAGTAACGCATATAACGAGGCCGGCAAAGGGCGCGCCCGATCGGACCACCACTCGCTCCGACCCAATAGAGGATGAAGCAGGGGACATTGGCTCAACTGGTTGCAAACCTTTAAATGAATTCAATGGAGATGAAATCCCAACAAGCAGTCTAGAGCATCCCTTGCTCTTAATCACTTCAACTACACCACCACCCATAACCACTTCTCAAGTCTCTGTTAATTTGTCGAAAGAAAATACAAAACAAATAAACAGCCAATCGACAGGAACCATTCAAGAAGGAACAATTGTGGAGATAGAAAAACGTGATATACCCATTAGATAAATGAAGTAACTTTGCCAAATTACTCACTGAAAGTGGAAAAATGAATTAGAAATACACTAATTACGCAGTGGGCGGGAAAGCAATTTTGGAGCAAACAGAAAGAGATGAAGGTTTAAACCCAATTACACGCGGATGCGACCATGACCCAGAAGCAACATTTCTGAAAAATAAAAGAAAAACTAAAAATAAATGGAAATGCTTTTCACATATGGAAGCGTTTTATAAGAAAAGGAGCAGGGAATCAAAGAGAATAGGAAAAAAAAGGCAGGGATGGGTAAGCGGGAACAAGATTCAGAGGCTGCTGGAGACAAAGAGTGAATTTTGAAGATGTGTAGAGAAAACTTTTCTTGGGTGAATGTAAAAGGCTTTGAGAAAATACGAAAAAAAAAAATAAAAGAAAAAAAGCGAATTTTTTTGAATGACGTGCTGTGTATGAGAATGGGGTTCGTGAAAGTGAGAGATGGGAAACCAGAAGCAATGCAAAGTGGCACAAAGCCAGAGCACGGGCAAGGCTCCGAGTCCACCATATTCAAAAGCTAATCTGCCCAAATTGGGCGTACAGTTTGCTGGAATTGCAACTGTACCATCACTGGGCAGGGGCGTGTTTGGTCGGTCCCCATTACTGAAAATGGAAGTCAGAGTCACAAAGTACTTCAGGCTAACCCCGAGATCAGCTGCCTTTTATACGCATGAAAAATGTTAATACCATTATACAAATCCCAAATACTTTACATATAAAGCTTTAAAACCTTCAAAATTACGCCTTAAATAGTGTCTTTGCCCATGAAGCCAGTGAAAAAAACTCCACCTTTGGACCAACCTTTTCAATGGTGTAATTTGATAGAGGGTCATGGACATGGTGGTCATTAGGATGCTTTTAAATTTATTTATTTATATTATTTTTTGAATTCAGGTTTTATTAATTTTTTTCTTTTTTAATTGTATTTGGAGGGTGTCAATGGAAGTGCAGATTCACCTGGTTTTCTCACAAATTAGTCATTTTCCACGACACATTCTGGGGTCATGTGAGGTTGACCTAAATCCTTAAAAAACTAATAAATAATATTTTATTGCAATTGGAAATATGGAATTAATATTAGAGATATTAACGTGTGACTGCAAAGCAGCCAGTTGGGGATAAGAATATAAAAATGTGGATTCATCTGTAACAGGACTGCCTTTCTCATTAACCTCTCTAATAAACTCATTACTTGTGCTTGAAGTTAACCCTTTTTATTTTGATAGTAATTGATTAATGTTTAACAAGTCAAAAGTCACAATTTTTTTTTTCATGCTCTTTATCAATGTCAAAATTTAAATGGACGATAAGTGATGGATAACCAATCTATTAATTAAGAACCTGACTGAAAACTTCGAAGTGATTTGACATCTGTCAATGAAATCATCATCACCTTACAAGAATCTTCAACTTATTTCGGAATCCTTTATTTAGAAAAATAGTACATTTTTTTAAAAAATGTATACGTGTGTGTTTCTAAACTGACCCACCTAACCAGCAATGAATGATTTGTCATAAACATACCAATCTCAATTATTTGTATATTGATTTATCAAAAAAAAAATTATTTGTATTTTGAAAAATAACGTTTATTTAGGTCAATACTCGTGAATCATGTACCAAAAAAGCATGAACCATACCATACGCGAACAAGAAACGACTTTAAAAATTATAATTTTTTTTTTTTAAATGACCACCAATTCTTGAAGTCGCTGACTCATTGGTCTTTGGTCCTTGTCCCCAATTCTATGGTGTATTTCTTTTAGTTTCAATTATTAAAAAAGATAAAAAAAATTATGCATGAATTATGAAAGATTTAAAGTACAATATATATATATATATATATATTTGTAATTAAATGTTTTATATCGTCTGCAGGCCACCTGCCCACCTTCAAGTTCAACCACCAAATAACAGAAACTCTGGAGCAGTCTTCTTCTTCGCACAAAAAAAAGGAAAAAAAAAGAAGAATAAAAAAGGTAAAAAGGTGAAGAAGGGCATGAGAGGGAGTCAATGGAGCTGTCAACCTCCAACTCCAACAAAAAATGGAAAAGTAATAAAAGCCATTAATATCCCACTCCCACTCACTCTCATTATTAAAGTTTGAAAATGCGTCTAAGGAATCCAACTTCTACACCATCTCTCCCCCAAGTCCACTTTAACCCCTTTTTGTTACCCTCCATGTCCTTTCTTTTACCTATTTTTGTTTTGGTCCCTTTAGTTCTTCACAAACACAAACCATTGCAACCAGTAGTTTGGTATGTGTCACTTTTATATTTATGATTAGACATTACTCATTTGCAGACTGAATTTGAGTCGATAAATTAAATTTGCGGCTGAAACAAATACACCTCAAAATCTTATACATCCAAATGTGAAGAATAAGCTTTTTGTATGGAAAGGAAGAACAAAACGAATACGAAGGAGAAAATGATTATCAAACCAATCAACATGGAGCTTGAATTCCAAAAGCATTTTCCCATTAAGTTGTGGAATTGAAATTGAAAAAAGATTGTGTTACACTAAATATTTAAAGTACAATTGAGTTCAAACAGCATAGAATTGATCATATATTAATAACAAAACTAATGTCTATTTTTGCTTCAAAAGGGTGTACAGATGCAAAAGAATGTTGAAAACCAATGCAGCAACAACCACTTACCAATGCCCAACACTTGATCAAACCATCAAACAGTCTTTCACTCAATCTTCTTGGACTTACAAAATTTCCCAACAATATCAGATTTCAATCTGCAACCACGCGAGAGAGTTCCTAGAACCATAGCATCAATTTCTTCTTCCTTTTTCTCATAGATGTAGAAAGCTAGAAAGCCTAATGGAAGTCCTGTAACATTGAAACCACAAAATATCTGTTACTTCAGTGAGATGTGGAAGAATGAAATCGTTTCCCATACATGTTGAATTCATACCCGAAAATATTGATACAAACCTATGACAAATAAGCTCTGAAGCGAAATGGTTCCAATGAAGCTAACAGCCAACAGAGACAAAGCAACCTATTACAAAACCAGAGGTGGTATCAGAATACTGAGCCATTAGATTTAACCAGGGGCTCGGGCCAGTATCCCAGTAACAACTCATTTTAGTGGCAGACTTTGGTTGATTGCAAATATGAGGATGATTTGGTGATGCATATATTTCCTACCATTGGACATGTAAACATGTAATGAAGTCCTTTTCTTTTCAGATGAAGTAATGGGATCAACAGCTAGTAAAAACATCACCAAAGAAAATAAAATGTTAGAAGCAAAGAACGGTAAACACCTTGATGAAAAGTATCCAGTCATTTCCCTTGGCAAGAGATTTTAGAGTTTTAACGGCAGTGTTCCAAGATGAAGCTGCTGAGATGGCAACTCTTCGTGACATCTCTTCTGATAAGTGGAAATGTGATGGGGAAAGTTTTTCAATTGTGTATCCTAATCTGCAGCAGAAAAAGTTTCATTTCTGGTTCTTAACTTCATGTCGTGAGCTTGGCAAACTACGTAACAAAATTAAACAAACACTTGATAGTATAGACATATCCAAGAAGAAAGTACGCCATACATTTTTCCTGGTAAGATGGCATGGATAAACAAGAATATTGAAGTCACCAAGAGAAGCTTTGTAAGTGCAGTAATGATGGTAAATCCAGATGCAATGAAGTTGTAGTAGATGGCTACCAGAACTAACAATGTGATGAATGTCTGCTTTTTATCCTTCCAGAGTAATGTGTCAGCAACTGCAAAGAAAACATTAAAGATAATAGCTCATGAATAACTCAGTAACCTATGTGACTCAGAGCCCAAAGCATAAGTTGTAGCTCAAAAGCCTTCCATTGAAATAACCTCCAGCCCCACAAAAAAAAAAAAAAGACTCTAGAGACTTAACTAGTAGGCTAAACAGTCTTTCATTTACCAAGATGCTAGTAGGCTATGGCAGTGCAACAATTAACAAGCAATTGCATGTTGGCTGCATTATAATAACGTGTCTAAAAACAAATCCAAAAACATCTCCACATAGTATAAAATCTAAGAATGCAGCACAACAAGATGTTCTTAAAAGCAGTTAGATAAGCAGCATCCAATTCTTCATACCCCTTCCACTTCCTAGATACAAGGAAGCTTTAGACGGTCCTTGTCTTTTAGCATGGTGTTCAGCCCTCAAGTGTGAGTATGATTCAATTGTCCTCTTAAGACCCTCCTGCAGGACAAAGAACATCACAGGATAAACAAGTGAACCACCTCCATGAAACTTGGAATTAAAATGTAGTGTTTAGAGTTGTTAATTGCACTAATTGGAAGGAAAATCAATCCGTAATTTCCAACTTAAAGAAATATTATACACCTAGATTTGAAGCCCAAAACGAAAATTCACAGATTCACCAAATTCTCAGCATATAGGGAACAAAGCCCTTAGTAGAATACTTCACTAAAAAACAATGGTCATCAAACAAACAAATATATAATTGGAATGTTGAAAGGCCAACAAAATTACAAAATGCCACTAATTATGAAGAAAAATTTTCATAAGCTATCAGAAGCCCTTAACTAACTGAGTTTCTGTAGAACATTATATATCATTTACCGAAGAACTTTGGCTGGTTCGTACTAACATTCATCAGATACCAAATCAATAAATAAGGGGAAATAATGCACAAGAAAAGAGGAAGGCAAAAGAAAATTCATTGCCATAATAGGAACTATGGACCAATAAGGTAAAACAAAATGCACCATTAAATAGATTGCAGGCCCAAATTCAAGCTTAACATACTGTATACAATAATAGAGCTTTGTCAAAGTTTCATTTATCCACTTCAACCGAATTGGTTGTGCTCAATAATTCAACAATTAAAATTGGACGGGTAACATTGAGTTGGATAAGTCAGGAGTAAATGGATTGCAAAGTGAAATTCCATTTGAATTAAGCCAATATTTTTTAGGAAGATCAAACAACCTGGAGGGTTATGACGGGCGTGTAGCCAAGTTGATCCTTTGCCTTTGAAGAATTAAAAGTTCTGTTGCAAGAGAGGAGTCTAATTCTTGAAGGTATCAACTGAGGAACACTCATACCGTATCGGCCAAACAGCTTATATGTCAACTCAACCACATGTGCAATCGGCATCATAGCAAAGGCAGGAATCTTTATTCTTGGCCTGCAAACAACATTAATTCAGAAAAAAAGAAAAATCAGAGACAATTTTCATGATCAATCATTTTATTTTATTTCCCAACCCTATTAGAGAGTAGAAAAATGATTTAAAGAAATATAAGTTCCAGATTACCATTAAAAAAGGCCGTTAGCCCTACCAGGAAAAAGTTGAATAACTGCTGCAGGAATGCACAGTCCATACAAAAAAGTTGAAAGTAAACTTATTCATTCCTTCCCTCTCCCCCACACCACAGAAATTTTAAGATTAAATAAATTAAAACACCTGTTTTGATCTTTTAAAAACTAAATGATCAAGAGGTTGAAGACTTTTACCCTGTAAACTTTAGAAACAGCCAACACAAGAATATTTCCATGATTTCTAGGCTTAGCTAGTTTAATGCCACAAACATAATAAAATCCCAGGTATTTTACAGACTTCAGTTTCTATCATTATCCAGAATGGACCTAAGTCAAGAGATAAAGGAAAACAAAGATCCTAATTTCAATCATAAGGATGTTGGAGATGAAAACATATTCATATCTGAAAAGGGAGACATGACATCATGAGATGAGAAGCATATCATTACACAAGAGAAAAAATTTCCAAGCTAGAGGCTTAAATTTCAAACAGCATTGACTTCCTTTAATGGTGAAACTGAATCTGGATGAAAACTGTCTAAAAACTTACCAAAATAAACATCTATACAAAATGAAATGAATCAGAAACAGATGTACCTTTCATAGCCAAGACCTTCCAGAACAAGTGACATAAACTCCCAAAATTTGATAGGCTCCATATTTGTTATAAAATATGCCTGCAAATCATTCCCTATTCAGCAAGAGATACCAAAACCCAATTCTCACCTTGTTTTCATACCAAAACATTTATAAGCATGACAACGCTCTGTATTCTTAGCAAATGCTAGTAACAGAAATTTTAAGGAAACGGTTCAGTAAAACTGATCAAAACATCAATGTTTGAGATATATAACCAATTCCTTTGAATATCTTACACATATACAAGATATATAGAGGGAGAAAAAACCTAGTAAAGTGCCTGATTGAGGAGCAAAGAAAATCAACCCTCAGGTTTGATGTCAAAATCCAGCTGCCCAAATGTAATTTTGCTTTATCCAAGTTACCCCCATAGGAGCAAGTTGGACTCGATAGAGGAGGCAACTTGTTTCTCTCTCACCAGTACTTTGTGTACATTGAAATACTAAATAATTGGTGGAACTTTGAAAACAATTAAATCAATACCTGCCCTGCTGCTTTTTCAGTTACTTTCCCCTCGGATGCTAGAGCCCGTTCAGCACATACATGGGCATGTGCCACATTTTCAACAAAAGTGAAATCATACATGTTATTGCCATCGCCAACAATGAACTGCTAATTTAAAGGGAACAAAAGATGAATAATGGATTTCATTGAAGAATGAATAGCATCTAACAACGTAAAAGAAAAAGCATGTGCATGTACACAATATCATGTATACGTAGCACAGCTCACAAATCTTTATTGTTCTTAATGCTGCTTTCCTATATTGACCACACATTGGAAAGACTTTTGAAGTAGAAAGACAATATGATTGTAAAAACTGGAAAATACCACACATAATGCATGAAAACAAAAGGTAGCTCTTAAAGAATTTGTAGTTTCAGAAGAAAACTGGAAGCCTAGGCATGAAGTTTACAAGAATAAAAGAATTAAAAGCTGTGATGATCTAAGTTTCAATCATGACAAAGTAATTCTAGGTTTTTCTTGTCATTTCACAAACTCTGCAGAATTAATGGCTATACAAACTCATTTCTCGATTACAAGGCAATGAGATATAGTTCATGGTACAGAATTCATGGAATTTTCAGCTCCTTAAAATGCAGCTGTATGTTGATTTGAGTCATTTATGGGTCAACCTAACAATTAACATTCTACAGTTAAGATATTAGTCGTCATGAAATAAAGGACAAAAGCCGGAAGTGAAATATACCTTTGATTTCCCAGCCCTTGCAGCAGAAACTAAAGATGGGACCAGTAACTTATCACCAGGTCCAAAAATGCTGCTAGGGCGTATGCAGCATGTTAGGAGCCCATTAACACCATTTGACTTGATTACTAATGCCTCTCCTTCAGCTTTGGTTGCTGAATAATAATCAACGTGCTGAAATAGTTGAAGATAATATAAAGCCAGCGACAGGGTGACTATTAAAATCTATAATTAAGGGTTTATTTGATTAAACAAATTTCAGTCAGGACATAATGGAAAAGAATACAAGGGTTTTATTCAGTAGCATTCGCACAACTCTGAGTTAGGTGAAGTCAGTACCTTTGCAGGATATGGCAAAGATTCATCCCCATTGATAATTCCATGAACCCCATCGAAGACTACACTAGGAGAGCTAGTGTATATAAGTCTCTTTACTTTTAGTTCAACGCAAGCATCAATAACGTTCTTCGTTCCTGAAAACCGGAGCTTGACCAATATCACCAACAGAGATTCAATGGTACAAAACAAAGATGCAGAGCACGTTGAAGCCAATAGGGTACATATTTCCTACCATCCACATTGACTGAACGATGCAGCTGATAATTGTTAATGGATGAATTTGGAGCGGCCATGTGGAATACAACCTCGGCCCCTTGGAATGCTATAGAACCAAAACACCCCAAGTAACTACATTGATAATCTAAAGCTAACACTGAGATTTAACATGCAGGACATGGATGGTGTATAGGAAGTTGACCTTTAAGTACTTGGTCTTTTCGGCGAAGATCGGTGGAGACGTACTGGGCACGACCGGAGCGCAAAGCTTTTCCGAGGACTCCGTCCTCCTCAGTCGGTTCGAGATCAAGGGTGGGACCCAAGTCGGCGATTCGGACGGAGAACATCTCGTACCTGATGAGCATCTCCACCAAATGACGTGCCGCGAAGCCCCGTCCTCCAGTAACTACGCACCATTTCTCCTCCCCAGCCATTGTTTTATGCTGCGCCAAGTAACACACAAACCAATTTAAAAAGATGAAGAATAAAAACACATTAAAACTGATTATAGTTTGGTTTGCTTTACCTTCGTTTGTTTATCCTCTTGCGGCTTAAAGAGAACCTGATGGATCTGAGACTCAGAGAGACTTCAGACTCTGAAAAGAAGAAGAAGAAGAGCTAGCTGAGTGCTGACAAAACACGAGGGACTAGGGAGGGTTTTCAGGTCTGGAGAAAAATTTATAACCCGACCCGAACCAAATCAACGATATTGGTAATTTGCTCGTTGCTGCATCTCTGACCAATCACTTCTGATTGTTGGCCCGGTCCAACAACGGCCCAGGATAGTTGCTTTTATCATTTAATTCCAAAAGTTTTAATGAATGCATGCATTTGGAATACTTATCGTCTAAATAATAATGACAAATTTGTAATCAAATGAAATGTATTAAGGTATAATGAGCAATTTTAGTGATGCATTTAGAATTTTATTATAAGAAAATAAAATGAGTAAAGTTGATTCAACTAGATACAAAGAAAGTAGATAACTGCCAGTAGAATATACATAAAATAAAAGGATTAAAACCAAAAAAAAAAAAAAACAATTCCAAAATTTAAAAAGGAACCCATACATTTATGTTTGGGCGTGTATATAGAACCACTTTGAAACAAAATGACGAATCGAGCTTAAAAAAAGCCCACGGACAGAGAGAGAGTCAAAGCCCACTCAAAAGACCCCCGTGTGAAACGCCATCGTTTCCGAACTCCGGAATAACATTTTCCCTCCCATTTCCGTCACTGCGAACAAAAAATTCAAAAGGAGCGTTCCCAGTGAGACCTTGCGTCTCCACCTCCTTCTACTCCTTGCGTCTCTATCCAATAGATATGGGTTGGTCTCTCTGACTTACGACTCCAAACCCACCCAATTCCACACCATGGTGTCCTACGACGACGACGACGACGACGATTTCCAAATCCCTCTTTCCCAAACAATCGCTACTCTCAAACAAACCTTCAGCTCCCAGAAGCCCCTCAAGTCCTCCAATTGTAACCACCGCCCCTCCAAAAAACCAAAGCCATCCACTCCCAACTGCGCTGGCAAAGAAAATGTGTTCCCACTGCTTCCCGTACAGATTCAGTCGGCTAATATGGACTCTAATTCTTGTTTGGATGTCGGGGAGGGTTTTAAGTCTCCGGATGTAGCAGATTGCAGCTTGGATTCGGTACCGTCGAGCTTCGATTGCCCAAGTTTAGCGGTCCCGGATGAGAGTGTGAATTTTTCTGACGTTAAGTGCTCTGTGTCTGCCGAGAAGAAGGGATTATTATTATATGAAAATGGGGGTTATTACTGCAATTCGATTGAGTCTAGGTTAATGGCGTCGCGAGGAGATTGCAGTTTCGATGTTGACGAGGTCGGTTCCTCTCATGAGGGTTCTGGGGAGGAGCTTGATGCGTTGCTCAACTTGTGTTCTGCACTTGAAGAGAGCGAGGGTAATTTAATTGATAGCGAAAATGGAGGTTTGGTTCTGTGCCCCCTTTGTGGGGTTGATATTTCGGATTTGAGTGAGGAACAGAGGCAGCTCCATACCAATGATTGTCTAGACAAAGGGGAAGCTCAGGTTCAACCTCAAGCTCAAGATGTAAGTTCCACACTTTCTTGCCTTTTTGTTTTGTTTTGTTTTTGTTTTTGTTTTTTAAACATTCATTTCTTTAACTGCAATGTAAGTATGTATGATCTCTAATGATCGGGATAAGAGTATTTGAATAGGTTGTTCTACATGAGGAAGAGAGACCTCAAGTAGCCGGGCAAGTTGTTGATGTCTCTCCTGTTGTTGAGTGGCTAGGTGGTCTGGGTTTAGCAAAATACGGCGACGTATTTGTTCGAGAAGAGATTGATTGGGATACCTTGCAGTGGCTGAAAGAAGAGGTGTCACTCGTGAAAAATTGTTGTATACTTGATTTATATGGTGATATATATATATATATATATATATATATATATATATATATATGTATTTTTGTCCATTTTGAAACTGATTTTTCATTCCATTCACTTTGTTTTACTCTCAAGGATCTATTGGGCATAGGCATTTCTGCTCTTGGTCCCAGGAAGAAGATTGTGCATGCTCTTTCTGAACTTAGAAACGGGAGTGCCCAAGCAATTGAACCACATACAAAATCTCTAGTTAGTGAACCTGAAAGAAGGAGCACCAGCGGAGTTGTGATACCCAGTGATGTCTCTGAAGGAACAGTCGATCATACCAGTAAAGCAGCATCAAACATGTTGATAACAGACTATTTTCGGGGATCTGCTGGTGACAGGAAGAAAATTTGTACCACCTCTAACCAAGAACATGTGGTAGCTAAAAAATCCTTAGGTTCTTGTAGTAAACATGCCATGGTAAAAAATCGTGTGACAAATGGAAAACTTAGGGATCCTCCATTGTGGTGTCGCATACCAGGAACACCATTTCGAGTGGTAAATGTCTTTTCGATGACTGTACATTTTATTTGTTTGTTGACATTTGAACTTATGTTAGTTTCCTAAAACTGGACTACAAATGCTATGGTTTCCTCTGACCAATGGACTTTCTATTTCACATGCATGGACCATGGTGCATTTTTCATAAAAACTTAGAGTATCAATATCCATTTAATCTGATCGATTAGATTCTGAGCTGGTCCAAGATAGCAGCTCACTCCGCATTCTTATTAATGTTAAAGAAAACGTGTTGTGATTGTACCACCAGTGTGAATTTTGATCTTTATGGGATTATGAATTAGATAAGGGACAAACATATTTTTCCTTATGGAACTTTTCTGACATGATACTGTTGCTGGGCTCTGAGACAATATGTACACATGCATGAATTTGATGCAGACCTTGGTACTAATTTCATTGTTATTAACATATACAGGATGCTTTCCGATACCTTAGAGGAGATTGTTCACATTGGTTTCTTACTCATTTTCATATGGATCGTAAGTTTCTCCTTTCATTTTTGTTCAAGTTGAATCGTGCTTGTTAATTTGATTAGTTGAGCAATAACCCTGGAGAGAGTAATGTCAAGTACTACCTGGGGCTGATATTTAGCATTTTTTAAGAGACCAACGGTGTCTGCTTATAATCTGTGTCTTTTGGTTTCATATGTTTAAATCGGTTGGTGCTGCTTGTGCAGATTACCAAGGTCTAACAAGATCCTTCTGTCATGGAAAGATTTATTGCTCATCCATCACGGCTAGGCTTGTAAATATGAAGATTGGGATCCCTTGGGACAGATTACAAGTTTTACCCCTAAACCAAAAAGTCAATATTGCCGGTATTGACGTGATCTGCTTGGATGCAAACCACTGCCCTGGTTCCATAATTATACTTTTCAAACCACCGAATGGTAAGGTGTGGTCCAAACTGACTTCCTAACTTGCTGTATAGTTATTTTGTCATTTTTTTTATACCTCCCTCTATTGATACTGGTCCTGATTTGTTGTGCATTCAGCCTGTTCTGCATACAGGAGACTTCCGCTTTAGTGAGGGTGTGAATTTTATGTCTGTTTTACAATCACATTCTATTCATACGCTCATTCTTGATACCACTTACTGTAACCCCCAGGTGAGTCTACATTAATTATGGAATGAAATCAAAAGACTTTCTAAAGGCTGATTACTAAGTAAATTCGTATGCCTAGACTGGTTAAAGAGGTAGAAATCATGTTAGTGTTTCTGAAGGGGTTAAAACTCAAAAGTCCAAAGTCGGGAAATGTAAGAATATCTATATTGGCATGCTAAGCATAAATCTCTAGATATCACATTTTATATTAGGAAAGAAAGATTTTTAAAATTTCCCTAGCTTAGCCATTCGAGCCCTGCTTAGGATTTTTTGGCCCTAGCATGGTGCTTGTTCATTGCTTGTTGGTAATTGACACCTTCTTGCAAGCTGCAACATATACTTACCTGGAAATTTAGGATTTTTAAATCTTGCTGGAGACTTGGCAACCGACTGTTATCCATGTTGAATTTGCAAGTCATTGTTGGTGTAGATTCCTCAACCTGCATATCATACATCTGTACATGTCCAGTTACCCTTATAAATAATTTTTGAGATCTGCTGCAGTAGTCAACTGATTAGAGCAAAGAAAGTTAATTCGCCTAATAATTTAATGTGCTTGCTAGTATGTACATTCGAAGTCTGAGACAAGTTGACACCCAAACTACATTTGTTTCTTATTTTGGAAAGTATATGTTCATTATTTTGTAATACATGATATGAAATCTACAAGCAAACTGAAGTCTTTTCTTGTGCCATCTTTTATTGCAGTATGAATTTCCAAAAAAGGAGGCTGTAATACAGTTTGTCATTGATGCCATTCAAGCTGAAAGTTTTAACCCTAAAACTCTGTTTTTGATTGGTAGCTACACAATTGGTAGGTTCTCTTTCTCTCCCGCATAAAGTTTACATGAATCTTCCTTGTAGGCTATGTACTGATGAAAATTTGCCAAGTCGCTTGTTTATTAACCATACAGTTTTTGCCTTTCCTCCATTTTTACCTAGTATTTTCCATTCTTTAACAGGAAAAGAACAGCTATTCTTGGAGGTTGCTCGTGTGCTCCACAAAAAGGTTTATGTCACTGCAGCAAAGCTGCGTATTTTGAAATGTTTGGGGCTTCCTGAGGAGGATATGCAGTGGTTTACATTAAACGAACAGGAAAGCCACATTCACGTTCTTCCTCTGTGGACACTAGCAAGCTTCAAAAGACTTAGGCATGTATCCACTCAGTATGCGGTGAGTGTTTACCCCCCACCCCAAACTTTGAGCTTCATAAACATCAGTATAAATCATCTCTGAATCAAGTTACATAATTGGTTTTAAGTTTTCTTTTCCTTTTTGCAGCGTTGTGGCTAACATCGAAACTATATCCTCTCTTGTAATAGGACTTATAAAAAAAAGTACTTGTTTCCTGTTTGCTTTTAAACTGCTAAAAATCTCACTCTGGGAACTAGATGATCACTCATTTTTATATGTACGCTTATTGATCAGGGTCGCTTCAGTCTCATAGTTGCTTTTTCTCCCACTGGCTGGACATTTGGTAAAGGAATGAAGAAGACTCCAGGGAGAAAATGGCAGCAGGGCACCATTATAAGGTGATGTGGGCTTCTCTATACCTGCACGCATTGAATACTTGAAAGCTATGATAGGTTATTCATTCACTTCTCAAGTTCTGGCTAATTTTTATAAAATATTCATCCAACAAAGCATGGCTAGGCTTGGATATAGCCTTTGATTTTATGTTTAAAAGAAATGGGTACACATAATTTGAATTCATTCAACTATTTTTTCTCCGCATTTTTAGTATTTCAGCACTTACTGTTTCTAATGATTTGGCTGTTAACAATGAAATGTACAATACAATGGCTATATTTTCAGACTCAGACTGAAAAGGTGAAACATATTTATTATGACTAATAAGAGATTATGTTCCCTTTGTACTCCAGGTATGAAGTGCCATACAGTGAGCATAGCAGCTTTACAGAACTCAAAGAGTTTGTGAAGCTTGTTTCTCCTGTCAACATAATACCTAGCGTCAATAATAAAGGACCGGATTCTGCCAAGTCCATGGTTTCTCTTTTGTCGTCTTAAACAAAGTGAGCAATGCTACTACATATCTTACCATGTATTTCTGTAATGCAATCTAAGCGATTCGACCAAGCCTCTTCTCCACTGTCGCCAAAATGCAAAGAACTAACAAAAAAGACACATAAACCCTTGTTCTGTATAATTGATTCAAGTTGTGTATTGTTTTATTAGAAATCCTGTTGGTGTTTTGATTATTCCTGTCCATTAAAATATTATGTGAATTTCAACGGGTTTTCGTGGTGTTGTGATTGTTGTTGAGCGCAAAAACTCGTCAAAAATGTCTGTGCTTCGCAGAAGAGAGAGAGAGTGGATAAGCGTGTTGCCGGAATGAAGAACGACGAGTTGTGTAAATTGGTATAACGAGACCATGTGAACCACGTGGGAATGTAAAGGGTAAAAAAAATAATATAATAATCGTTGTCGTTGATTATAAGATCATGCTGCAGCATATTATACATTCGGCGCCGAAATGCTTGGGGCTTAAAACTGAAGCCACGTTTCGCGAAAGGAGGTGATTATGGCCCATTACGTGGATTGAATAATCCATCAATCCAAATCATTTAGGGTTTTGGGTCAGTGGTGGTACGGTCCTTGGGATTTGAATTGAGCTTTCACAAGGAAGGCTATGCACCTATCAGCCGCTTTTTAATCTGCGTTAGAAATCTTCTCCACTCTCTTTAACCTCGTGATTTCATGGATTACGAAAGCGTACGGTTTTTTTTTTTTTTTAACATATTTAACCAATCAAAAAATGTCATACAGTTTATGCAAATTCACAATCAATTTGGGATGAAAACATTATTATTCTTACGAAAGCACGTGCTCAAGTCTATGGATGCAGGTAACGACATTGTGTGGGTCCCTCGTACTCTGATTTTTATTATTTTCTGATCATATTTGCGTTAACGTTTGCTGCAAAACCATATAATATAACAAGTAGATTATGATGCATCTTGTATTGTGCATGCATGGGTAGATTTCTTTACAATCTTTTTCTAAAAAAGAAAAGAAAAAAAGAACAAAAAAGAGAGAGACATTGAAAACCTAGATTCTAAGAGATTTGGGCGCTCGTTAGTGTTGACCCATACTGAGTGAGTGAGTGACAAGTTAATAGATGGTTTAACGTGAAGATGACTGCCCCGCCCAAGTTTAAATGGTCGTGGTCGGAGAAGAAAAAGGTTGCATGCGATGGTAGGTCCATAAATATGATACGCAAAACCTTTTGTGGCACAAATTCACCCATTCCGTACGTAAATGGGATACCCCCAGATTCATCATCGACATAACATCTCCCTCTATTAATTTTGAGTGGTGGACTTTGACTATGAGGCATACAAATGTCAAATATCAGCTAGTTACACGAAAGGGAAAGAAACCTGAAACTGGGAATGTAAAAATTTTATCACAACCAATTAATTTTGTTAATTGTTTGATGGAGACCAATCATAAAAAGAAAAATAACTTATCGATTGTAACTGGTTTAGTAGGTAGCGGAGTCATGCACATTCGAACACTGATGTTTATATGATGACGGCCACGTCTCATTTAATTATATTTTCATTTTAATTTGACTGCGTCTAAGTATAAGACTCTAGCAAGCTAGTAGTACTGTTTTCTCCTTCTTTTTCTTCTTCTAAGCGAAGCTCACCGGCCTCCTTGGTTAAAGAAACCGGCCATTCCATGTTTGCGTAAGAAGGTTGAGATTTTTTTATATTCACTTCTTTCCTCAAATTTTTTTTTTCAGCTTTTCCATACATAAATGAGCTGGTATATTTAGCACAGATGTTGAATTACTGGGTTGATAATATACATATTGTTCAATTGTTTGACACATTTTTTGCAACACCGGCCCTAAAAGCCACCAAGTAGCATACACACACACACACACACACACATATATATATATATATACTCTAGCTCTGTGAAAATCCTGTTTTTAAAAAGTAAAATAAGGGGTTCAAGGAGAGGAAAAAAACAAAAAGGAAAAAGGGTATAAACAGTAGGTGGTACTTAATGGAGGTCTATTAGTGCTATAAAAAAGCAATGGTAAGCGTGTAATTTAGGCACATAGTAGGATTGTGAAGTATTTTTCCTGTATAATAATGATGGTAATAGAGATTCATAAAAAAAAAAAAAATGATGGTAATATGGAATCTTAGTAGTAGTGTTCCATGCTTGTTTTTCTCATGATTTGCATATTCAGAACGTCTGTCAATGTCATCTTGGGAAATGGCCTGTGATATACACAAAATTTTAGCAACACAAACTACTTGCTTAATGAATGACATTAACACAACCAACAAAAAGCAATTAAAATAATAAAAATGAACTTAAGTTTGAAGTTTTTAAGTTTCGTTAATGATGATCGTTACCCACCTAATCTCCTAAAGAGAACCTTTAATAATTGATATTAAAACATTTAAGACTTTGTAACAATCAAGCATCTGCGGGTAAATTATATAAAAGACATAAATATATATGCACTTGCACCCGGAAAAACTAGGACTTTCTAGTATATATATTGCAAAACATGGTGTACATATATAGTATGCCAAATATACATTTATATAACATTTCTTTTAATTAGCAAGAGTAGAGGAAAATGATGACTTCGAAAAACTAGGGGAACCTTTCGAGTACTCAAAAAAAGAAAAGTAATCACCTTATAGCTTTGGGGGGCTAGCTAGGCTAGGTAGGTAGGTACTAGATGAATCAAGCAGAGTATATGGATATATACGAATTATATAGTTTATATTGGAAAAAAATCAGCAAGCCCGGCAGGTAAAATAAGCCGAATTTTAAGTGCTGATTATAAGCCAATATAATTACTTAAAAGTTCCAAAGGAAAGATTGCTGACAAAAAGCTCCATATTCATCATTGTCATCCCCTCTATAGTAGGTGTCAGTGGCAGGGCCAAGTGGAAGAAGAGACAATTCATCAGAATGCAGTTTGTCGAGGCCGGAAAAATGGTCATGAAATTCATCATAACCGTTGTGGTTGGAATCCAACAAGCTCAAAAAAGACCAATCTATGGCCATGTCAGTAGTGCCAGTGTCTGGTTGGAGCACTGCAGGCCCATCAGATGAGGAAGAGGAAGACCCATAATACTGATCTCTAACAGGGTCAGCTTCTTTTGGCTGCTCTTCCTGCTCATTAGCAAACCTAGCTGCAACTTCTTGGATCTCATGTGGACTGAGAGACTGGCCACCGACAATCTCAGGAGGAGTTTCAGGGAAATTGAACTTAGCATGGCGGCCACGTAGGCAGAAAAGCGCAGCGTCGAAAGCCCTCGCAGCCTTCTCAGGAGACTCATAAGAGCCTAACCAAATACGCTCACGACTGTTGGGTAGACGAATCTCAGAGACCCATTTCCCCCATTTACGCTTTCTAACACCTTTGTATTTGGACGATTCACTTCTGGGTTGCTCATCAGAAACATTGTTAATGGAGGTCCGGATAGGCTTAACCATCTACAAACGAACAACTTGATCAAATATTCGTAGTTTGATGGGCTGATATTGGACAAAGTTGGTGTTTTTTGCGTTCCAAGTTTGTGTAGATAATGAAAAGAATAGAGGCACAGATGTTGGTGCATTTATAGAGAGTAGAGGGTGCTTTTTTAGAAGGGTCCAAACGTGTGGATAATGGAAAATCTTAGAGCGTAAAAGAAGCGGATACATGGCAGTGTACTATGACCAGGGCTCACGCGGTAGGCCCATTTTTACCATTACACCATTTTCAGCACGTGGGGAATATTTTTTCATATTTTATAATATATTATATATGTATCTATGCACAATTGTCTACTGTGGACCATACTCGACACTTCATATTGTCCACACTCCATAGGTCTCCATCTGGAGCGCTCTCTCATTCACTGTCATCCACGAGCTCTCTCTTTCTAGGCGCTATGTCACTCTTTAGGAAAAAAACAATGGTACCATTTTGCGCTGGTGCCATTTTAAGGATGTGTTCTTGATCTTTAAATATTCTTGCTGAACTTATTTAGAGTAATATGTGGTAATATTTTTGTCCTATGATTCCTTTTTTTTTTTTTTCCGATGGAAAATTTTAGATACTACACGATAACATTTTGTCTCTGTATGTGTTGGAGGGGGGATATTCTTTCACATAAAAATGTTTAGCTTGTATAAACTGAGAAGTGCAAGGATACAAAAGAGAACAAAACATTCAGTTAAATCCAAATAATTTGGTTTACTCTTTAATTTAAAGAATAATCATGGATTTGTTTCTTAAGAACAAAAGAGAAAAATTAAATCCAATTGTAGTATTTATAGGGTATGGAAAACAATATTGTAAAAAAGAAATATAAGTTAAGCATATATTGTAAAACAGTGCCAGGTATTATTAGGTGTATATAGATGATAATGATGGGGCAAGGGAGTTGACATAAGGCATGAGGTATCATATATGCGGCCAAAATTTTTATACTATTTATTTATAAAAATATATACTTGTATTTTTCCAAATCTAAATAGAGTGTATTCAGCCTGGGCAAGCCCTTGTAAAGAGCTCATATATACTCAGCTTTGCTAATCGTCAGATGGAAGAGAATTATTAAAGGAGTAAATTTACTGTTTTAAACTTCTATAAAATTGTAAAATTAAAACAGTAATAAGGTCCTATATGAGTTGATAATTCTCACATTGAAATTATTTTTTATTTATAAAAAAAAAAAGCTAAATAGAGTGTCAACAAAAGGGCAGTATAATACGTACTTGCATAGTCTCTCGGTTTCTACCATTCATTAATTGCTTATAGAGTTTTTTATTATAACTTATGTGATTTCAGAGTTTATATTATATAATTGCATTAACTAGGAATTATATATATTCAATGAAACTGATAAATCTATTATATATTATTTATATATATATGTAGAGAGAGAGTTGCTCTCTTAAATTACATAGCAAATATATCATAAATTACAATAGGGTAGAATCGATCAATTTATGCTGAATTGAGTGAAAAACAAAATAAAAAAAATATTATATATTTATTTTTTGTCTATATTTAATAATTTATCATGTAACTATAACTTAGAATATATAAGGGATGTAGCTTATAAGATCCTTTATATATATATATTATATGTAATTAATAAAAACATACTAAATTGATTACGTTACAACACAAACTATATTAAATGGCACAATTACTTTTAATTTGCACCCTTAAATTTTTGCTGAATTTTTATTAAATATTAATTAGTAATTTGTTTTTTTTTTGTTTTATATATGACAATGATAATGAATGACTTTCTATTATTGCTATATACAAATTTAATATCAACGTATTATCTAAAATTTATTCATGTCAACTCACGATTTACTAGTTAACGTGGTCTAAGAGTCTGAAAGAAAAAAAAAAAAAAACAATTAAAATGGGGAAGAAATTGTTCTACTCTCACTCTCTCTCTATAAATTAAAATGAGGTGCATGTACCGAGGAGTTTTGACCCCAAATGGTACGGCTTCTACAATTCCATGTCATGTGTAATAATTTGATTGGTTGCTGGGTGTAATACCATGCACGTCTGAGTTAAAACTAGCGGTCAACACCATAAAAAAGTAGTGGTACGGTCAACCTATTTAGACGAAATTTTATTAAAAGAGTAATTTATATTAAATCAACGTTGAAATGGTAAGCAGATTGGGCGCGTTCTTGGATGTAAAGCTGCTCTATATAAGCTGGGCGACACCAAACATTCAGAATATTAATTATTATTTTCTTTGACGTGGTCTTTTTTTTTTTTTCTTAATTTCTTTTTGATGAAAATGTAAACGTGGGTTTATTATAGTTGTAATAATATGACATATTATTTTTGACGGTCAAAGCGTGGATAACCCACCCAGCTTTACCAACTTTTATTTATATCCGTGGCCTGCAGGTAATCCAAGTAATGCCCTACGCAAAGCCAGTGGGGAATCAGCTTTTAAATAACAACTTAATTATTTATTTAATCAAATAGTTGATTTTAATATATTGCTGATACAATATTTTTCAACCAGTATTTTTTTTTTTATTACATTTGGTATTATACAGTATTTATAAATTTCTTCTTCTTTTTTTTTTTTTTCGCCTTCGATCCAATACTTGGCATTATTCGTTGGGTACTAAGTGGGAGGCCTATTTTAGGTTCGATGTTGTTGGGCCAAAATGGGCCTAAAAGTTGAGCCCAGAATATACAAACAATGAGCATAAGAAGAATGGAATGGCCTGGCTGCAGACAGAATATACGAAGTTTTTTTTTTCCCTAATCCAAAACTTTATTCTCCTAAAATTGTACTTCTAATTGTTACCAGATAAAGATGATTTTTTTAGGCCAGTGACATAAATTTTGCAAGCACATACAGATAAAAATGGTGACCAATTAATTTGTCTTCCAAGGCTTAAATGAATAAATGTAAATATTCATGAGGTCAACATAACTGGTCCAATGCCTACCGTTTTTCTTTGTCACGAGCAAATTACACTATTTCTTTGAATATTGTGCGTGTTGATGATGTGAATAGATAACTACTTCATTATCATAAAAAAAAGTAGTAGAAGCTATGATGCGAGTTTAATTAGAGTCATGATTAATGAATATGGTTGGGACGTTGTGTATAATTTGAGTTTTTCATTTCCTCTTGTCAGTGTTGGCATTATATTTTACCTGTTAACTAATATGTAGAATTACTATATGTTTATACTTAATAAATTAATTTCCTAATTCTAAAGGGATTAATTTAAATGACTTGGACAATTTATTTTTTTTTTGGTAAGACTTGGATAAAATTTGTTTTTGGTAAAAGATTGATGTTTGTTTCGTATTGCCTCAAACAAGTCTATGCTATTTTAGATAATGTTATCAGAGTCCTCTAGATAATAGAAGAAGTTTGATACTGAAGAGGTTTTAATTCAGCATGAGAAGTAAAACTAGTAGAGTATTGGCTTAAGCACGACAAGTATGTTTATTTCAACTCTTAATTCACTTTGGGTTTAATCATACAGCTGAAATCCTTAATTTCTATTCTAATACGCTTTGCACAAATTTTTTTTATTTTTATTTTTTTATGTGTTTGTGAAATTAAAATTAACCTAAATATAATATTATAATTAGATAAGTGAGTATTTTATTTTTCATTACAAGTAGTGTGACAATTTAAAATTATTTAAACTACTATTACAGTTCTCATATAAATATCACATCATTATATCTATCACAATTTGCAATAAACATCATTATTCAACACTTATTAGAGCTTTCCATGGATAGCATAATGTGCTTTAATGGTTTCAGCAACTTGTGCTCTTCTAGTCAACCAAAGCCTCTGCATGTTTTCTTTTATTATTATTATTTTTTCTTTGTTCAAGGATTTGGTCAAAATACTTGTTGAAGTTGGCAAATTGTATTTCCAGTATATTTATATTAAATTATGAACCATCAATTACATGTCATAATTTTATGGTGTACCTTGATTATGAATTATCTTCATAAACTTTAGATTCTGACAATTCAATAGTGAACAAAATCTCATCAATGAGCAGTTTTGTTTGTGAAAAACAATTTATTTCAGTGAAGTCTAATTTTATAATTGATTATATGATACAACACTTACATTATACATTTGGATTAATAAAATTTATTTTCTTTGAAAGGGGAGAACTAGTTTTCTTTCTTGCATTTCAAATTATCAATTCAGAAAATTAAAGTCTAAAGTTGTATTAACGTGAACTTATTAATTAAAAAAAAAACGTTTATGGTGAAAAATATCTAATAAAATTCACATATATGTTGGTATTGGAGATGAAAAATATTGATAGATAACTTTCTGGATTTAAAAATGTAAAACTAAAATTGAATAAAAAAAGGTAATATATAATTATTTGTGCGAACAACCTCGTTGGTCTCTTTAATTAAGACATTGACTTTACAGGTTATATATGTTAATTAGCTGTGAGACGCAAGCTGGACGTACAACTCCTTTAGCTAGGAGTTTTTTTTAATTAAGCTTAGTTAGAGGCTAAACCTACATCTTAGTCACTGCCGTGATCATTTTCCCATATCAATCTCGTCCACAAAAATGTAATTTAGAATTTATAAATGAATGATTTCCATCGTATTGATTATCAAAAAAAGAGTATAGGACAAAAAGGAAAACTAGGACTAAACATATATTTCAATGTCGATTAATCAAAAGGGTATTGTGCTTAATTGCCTCGAGTCCTTTTGAGTTATAAAAAGAAACCAAAATTTACAAATAATTGCTAGAAGCCTTTTTTAGGTCGTGTAATAGGGAGGTGTAAGCCTCCAAAGCCAATTTGTTATGGGGTTAAATATAATATATATATAAATATACATTGTATATAATTAAGACATGCACCGACTCGTACGTGAAACATTTCAATGTATCGTCCTACATTTCTGCTTTGTAGGTGATCACTTTTACTGCTTTGCTTTCACACATATTCGCCATGGAAAGACAGTGTTTGCACAAGTAAGACAAAGTCATTTTGCTTCAAACATAATACGTACGATAGACTAATTAATAACGAAATTATATGATAGTAAATTAAGCAGTTTTATATTTAATTGGAAGATGATATATATAAAAACCAAGATTATATATGTTCCAAAGCGCAAATTACACAAACACATGCATAAATTATAACAATTAATAAAGCAAAGTACGATCGGTTAGTTCAACTATACGTACGTAAAGATGGTCAGGAGTGAGCCAGTTAGGCGGCGTGGCTTGGAAGGTTAAACCAGTAGACTATTCAACTACCTCTCCATGTCTTGTGGGTTTTGACTCTTTAAACTCTTTCACAAGAGAGAAAAAAGAAAACAAACGCTCACAAGTACTCTCAATAATCTTATCCATCGTCATCAAGCACAAACATATACAGAGGGCCGTTTTAATTAGGTTTTGAGCTCGACACACCCACCTTCATTCAATGAAGAATTTAAGGCAGTTTCAAAGCCTCTCAACTAGAACCTCATAAAGTTGGTGTAGGCATTAAATATTATCCACCCACCTCTGCTTTCCCATTCAACTTATAAACTCCTCACACCACCACCACCTTTTGTCTTAAAGAAGTATTATTATGGCTAATGAACGAGATCTGTTATCCACTGAAATCGTCAACCGTGGGATCGAGTCCTCCGGTCCCAATGCTGGGTCTCTGACATTCTCTGTCAGGGTCCGTCGCCGGCTACCGGACTTCCTCCAGTCAGTCAACCTCAAGTATGTGAAACTGGGTTATCACTATCTCATAAACCATGCCATTTACTTGGCCACCATTCCAGTGCTGGTCCTGGTTTTTAGTGCTGAAGTCGGGAGCCTTAGCAGAGAGGAGCTGTGGAGGAAGCTTTGGGAAGACGCACGCTATGATCTTGCCACGGTGCTTGCTTTCTTTGGTGTGTTCGTCTTCACGTTATCCGTCTACTTCATGTCACGCCCTCGCTCCATCTATCTCATTGATTTTGCTTGTTATCGCCCAAATGACGATCTCAAGGTACGTATTCTCATCGATTACAATATTCTTCAACCTCAACCTTAAGTTAATTGCATAGTATTCATCATGTTAATAATCATAGGTGTCCAAGGAGCAGTTCATAGAACTGGCAAGAAAATCAGGAAAGTTCGACGAGGCAAGCCTGGAATTCCAAAAGAGAATTCTACAATCTTCCGGCATAGGTGATGAAACCTACATCCCAAAGTCGGTGATCATGTCCACCGAGAACAGTGCTACCATGAAAGAAGGTCGAGAAGAGGCTTCGGCGGTCATGTTCGGAGCGCTCGACGAGCTTTTCGAGAAGACACGTTTGCGTCCCAAGGACGTGGGCGTGTTGGTAGTCAACTGCAGCATATTTAACCCCACGCCTTCACTGTCTGCCATGATCATAAACCATTACAAGATGAGGGGAAACATCTTGAGCTACAACTTGGGGGGGATGGGTTGCAGCGCAGGAATCATAGCAGTGGACCTTGCTAGAGACATGCTTCAAGCAAACCCTAACAATTATGCTGTGGTTGTCAGCACTGAGATGGTGGGCTATAATTGGTACCCTGGCCGTGAAAGGTCCATGCTCATCCCTAACTGTTTCTTTCGCATGGGTTGCTCCGCCGTCGTCCTCTCCAATCGTCGCCGTGACTACCACCGCGCCAAGTACCGCCTTGAACACATTGTTCGCACTCATAAAGGCGCCGACGATCGTAGTTTCAGGTTAATTTCGTAGTTCCCTTCTTTTAAGTTCTGCTCAATTCATTATTTTTTAGCTATTTCAGGTTTCAATTATTCACTATACGGACCCTAGAAATGAATTTCTAGACATATTAAAGTTGTCCACGCAACTATAGAGGGAGCTTTCAAAATTTGGGTCGAACCCAATTAAAACTAGTTAATTGGAATCTGTTTTTAATTAATGAAACCCGCAGGAGAGATAGAATGGTTCATGGACTACATAGCTTGTGTTAAATAGGTGGTGGCTGGAGATGGACATGCACCAGGTCACAGTGACCTATGGAAATGTGTATAATTAATTAAAAGCCTAAATGGGCCACATATAATTATAGTTGTATTGATATTGAAGAAGATATATGGGGCTGTAGCCAACTTTTTTTTTTGTTTTTTTGGTAGAAAGGGCTGTAGCCAACTTGCATGCATTTATAGGATTGAAATTTCACATTTATTTTGGATCTGCCACTCTCTCTACCTAATCAATGACCACGGTCCACCTTCTCTTCTAATTCCATGATGTATAATTTTCATTTTTTTTATTAAACATTTTCACTTACATAAAAGAGTAAAAGAGTAGTGATTAAGTTCATTGACTAGCGTTTGAATGGGATTAATGGATTTGGTGATTATTGGACAGGTGTGTGTACCAAGAGGAAGATGAACATAGACTAAAGGGTCTTAAAGTAAGCAAAGATCTAGTGGAAATTGGAGGTGACGCCATGAAAACCAACATCACCACGCTAGGACCTCTGGTGCTACCGTTTTCAGAGCAGCTCCTCTTCTTTGCAACACTGGTTTGGAGGCACTTGTTTGGTGGCGGTAGCAATATCAACGGTGAAGAAGGTCAAGGAGGTTCACAACAACCATCTTCAATATCAGCAGCATCAAAGAAGCCGTATATACCAGACTACAAGCTGGCGTTCGAGCACTTCTGCGTGCACGCAGCGAGCAAGACAGTGCTAAATGAGCTACAGAGAAACCTGGAGCTGAGCGAGAGAAACATGGAGGCGTCGAGAATGACACTGCACAGGTTTGGAAACACGTCGAGCAGCAGTATATGGTACGAGTTGGCATACTTGGAAGCCAAAGAGAGGGTGAGAAGAGGAGACAGGATTTGGCAATTGGCATTTGGGTCGGGTTTCAAGTGCAACAGCATCGTATGGAGGTCCATGCGTCGAGTTAGAAAGCCTTGCAGGAATAATCCATGGCTCGACTCCATTGACAGATACCCTATATTGCCTGCTGATCACTAAATTATAAAATGGAAAATGGATAGTGGATGGACTCTCTCTCTCTCACTCTTCTCTTTAATTCTCTCCCTAGCTTCTTGATTTTGCATGTTTTTTATAATTAAGAATTTAATGGATGTAACTCAATTCAACGTTTGGCATGTGGAATTAATGCATGTTTAATTTTATTTTGTTAATTAGCAGTAATATATTTCAGTTCCAGAGGTAAAGTAGTTTGCATAATTATTATTTATAGGAGTTTAGATTTGCTTGTCTTCATCAGCTTTTACACCACATCAGCTAGTTCAGCTGCTACATAAATATATGTAGCTAGGCCCTTCAACCGAGAGAGGTTAACAAAAGCTGTATATATGTGTGGCACTGTGCAAATTAACCCTCAAAAGCACCTTCTTCATCGTATGTGTTTGAGGCGGTAGTAGCCTCTCTTTTGAAACAATCCTCATGCAAGCCTGATCCAGCCCATCCTCTCATTGGACTTGATTCTAAGTGTTACAGGTGTTGGAGCCCAACTTGGGCAACCCAACGCTTCAGCATTACCTGAACCTTAAATCCGCCTCAACTTGATTTAAGCATTACAGTAAATCTTTTTCATATTAAATTTGATTTCTTTTATATTAAAATTGACTTTCACTGTTGAAGTCGATTTTGTTTTTTTCTTTTATTTTAAAGTTGAGTTTTCTACATTAAATTTTTTTCATCTCAAAGCTGATTTTTTTTTATGTCGAATTCAATTTAATTTTTTTATTTCAAAATCGATTTTTTTCACTTTAAAATTGGTTTCTTTATATCAAAATTAATTTTTTCACCTTAAGTAATTAAACAGACATTTTGAACCCATTTTTGTTTGTTGATAATTCAATTTCTACAAAAATAAGAAAAGCTGTAAAACCAGACAGATCTGGATGGTTTTGATACATGGGTATAAATATTGTATGGTTATATTTCCATCTTTAATTAATTCAGTTGGGTACGCAATTAGCTAGTTATTCATATTACATACATGGATTTTTCTTAATTACAACTTAGACTTTGGTCATTAGTCAAAATGTACCTTATTCGAACAAACTCAATAGGAATTAGATGACTCCCAACATCCACAAAGAAACTAACACATTATTACTGATCATCCATCTAGCAAGTTCTAATATTCTACTATTTCGATCAATCAGTGAATCCTAAAAAAGGTCAAGACCAAAATTATGTGATTATTATATAATATTAATTCTAATAATATCTAACCGGCTCTCTAATTTTGTTGTTGCTATGGTTATATTACTATATATTCATTAATTAATTATACTATGTAAATATATAATTTATGGCGGTACGCGGGTTATTATCAATTTATCATAGATTAAAATATCATTATTGTATATAGAGGGTCCGTAGCTATAATATGTAGACTTTCTGAGTCGCTTCTAGTATACATAATTCATCATTATGGGTTAGGAAATTAAAAAAAAAAATTGAAAATTAACTATGTTAGCTTTGATTTTAGGGGTATTTAATATTCCTTATTTATTGTAGGCATTTATTCTTCTGTATGTTTTCAATTACAAGGTAAAATTTATCCAACACTAACATACAGCAACAATTTTACTATATATTGACAATAGGAGATTATATTTAACACCTCCAACGTGAAGACTCAACACTCTATACAAAAGTCGACACCCAACACTCCACATAGGAGTAGAGATTCCATGGTTGCATACTTGGGATCTCTATTTTTGTGTGGAGTGTCTAACGCTCATGTAGAATATTGAGTGTCAAGTCCTGGTGCAAAGGATTATTAAATATAGTCTCATATAGTTAGGATATAGTAAAAATATATAGTGTGAGAAAATTTCATCTTAGAAAATCAGTTTTTCAAATTGAGTTAGGCTTATAATATGACATCGGAGCAAATTTAACACAATTTATACATTATTCTTCCAATCACTTTTGAGAGAATAGTTGTGCTAGATTGTAGTTTAACAATTGAAAACCTTGAGAGAATAGCTGTGCTAGGTTGTGTTTTTTAACAAACTACTTGAAAAACTTATTATCCTTTTAATTGACGTACTCTTCGAATTGTAAACAAAGATCATAGAACCATAAACACCTACATACACGTACGCTTACTTCACTGGCTTATAATAGACATATAATTAATTGCTATAGACGAGTTTCATCAACCAACACCCTACATACACGTAATTCACCAAAAAAAAAAAACACCCTACATACGCGTACGCTTACTTCGCCGACTTGTAATAGATATATAATTAATTGCTATATACGAGGTTTCATCATCCAAATTAAAATGTGGTGCAAAATTCTACGCACAAGTCAAAATAAAAATATGTGGGTGTGTATCTTACTGTCACGAGAACAAATGCACAGAAAACAGTACTACTCAGCGGCGGGTCTAGCTAGCTACTACTGGACGGTGAATTAATGGCATAGTGGTTGTTGAAGATTATAAGTTTGGAATTCTCATCGAAAATTCAATGATAGCAACAACCTTATCACCATCTCACTGTCTTTGCTGAAATCAGATTGTGCCAGTCGCCAGAAATTTGTTATCTTCCATGCTTGACTCAGAAATATAGTGGAAACTAATACTAAAGAAAATTCAATGGATACTAATTAACACTTAATCAGTAGCTAGCTAACCCAACTACATCTATAGGCTTACTAATTCCCAATATTGTTCTAATAGTTTCCATTTTCTATACCATCACCATTTAAGAATTAGAGCTACGAGGTTAATCATAATTACTCTAATGAAGAGTGTTTGTATATATATTCTATCTGTACCTAATTTTCCACAGGGCTAAATGGTACCCTCTTTAATTTTCAACATATCCTCCTTATTTGCCATGCTACAATTGTACTACCCTACTAGAAGTGTATGTATATACATTATCAGAGCTAACTATGGTTAATGTCAAATCCCAAATTTAACTGCAAAATTATCCTCTCTATGTTAATTTCCAACTACACCATACGCATATATATAATGATCTCATAGGTTATACAACTTATTGAGTTACAGTCATGTGATATGATATCCTATTAAATATGATAAAAATATATATATAATATTTATTACTTTTACTTTTTATTATATTCCGCATGAATTGATTTTATTCATATATAACTTATCATATATATATGAACTGCATACTTATTGAGACCACTCTAACATACAAATATATATATATATATATATATTACTTTTAATCATTCGGACCCACGACAATATATAATCAATTTTTTTTATTTTGGTCCATCTCTCAGGTTCAATATTTTCTTATATTAGTGGACCAATGATTGTGTGAAAAGTGGATAATGATGCCATATATATATATATATATATATATATTGTTTATATAAAAGTCAACTAACTTGGAGTTGGAGCAAATAATAATAAATATAATAGTAGTGTGGAAGATTGGATTTTTGCTTTCCAAATTAAAGCACGAGAGTGACTTGTTTTGAAAGAAACCTTAGAAATTTCATCATCTCATGTAGTTGAGAAGACGACAAATAGAGAGTGGCTCCAGCTTGATTTTCTTTGTGATCATCAAAAGGGGTTGGAAATTAAGCGCATGCAATGCAAGAGGCGGCTGTTCATTTTTCTTCCTCAATCCCACTACTTCTAAACCAGTACGTAGTTTCCTTGTGATCTTCATCTTAATTTCTTAGAGAGTAATATTTGGTGGTATTTTATTGAGAAGTTGTGAGAAAAATCATGTAAACAACAAATACAGCCATGGAAAATATAATAAAAAAGCAGTGACTCTTTGCATATCGACTTCAATTGCTTTCTATCTAGGCGCAGGATGAATTTAAATTTCTAGACCATCATTTTCTTTTAGGTGCATTCCTTCTGGCCTCCCAAGCAACAATACTATCAATTAAATTCTATTTCAAATTTTGTTCTGATCTAGATTCAGAAAACTAATAACACTATTAGAACTTGCCCCGCAAGCATATGCCCCCTTTGCATAGAAACAAAATTATACGTACTCGATCGTAATGTGCAAAAAATTTAAAAATGAAAACTGCGGATTTACAGCATTAATAAGACGTACATGAAACTACTTGTGAATTTGTGGACCAATTAATACAAGCTAATCAGTACGGGCAAATGAAATTGACTAATTTAATTACATTAATTTTTAATGAGGTTTTGGGCGGTCGTACTGGGACGACTTTTGATTCCTATATTAGTATTAGTCTAATTCAATGTAGTACATGTGATATATGGTCTTTTTTGGCAGACTATTCAATTTTAAAATGGCCTTTCTATTAAGCTTCTTCTGGTTTGCTTAGATGTTTCGAAATTATAAATTTTATATGAATTAGGCATAATATAAAAGGAGCTTTAAAATGCAACATGTACAATTATATATGTCTATTTTACTGCAATGCGAGCCTAGCTAGCTAGTAGAAGCTGTTTATACCTAACCCAATGGCCTATGCATAAGACCAGCTTGTCGTTGTGGGGTACACTAACAGTGACATGTGCCTACTGTCGCAGCCAAGTCTTTGTGCTAATTCTATATATATTTATACAAAATATATAAGAAATATCCTACCCTCAGGTTCAAAAAATATAAGAAATATTATTACTATTTGCGACCAATAATTATTAGGTAATAATTTAACATGCTGTTATGATATTAACAAATTCTTTTTAGTAGAAACTAATTAATTTGTCATAGTACGCAGTTATATATATATATATATATATATATATATATATATATGCAAATAGGTACTATGCTGTTGGTTTAAATCAATATCTATTACTGCATTAAAATAAATAATTTGTGATGGATATGTGTAAGTACTTCTTCGAATCGTTACACATGAATTAAAAATATAAATAATTGATTATCTAATTAATATTTCCCTGCCATCACGACCTTATTTAGTCAAATATAAGATATATATTGGGGAAGAAGTTTCGTGTATTTTCACAAATATTGCGACCAAATAAATTAGTGTACTCGTCTAATTAATTAGTGCTTAAAAATTTTAAGTCTTTCTCTTATTTGGAGCTCTTGAGGATGGGAGTGAGCTGCCAAGTGCTTAAACAAGGGGATCGATCA
Source organism: Rhamnella rubrinervis (assembly GCA_007844105.2). Classification (NCBI taxonomy): domain Eukaryota; kingdom Viridiplantae; phylum Streptophyta; class Magnoliopsida; order Rosales; family Rhamnaceae; genus Rhamnella; species Rhamnella rubrinervis. The sequence continues at coordinate 4,068,796 of CM017581.2, forward strand.
AAAGGGCATTTTTTTGTTGACCGTTTTCTACTTATGTATATCTTGTTTAATTTAGTAATAATATAAATACATTGAACACGTACGTACATAATGAAAATACAGATTTTAATTGCAAAATAATTAATATACATTTATATAATTAAACTGACTAAATACATGCATGATATGAAACTAGAGAGAATAAATTGTAAAAACTTTGAAATTATTTGAAACAAATATAAAAAGGATAGGTCAATTTATTTTGTGCCTCTTGAATAATATATCCTTTTAATCGGATCTATAAAAAGCGAAAAATAATAATGCCATTTGTCAAACGTTTTGAATTTCACTTGTCTAATTTGAAAACATTTTTAAAAAATATCATTACTATTTTCTTTTTCTTTTCTCTTTTTTAAACAATATCATTATAAATTTCTTTTTCTTTTTTTTAGACTTTACTGACACATCAAGACTGGGCCTTTTAATTAGCATAAGTTGTTAATTATGATTAATTTAATCAGTGACCTGCCAAAATACACGAACACAGGTATGTGTCGGTTTCATATATCTATGGGAACACGACCTTTCATACCAGTCTAAGCGCTATATATCTAATCTTATAATATATATATATGTATATATATAACTAAGTTTGTGTGTCGAATTAAATAAGTTATCATTGAATTAAAGTAATATGGCAATCTTTGACAAACGCTGGCAAGGTCAAAGTTACATTTTCGTAGCTACTTCAACCAAATTGATCGATCCCTGCAGCATTATAATTACCACTTTAACACAAGGCGGTCATGCATATACCATACATAAACCTAATTTTGCCCCTCACTTTCATATATAACATTCATTTTCAGGAGAAAAAAAAATCAATAATACTTTGTGACCTAAAATAATGTATATACGATGTATTATATACATTAATACACACGTATATATACACACATACACATAGGTAGAAAGCGAGAGAAGTACAATATGCATACATTATATGGACTACTATTGAACCTACCACCATCACTTAAATAAAATACATAATGCACCAGATCTCTAGAGGTCTGTAAAGAAGAAAAAGTCATACCTCCACATCTATAAATAGGTCGCAAATCCCTTCTGCTTTAAACATACCTCCAATACCATTCATATTTATCAGCCAATTTATATATCCGTAAGCCTGCAGTGTTAACATTATGTCTGCTAACAGGCAAACCAGCCCTCAGGTAGTGTCTAAAGTAGGGATTATTGGAGCTGGTATTAGCGGAATTGCCGCTGCTAAACAGCTTTCGATTCATAACCCTGTGGTATTCGAGGCCACCGATTCGATTGGTGGCGTGTGGAAGCACTGTAGTTACACTTGTACCAAACTCCAAACCCCTCGATGTGATTTCGAGTTTTCTGATTATCCATGGCCAAATAGAGACAATTTGAGTTTGCCTTCTTACCAAGAAGTGTTAGACTATTTATATAGTTATGCCAAACACTTCGATGTATTGAAATACATCAAGTTCAATTCAAAGGTGGTGGAAATTCAATATGTTGGTAATCATTCTGAAAACATAATGAGTCTGAAACCCGGAGAGTATGGCAGCCTCCTAAATGGCCATCCTGTTTGGGAGGTTTCTGTTCAGATGTCTAGTGGTACTGTTCAGGTATCGATTCCATTTATATTATTCACTTGTTGCCTTTTTGGATAGTGCTTGCATGCAAGAATTCATGTACTATGTATAAGCAGTGACGTATCCAGAAAATTTGTGACAGTATAAATTTCTACCTTGATGGTAGTAAGCACAACATTTTAAAAATCTTTAACTCATGTTTAAGCTGAGTCTTATGTATGAGTAAATGATTCTTCCTTTTGTGTTTTTTTTTCCCCATCTAAAAAATGGAATATGTGTGTGTTTATATATATAAAAGATTAAGAGCTAGCTTTTCTTGAGTAATGTATGTAGCAAATTAGATATCCTATGGTTAGATGCACATGGACATGATCGTTTTTTTTTAATAATTAATTAGTTGGCAAAGATTATTAACAATTATATATGTATTTTGTATTAATTTGACAGTGGTATAAGTTTGAGTTTCTGGTGGTGTGCGTGGGAAAATACGGAGACATACCAAAAATGCCAACGTACCCGAGCAACAAAGGTCCAGACGTATTTCATGGCAACGTATTGCACACCATGGACTACTCTAAACTCGACAAAGAAGCTGCTCGTTTACTACTTGAAGGAAAAAAAGTTGCGATTGTTGGATACAAGAAATCAGCCATTGATTTGGCTTTGGAGTGTGCCCAAGCAAATCAAGGTACGTAGGTACATATATAAATATTTTTATTTATTAATATCGATATATAATTAGTTATTTATATATATAGGGTGAGGGGGTCAATCAGGGCTAAAAGCAAATAGGCTCGTTGACCAAACCAGAATTTTCAACCCTACTATTAATACGATTGGGCCTTGTTGACCGATCAGTCTGCTGGATGGATCTCCTGCGTGGACTTTAATTATAAACAGTTAAATATCCTGCTACGGCTAAACTTTTAACACGCGCTGTAGTTCATATATATATATATATATATATATGATTCACCTCGAACTTTACGAGAGGGGGACATACATGTCATTACCTGGGGTGGCCAACACAATACCTTACATGCAACGCTTTGTATATTGGACATATATATATATATATATATATATATATATATGCTAGCCTTGTCGCCTATGGGTTGTCAGGATAGAATATTAGAATCAGAAGGTGCATAAAATATTTAAATATAATTCATTAGAAGACTTTTATAATATTTGCAAAAAATTCAAAATCCAGTTAACAAATTATACAAAGAGGAAGAAGATTACTTTGATTAATTGCGCTTATGATTAGGTAGCTTGAACAAATTTATGTCTTTCTAAATTTATTATTAATTTTAATTTTTGAGTTGCAGAACCAAATGGACAACCGTGCACAATGGTGGTAAGGGGTTTACACTGGGTGTTTCCGTCGTATCGAATATGGGGGTTGCCATTCTCCTTGCTTTATTCAACAAGGTCTTCTCAATTTCTCCACGAAAGGCCAAATCAAAGTTTGTTCAAGCAATTACTGGGCATTCTTTTGTCTCCTATGGTACTAAATATTTTGCCTTTCATCTAATTATTAATTAAATTACCATTAGGATTTGATTATTATTATTATTATTCTTATTATTATTATTATTATTATTATTATGAAGTTGCAGAAGCATTAATTCTGAAAATAAAACAGCAAGTACGTACTTACATATATTTGTTTTGGTAACAGAGAAGGGCAGTATCTAAATTCATAGAGTCCTATGTATTGTGGAAACTTCCTCTAGTGAAATATGGACTAAAACCAGACCATCCATTTGAAGAGGACTACGCTTCTTGTCAGATGGCTATCGTGGCTGAAAATTTCTTTGAGGAGGCAGACAAGGGTAACATATTATTCAAAAGGGCAACGAATTGGTGGTTTTGGTCTGGAGGAATTGAATTTGATGACCAATCCAAATTGGAGGCAGACGTTGTGATTCTTGCCACCGGCTATGATGGCAACAAGAAGCTCAAATCTTTACTCCCTGAGCCTTTTAGAAGTTTGGTAGTTGACTCTACTGGGGTCATGCCCTTGTACAAGTAAGCCAAATTAAACAACATGAAGAGTAATTTAATTTGATTTATGACGTGAATTTAAATATATTATGCTGTTACGTCCATGTGCAGGGGCACTATCCATCCTTTAATACCAAACATGGCATTCGTGGGTTACATAGAGAGTGTTTCCAACCTACACACAGCTGAGATACGATGCAAATGGCTTTCGAAACTTGTAGACGATGAATTTAAGCTTCCAAATGTGGAAAATATGCTTCAACAAATAAGCCGAGAGATGGAAGTGATGAAGAGGACCACCAGATTTTACAAACGACACTGCATTTCAACGTTTAGTATCAACCACAGCGATGAGATTTGCCAGGAGATGGGGTGGAATTCTTTAAGGAAAACTAACTGGTTTTCTGAAGCTTTTAGTCCTTATGGCAGCCAAGACTACTATGAACAAGACTAATGAAATCTCATTGGATTTTCCACATAATATTAATATATACAGTTCTGAGAAGCCTAGACAATAGATATATATATATCCAATAAAAATGAGTTGTAATGCACGCATATATTAATAGGTATATGTTAGTCTATTGATTCTGATAAGATCAAGGTTGCTATAGGTATACTTGTTATCCCGTCCTAGCTTGCTATCTTTTGTATAAATAAAATATAATAATAATAATAATAATAATAATAATAATAGTTTACTTATTAATTATATCCAATATGTTGTACTCCTTTATAATAAAGTCGGAATGTATAATCTTTCTTTAATTTGTTAAAAGCTATATTGTAACTTTCATATCCATATATATATATATATATATATATATATATATATATATATATATATATATATGATTAGTTACACATGCATTTTAATTTAATATTCAACCGATTAACTTGGCTCAACTGTGAGATTGGCCTCTCCGGGCGGCAGGTAGTGTTATATATATAGATGTCCAGATTCAAAGAGGATATGGATATGTAAGGTCCTGTGACCCTCGCATTGCTAGTGGGGGAAAAAAAGGAATAGCTCGTTTTTTTTTCAAATGAGAGGTGTTCATCTCCTTGCTAATGTATGAAGATGGTATACAATATATCCTGCAGTGCAATTAGAATGATGGGTCGACATGTACACTTCTGGTTCACATTCACTTTCTTTTCTTCTTTTTTTTTTCAAAGAAAAAACAAAGATAATTTGTACTTTTACTTTCTCTCGCTCTATATATATATATAGAAAAATGTTCTAGCGCACTAAATTATTTATATATAGTGAATAGTAATAAAAGTATAATTGACGCAGAATTCAATAAAATATAAAAATAAAAATTAATAAATAATATAAATTTATATTTTTATTCATCCACAAGTTGATACATGTAATTTGGTAAATGTTATACTTAATTTTCAGAGTTTTGGGTGGCAAACAAACGTTAAAAAGCACCGATAGATTATTAAAGACATATTGTTAAAACCTGCAATCAGATTTTCAGAGACCAACTTGCTTCTTTCACACCCACCTGCATGAATTGCAGCTACTTATAAAAAAGGATGGTAAATTAATAAATGAAACGCACGTACTCTGTCGTCAAAGGATAAGCTTCAACAATTCAGCATAATTGGCTCAATACAAAGGAAGGATATATATATATATGCTTCAACATTTCAGCAAGACATGCAGACAAAAACTCGGTAAAGTTTATTTTCCTTTTTCTTTTCTTTTCTTTTCTTTTTTTTGGCTTACAATAATTAAAGTGAAGAGCCATCAATTTAAAACTTGAGCCAAAGAAAAGTGCAGGTACATAGATGTAAACCCTAATCAATGAGGTTTATATATTAGTAATAAAAATTTGAATATATATGAAGTAGGCTGAAAAAGGAGAAAAAAGATTAATCCAATTCCTTCCTTGTACAATGTTATTCTCCTCGGTGGCCTGCTGTCCACTTTGACATATTTGCAAAGCCTTATTATATCTCAACAAAAAAGTTCCTTTAACAACTACCCCAATAATAATAATAATAATAATTGTAAAGAGCCAAAGTTTTTTTTTTTTTAATATGAAAGAGCCAAAGATTTGATTATCAAAAAAATGATCAATCCTCGTCATGCTCATGCTAACCATTCCTCATCCATTCCTTCAAATTCTCCAATGTCCATGCTGTGTTTCACAAAATTACAGATGTAAACTTTGTCAGTAAAAGTCAAAAAATAATAATACTAATAATTCTCATGCATATAAATATATATATATATATATATAATAATTGCATAAATCAAAATGAGCTCCTCCTATCAAATAAAGTAAATTAAAAAAAGAATTCTTGAGGTTGGTCAAAGTAATTTAACCTAAATGTATATACATAGAATCCCCACAATAATCTGACACAGTGACGCGGGGAACGTAGACGCCTACAATTTCTGTTTTATCGAATTCCGCTTGGGCCGAGCTTCACAACTTTGACAATTTTATATGCTCTTTCTGCTTCACAATTCAAACCATTTGGATGAATTTTTTTATTTTTTATTTCTAGATGGGAAAAAATTATACGTACTTATGGCCAATGCCTCCAAGGTACACTGGCAAAAAGTGTAGTATGTCACTTTGAACAGGTTTCTTAAATAATTTTCAAACAAAAGAAAAAGAAAGGACAAAACAAAACAAAAAAAACCCTGATAATGAGATGACATGTGATCAAAGCAAAGCTGGAATCCATGGTCCATTTGTGACAAACAAATGTAAGATTGAAACATTTACAAGAAAAGCAAGAAACTGAAAATATATACCGTTTCGTAATTGTGAAGAAGTATATACCATTTACAGGAAGCAACGTTTAGAAATCTTACCAAGGCAAGGCAAGATTTTGAATGTAGTCTTGAGGGCAGTAATTATCAAAATGTTGTTGAAAGCAGCCATCAGAGTCATTGGCACTCAACCAAGCTGGGAATTCCATGACTTGATCAAATGGATGATACCCATCAATATCATCATCTCCACCCTTCATATGATCATCTGGACCACCCCCAAGCTCCATAGTCTTCAGGAACTTAAACCACCATGCTGACGTCACCAAATTCATGGTGTCATTCCATTCCATCTGATGTTGTTCACCTATTGACCTTATCTCCGCCATCTCCTCATCGTCCATAGCTGCATGCAATCCACCTAATCCTCCTCTACCACCACTTGTTGTGGCACAAGGCTCAAAGCCATGATGATCAGCCACTACTGCAGGAGGCCCCACTGGAACTAGTTCCTGATCAACAGCAGTAGATAGAGTTGGGGAAGAAGATGATGATGGGGATGAGACTGAGTTTGAAGTAGTTGATGTTGAGTGGAATGAAGGGTTGTTGTTATTGTTGTGGTAAAGACGACTTGTATCAATATTATTAAAATCATGGAAATTGAGGTTCAGGCCAAGGGTTTGGTTTGGAAGTGAGAAATTGAGATTCTCAGCAAAGGGTAGAGTAGTAATTGGGGAAGCAGGCCAGGCAAAGGGATTTGGAGCAGGATGATGATGAGAGAAAGTGTGAGGGTATGAGAAGTTGTCTAAGAAATTATTAGAGAAATTTGAGGTCGTTGTTGATGGGTATATCCTAGGATTCCTCCTAGATTTCATCCTTCCTTGTTGTTCAACATGATGTGGGTGTGAAGGGGGTTGCACAGTCGGAGATTGTTCTTGTTGTTGATGTTGTTGATGTTGTTGGTCACTAGCTTGTTTCATAGCTGCTCTGTGAAACTTGAGAGCAGTTACAATCTCTCTCCTAGCCTCAGCCATGTTTAGAAGCCTTTCTTGATAAGGCCTAGGGGTGTGGAGTCTCCTCCTGACTTGTTTTTTGTGTTGTTGTTGCTGTTGTTGGGTCTGCTTTGTGTGTTGGGTTTCGTCTAAACCTTTACCAAATTTGGTTATGGTTAAATTTTGGGCTGGAACAGATTCAGAAACAACACTAGTAGTAGTAGTACTCGAGTCTAAGTGGTCTTTGGGATTCATCATGGAGTCTTTGGTTTTTGAAGAGGTAAGTTGTTTAACAAGGCTGCGGATATAAGCACCAGAGAGATGAGGCTCTTCTTTGAGCTTATTCAGTTTATCAATTTCATCCATGTCCTTAATCTCAAGCTTTGAAGGTCGACCCTGCATCATCTCACACTCTTTGTAATTTGTTTTTTTTAAAAGCTCTTGTCAATGGAATGTGGAAAAGAGGTGGTAATGGGTTGGAAGAAGAAGAATCATGGGTGTGTTTTTCCTATAATTCTTGAAGGACAAAGTACACAATCAAGTTGCAGGGAGGCAGAGGCTGATCCTTAGAAGTCCGGAGGACCTCATGGGTGTTATAAATAGCTGGGGCAGTCTAGGGTTTTTAAATATTTTTGGATTTTTCCCTCTTTTGGCAAACCACTTTTGTTACCATTTTTTTATTACCCTATTTTAAATGAGCATGCAGTTAGGAGTGTTGGTCTTTTCTTTTTCTACTATATATATATATATAAAATATAAATATAGAGAGCTGCTATAAAATTCGATATCGATGTTAATATAGAATGCGTTTTTTAAACGGCTCCATCCTTAGCCAAACGGCTGAGAAGTATCTTTTCTCTACATAAAGAAGGTATCCCTTGATTTGGCCAAATTGCCGAGAGTCTCGGGCATTTGGCTGAGAGGTGCCTTCTACTACATAAAGAAGATACTCGATTGTAGGTTTTATATTTAATAAAAAATAAAGTTGTTTATTTTTAAACGGCACGCATTCTATATCAACTCCGACATTGAGTTTTATCGCAATTATATATATATATATATATATATATATATATATATTACCATAACTCTCTTGGATTAAATACCACCTTTTCTCTCCCAATGAAAGACTATACCTCTGCTTCTCTCACTAAATTAGTACTGAAATCGCTTAAACATATATACCATGTAAACAACTACTTTCACATGACGATACGATAGATAAAGACCAACTGGCATGCAATAATATTAAATTAGAAAAAGTCAATTTCATGATTTGAAAAGGAAAACCATATTAAGCTGCTATATATGAGCTGAAGGACATAGTAATTAAAGCCGAGAGGGCAGTTTAGGCAAAGAATAATAGATGGTATTACCATATATGTGTTAAATTAACATTATTCTCAAAAAATGTAAAGTGTTAAGAAGTAGATTTAATGTGATCGCAGTAAACATTTAAATCTAAATGTCTAAAATTCTGAGACTATTAAACTACCATCGTTTTAAAAAAATTTAACTATTTAAAAGTTGAATATGTAAATAAATTTATAATAAAAAGGGAGAGATAAAGAGTAAAAAATATGCATATATATTGTCTGCAAGTACAATGGGACCGGGGTCTAAAAGGAGAACGTCAGCAACAGCCTACGAAGACTGACAGAAGAATCTCCATTACTGTTGTAACCTTCAAATTTATTTATCATTTTTTTAAGGAGAAAAAGAGAAAAAATCCAATATTTTCTGTTTAAGAAGATGTTGAACATGATTTGAGTCTGTTCGTGGAAACAGAGAACTTGGACCTTTTGTTAAAGGCTTTTCACAACATGTTAAAGAAACACAAGTGCTCCATGCTATCCTTCCCCTCAAATTTTTTTTTTTTTTTTTTTATCTCTTAGTTACTGTCTTTCTCTATCAATAGTATTTTTCACTTGGATTCTTTACTCTAATTGGAGGTGACAGAGGCATGGCTTCTGTGTGTTTTAGCAGAGTTTTCAGACAGTAAAAATAAAGCCTGGAGATGACTAGTTATTACTTGTGCAATCATACACAACAACTCCTACTTACATCTATATAAGTTTACTGAAAAAGTAGACATTTTACTCCACTATTAAACGCTTGAAATATGATTTTGAATTATGTTGTTACGTACCTGAGGGAGAGAGCAAGCTTGTAAACCAATTCAATCTTCTAAAGTAAGACAGCACCTTTGTTGTTATCATATTTTTGACGCCTCAATTATTGACAATATCCAATCTAGCTAATAAGTGAACAAGCAAACAAGCTTTGACTAGCTGTCACCAAAATTAAAGTTGAGCTAACTAAATTTAACCTACTTGGTAAAAAACAAAGATTTGTAAATGAAAATATGAAATTAAAACTGATTGAAGGCACTGATTAATATCAATGTATTCCACCACAAGATCCAATTGAATGTTATGTATATCATTATAGGTGTAAGAGCAGAAAAGTAGCTACCATTCTGGTTGCAACACTTTTGATTGTTGTAAGCCTCATCCTTTAGTTTATGTATATCTACTTGCAATTTATAACATCTATCTTTTGGTTTGACGTCTATTTAATCTGACAAATTATACATTCGACACGACAAGAATTTCTTCTTGTTTTTTACTTTAATCTTTGTTTGATATTGATATTCGGTTATTGATCGTTATCTACAACCAAAACTAATTAAATATAATAAGTAAACTCTAGTTCTAGACTAAACCAAAATCTAACTTTTTATACCCTTTTAAAACATATCACCCATTTCAGTTAGGTTTTCGTTTGACCTCTTATAATTAAGATAAGATCACAATGAAGAAACAAGTTTTTTTTTTCCACAAATACTACGTTAAATATATATTATTAAAACAATACTTTCATACCCTCCTTCCTAGATAGTCTACAGTATCTAATTAGAGACGCCAAAGTCCACCTATTTTCTTGTCTAGCTAATTGTGTCATTTACTTAGATACTTTGTTTGATCTTATTTTCTCTAAACCCAAACAATTATAATCTTAAATGCCTGCCCATGGCCAACAATTGCAGCTCTACAACCACTAGTTCAGATGCATTATCCACAAATGTATTTATACACATATACTGTAAAAATAAATGAAGGAAATTAATAATCAAATCAATGTGAGGTGGGTACGTTGGGATAAAAACCTATGAGGAAGGCAATGTACACATGCAAAGAAAGCAAATATTATATATATATATATATATATATATATATAAACCCAAACATGTATAGAGGAATGCATTGGAAAATAAGGCATTCAAGTAGTTACATGTCTAGAAAATAAAACGATTAACATTTGAAAGAAGATATATAAACTGGCTATGATGATTTTAGAATAAAATATTCATACATATAAATATAAAGAGGGCATATAATGATCAGAATTCATGAAAAGAGAGAGAGAGAGAGAGAGAGAGAGACAGGCCTTTAGGTGGTGGTGTCTGTGGATAACATCAAAGTAAGATGGATGATGGATGGATGTAAGCAAATTCAAATTCGATTGGTTAATTGGTTTTGGTGAAAAAAAAAATCAGATAAAAACACCAAAAAAAACTCAACCAAGCCAAGCCAGCTTCCACCAATCCCTTTGCCGCACAGCAGGTATGGTATACAGGTGCCTTGAAGATAAAATTATAAACAGATGGCATTTGACGAATCACATTCACCCAACCAACTCAAACCCAAACCCAAACCCTCTCTCTATCTCTCTGCTATCTCCCTTTGGATTCCATTCACACCGCTACCAGTGTTTGAATTGTCAAAACAAATATATATAAAAGTAATATTTACCCTTTTTTATATCCTCTTTTTCACACCCAAAAGAAACTCGCACTTGCAACAAATTCATTCCCACTTATCTTTCTCTGTTTCTCAGACTTTGCAGGCCTGCTGGTCGTGCACCTTCTCTGCTCTCTCTCTCTCTGGATCCTCTTCCTCTTATTATTAATCAAGTAAATAGTAAAATGCTAATTACATTAACCAAATAACTATGTAATAAAACCTGGGATTGAATTACAAGATAATCAGGTGCAGACAGTAGAAGTGAAGTGTCACAAATCAGTGGTGCAGAGTTATTAACTCTCTACCCTATTAATGTCTGCATGCATTCACACTCTCACCCTCTCTATTTTTAAAACCATGCATGCATGCATTATTAATGTTATTTACTTTTGCTGTTTTGTAGTTAATATAACCTGCATTGCCTTTTATTTTTTTTCTTTATTTTCCATCAAAACTTCAATCTTTAATACGATTAATTGTTATCAAAATAAGTTGGTTATCTACGTGTGGAATTTCTTTGTTATTTAAGTAAAGAATAAAGATTTTAAATTTATGATTTCATTATAAAACAGCAGCTGGGGTGCGTGTGTTTTACCGGTTTAAGTTTAATATTTGTTTTCTTTTTCCTGACTATCATCATGCGAAAATAAAAATTTCCCAGCTAGAAGAAAAGGGATGGGACCGCCTGCGAAAGACTGACGGACATGATGTGACGGGTCATAATCAAACGGCTAAATTAAGCACTGAGGATGCTGACACTTTATGGTGCCACGTGGGAGAAGCTTTAAGGCGCCAATCAGAGGAAAGGTGCCACGTGGGAAACAACGAAAGGGACAATTTGTAGGCAGCACACATCCTGGCCTGCACCCAGCCGAAAAAAAGCCTGCAAGCCCCTCAATTTTAATCAATACACATCACCACCCCCGCCCCCCACACCCATTTTTACGAACGTTAATTTTTTTTTTTTTTTTCTCTTTTCCAATTTATCTTTTATTCTTCGAACATTTTGGTATTATTGTTTATTTTGAAATTTTGACATTATCATATCCTCTCAAATATAATATCAAAATTTAAAATATATAATAAAATCAAAACAGTAACAATATGAAAATTAAATAAGCATTTTTCTTATAAAGGCGAGTATATCTCACTTTGTAAAAACTTTTAAAAAGGGTAGACGCTGCCAATTTATAGCATAATTTTTAACTCTCTAATTGGAGTACAAAACAAGCTGCTAAAATTATTTTTGATAAGGTTTTGGCATCTGCTGGAGATGCATTTGGATTAACATCAAGAACTAAAATTTTCAGATAAAGCTAAAACAAAAAAATAATAATAATAATAATTGGAAGAAAACAGAATTGATTATGGAGTGAGTGCGTAGTGGGTGTTGGAATTCAATGAAAGAGGCATTGAATGGAAACGGAATAGAGGTGAAAGAGGATGATATATATATATATATATATATATATAAAAGTAAATAAATAATAATAAGAATGGATTTAAAATGGCATTAAAATCCCCCCAAATTGTGTGGTCACTTTCCGCTATAAGTGGGGGGTGGCGCTGGGGACCAATTTAAATTTATAATCTGCCACCAACAATAATATTACCAGCAAACAAAGAGAAAATACAAAGAAAGCTAGTAGGGGGGGTGGTACTGTTTCTAGAAACTGATGGGGGAGAGAGAGAGAGATGAGCGTCCAAGCAAAGCTCCTTAACTTTGGTCATGGTTTTGAAGGACAAGTTGCAACCAATAAAAACACATCAACACCAATCCCTTCGTCTTCATGTGGTGTGTGAGACAAACCTACCCGCCCACCCCCCATTCACTACCTCTCTTCCTTTTAATCTAATTTACCCACTTTTTATAATATTAATCCCCGCCTGTGTGCTAATTATATATTTGGCTATGCAATTTTGTCAAGTTGCGTAATTAATTTGCTCTTTTTTTATTAAAAATTATCTCTTTGAATGCGTGCACATGTCAGGGATTGCTAGCTCATGGTGACATATATTTATATGCATGCATGCCAATAGTAAGCAGAGCTGAGGGGCGCCACTGCATTGCATTTATACAAACAATGGACTCTCCATGACAATATGTGTATATACATATATATAGCATATGTAATACAACCCTTAATTTACAACACCCTCAGTCTCGGCTAAAATCAATGAACAAATCATAACATTACTATTGTTTCTTTTCCTTTGCTTGTTGATGAATTAATATATATGTACGTCACCAAAAGTACATCTTGTATATAATTAGTGTTTGACGTATGTTGTCCCAAACTTTTCAATATTTTATATAGATATAAATTAAATGTGTTCTTGACATTTGACTTCCTCAATCGGCTAACAAGATTAATGTGATAAAGGACAAGCAAAGTTTGACTTTCAGTTTGCAGAATGGCGTTTATGAGAGAAATCATGTACCCATGTATGTAACTTCCCGGTATTTTCACATTGAGTTACATTAAAAAAATAAAACTTTGTTCATTTTTCTTGTTGAATGCAGTGGATTTGGTACTTCTTTTAGGTCAAAACGACTAAAAACTCTTTATCAAGAAATAGAAGAGGGGGGGTGGGGTCAGATGAGGGTTAACATGTCTGGATGTAATATAACATTTAATGATAGAATTTTATTAGAGTACAAGTGATATGATAATTAAAAAAATTTATATTTAATATAACAAAATAAGTTTATTTATATAATATAACAGTTATCACATCACTTATATTTTATTATAAATTATAATAGATAGAGTACACACTCAACATGCCGAATATTCAACAAGCGCCACACTGTGGTTACTGTCGTGTAGCAGAGAACGTTTAGGATTTTTCCACTGTACACCAAATTAATTAATTAAATATCAGCTATTTCTTTTTGGTGGTCCAATTACACGCTTACCAGGAAACTTATTTCCCTGACAATGATTTCCTCTGTAAATGGAAATTTCAGGGAGAGAGAGGCCTGGTTATGTGAATAAAATGTATAAGATAGATAAATATATATACCTGCTAACCACCAGCATTCTGGGACACACACACACACATGTGTGTGTGTGTGCCAGTCTGATTTCCACCACTGGTCACCCGTACATTACACAAAACCTGGCCAATTTTCTCTTCCATCTTTTATTATTGCTAACTACTATTGTATTACCGCGACTACTCCAAGAACACAAGGGCTACATGAGTGATTGGCAAAAGAAAAAGAAGTGTGTTAGTGCGCACAGTGAAATTTCATTTAATAGGAATTCTTTTCCAAGCCGCTATACAACTCACCATTTTCTAGTTTTCATTCAACCCACTTTATCTAACCAATCTCAAATGAAAATAAAAGTTGGACATGAGTCCTCATCGTTTAGTGTATTATTTCAAGGTGATTTGTATTAGAAGCTTCATTATTTTTATATCTTATGGTTTTTCTATGATTATTTTTACAGTACAAGTCCTAATCCAGGTGAATTTAAAAGTAGTTTAACAAAATGGTTGAAGAAAGAAATTCATAACCTACGCAAATCCATTACGAAGCTTATTATAGCTAGGAGAGGCTCAATCTGACTAATAAACAAAGTTGTCAATGCGTAAGCACTTGTTTTGGGAAACATTGTACTTGTATTTGTTTTAGGCATTTACAAATTCTAATCTATAAGACTCATTATCATCTGCAGCATAGAAGTAATCAAATATCTCTGTACGCTATGTTACAAATACTCGTATATGTTAATGTCCAGACGTTATATACATGCATTCCCCTGTTTGCCTAAAACGAATTTGTCCGTACGCCCATGCTTGTAATATAACATGAACATAGCCTCTCCTATATATTTAATTGAAACACTGCACTTCAATTTTCAAAGCGTCTGAACCAGTCGCTAATGGTTCTGAATAGGACTCTTGTTTCATTCAGGGAAAGAGTTTTAAAACCTTGAGCAACAGCATCAGCTGGTGTGTACACGTTACCTGCTTGCCATTTTGGATCCTGATGATGGCAAAACCAAATGAAGGAAAAAGAAATTTGATTACGATGGGCTATCATGACCAACAAAGTAAAAAGCTCTCAGTACTGAAAAATAATAGCAGAAAGAACATAAATATATATCCCACACTAATGTGTAGTATATGTTACCCATTTTGTAATTATATTACTTTAAGTTTGTACATTGTTACATACTTTATGGTTATGTTACGTGAAATTTGTACCTTGTTACCCCATTGCATAGATTACTTGAAATTATTACATTGATACCCCATTTTATGGTTATGTTACTGTACATCGTTACCCATTTTATGGTTATGTTACTTGAAATTTTTATATTATTACCCATTTTATGGTTTGTTACCCTAAATTTGTATCTATTATCTAATTTCATGGTTATGTTACTTGAAATTTGTTCTTTGTAACCCTATGTTATTATTATGTCACCTAAAATTTGTACCTTGTTACTTCATTTTATGGTTACATAACCTTAAATTTGTACTTAGTTACTTGAAATTTGTAAATTGTTACTCATTTCCTGGTTATGTTACCTTTAAATACTAACAAAAGATTCATCAAGATTCATGCGATATTGATTTTATATACTTGATGCATCTTTTTTTCTTTTTCCTTTTTTTCAGGTTTCCAAATAATATACCACTTGTTTGCCTTGACAAACCTGCAATAATCCCCCAGTGATGTTCATCGGATTAACATTAAATTTCAAGTGTCCTAGTAAGTGAATAAAAGAAAACAGTTACCTGTATGCATGGTGTGATATGGTTACCACTTAATTGGACCTTTTCTAGTGTCCCACCAATTAATTCTACACGATACTTCAATGTTTGTTCAAGAAGATCTGTCTCATCAATTGTGTCAAAGTTGAACTTCACCTACAAGACAGCAATATTTATAGAGTAGAATCGATACATCCAACAACCAAACTCCACAATAAACTAGAGTACATATACCAGTAGTGTGTGCTTGACATTGTACGAGTTCTTAAAGCAATCACGGTTTTCAGAGGGTGTTGGCTTGAACTCTGATATTCCTTGAGTAACCTGATAGAAACATTAGAGTTGCGTAGATGCATTAAATCTAACATCCAGAGACAGTACAGTTTTCACCATTTACAGGTATGGCGATAATGTCTAAGAAGAAAAAAAAGGAGTAAGGCTGTGAAAATTGTTGAGATAATAAGACTTGAAGGTCAGAAATAAACAAAACATGAAACCAATGTGAACCACCAATGACTTTTCAAGTAATTGAAAACCAAGTATCCAAGGAAGCAATGAAATAAGCTAGAAAATGTGATCAAAGATATCAAACTACCTGATCAAACACTGAGGGCAACTGACCAACAAATTTGGTAAGCGAAATTAGAGTCTCCTGATCGTTGTTTCGTACCATTGCTCCAGCCGCATCAACCAGAACCTTCCATGCGTCACCTAAATATAAATATAAGTTGGAACATCAGTTATAAGTAAATACATAACCCAAAATACACACCCATGTGATATTGAAAGCATCAAAAGGATTGGAGAAAGCAGATAAACAAGAATAATTGAGTCGGTTAGATGAACAGATTGGCCTATGATTTCCTGGTATTGTAGTTTCAGTATAAAGCTCCATACCAAAACATGAATCAGGGAACAGAGCCCACATAGATGTAATCTAGATGCATCTTCCTCTACTTCTTCCCCTTCTTCTTCTTTTATACTTAAAACATGATCTTAGTGTATATTACTCCTTCAACATGTACAAGAGTGAGAGATTCACACACACAAAAAAAAAATCTTTGAATACTCATGTCCATTTAGTGTTAAACCACGCACCTCAGTAGAGCTTATAATAACTGTTGCGGTGATGTTTATAACGAAAAAGAGCATACAATAAAGGCCCCTAGTTGAATTTCAAATGTATGGAGCATCATCAGGGGCTGATAATATCTGCAGTTTACTCCTCTAAATAAAGTGATTTCCCATGTAAGGTATGTAAAGAACCATCTGTGAACTCAGCAATCAGAGGAAAACACATTCAAATATAGTATATCCTTCATTTTCTACACCAAAACTAAATGATCAATATGGATAAATAAAGGTTAACAAGTCAAATTTATAAAAGAAATGTATCAACTTTAGGCACCAAGGAAGACACTACAACTAGTACAAAAAGGCAAAAGTAAGATGTGACTCTCTGAATACCCTAGTATGAAGCATATATAAAGCTACAAAAGTTTCAAAACTAAATTAACATAATTTGGGAAGTAACCTGAGGCACTCCTAGCCATTGAATAAACTGGGGATGCTTCTACAATAGGCATCATTTGACGAACCAAAGGGCCCAACTGCAAAGCAGAATTACAAATTTTCAGTGCACTACATATTAGACCAATAAATCAAAAGGATTACAAATATATCACGGAAAAAAATCACAGTTTCTTTGCTATTATAGACCCAAGTCTCGCCCATAGACAAGCATAACTCAAAGTGCAGTAACCCATGGCCATTTCAGGACTAAATCTAAGACCAAATGCATGAGTTTCATCTTACTTAGCCCAGTATCAATAAGGCCTGTCACAGAGATGAAAAGCTTATGGTAAAGATTTCTTAGTAGTAAACAGAATATGGAAAGCAATTCAGTTATATTAATAATCTATCATTGGCAGGTTGATATATGATTTCACATTAGTCAAATGCATTATTTGTTACTCATCATTGAACATAAGAAGCAATCTATAGGAAAACTAGTTCCAAGGTAACACATTTAGAAAACCATCTCTTCAAATAAAATACTTTTTCCATTGGCTGAAGAACATTACTCTTTTTCTATTTTCTCTCTTTAGGATGACAACAGATATTCAAAGTATTAAGAAAATAGGAAGCCATTAGTTAAACAGTTACATAATACAAAAACATGCATACGAATTTCATCAGGGCAACCATAAACTCCCAGGAAATATGAAGCAATACTTTCATTACTCACCTGCTCAAAGTAAGGGACTGCCTCCGTCGCTGACCTGTTGTTGTATGAAATTATGGCATTGGCCTTAACCACGAGAGACAATAAATCATGTTACACTCAATCAAATTGAATTATTCATAAATGAGCAAATGACACACAGATGAACTTGAATCTATTCGTTGAAAACCAATGAAACTATAACTCAACAAAAAGAAACCTTCAGGAGCTGGCGTAACAAACCAAACCTTTGGTATCTTGTCACAGAAATAGCTTCCTGTGAGTACTTGGAGGAGCGCACCATTACTACAAAGTAAAAACAAGCATGATGCACGTTAACCCATTATTTCCTTGGCAATGAATGTGATGAAAAGTTCACTCACTCACTCACTCACCTATGGCCAACAGAAAAGATAGGAAGATTAGCCAGTTGGGTAGACGTTAGATTGGCACTGGGGAGTCCAGAAGATAAGATGGAACCCAAGCAGGCATTGAACCTCTCATAGACTTGTTTAGTAGCATGGGCATGATCAAAGGTCACATTATATGGCACAGAGATAATAAGAAAGCCATCCTTTGCCAGTAGTTCAATTAAATAGCTGCAAAACACAAATCAAATACTTTCAATTTCAGGGTGTCAACCAAAATAATGAATTTTGAAAATTGAGGATAAAAGTAACCTGTATGTGAGTTCAGGAACAGCTCCGATAAAGGCACCGCCAAGGAATTTGATGATAGCGCGTGGCTTCTTCCCATTGGGTGGAGGGATGACCAAACAAGAATCCATCCGAGTGTAATTCCTACCATTGTTTCCATTACGAGCAGTATTAGTAGCTCCGTAGCTACCTGATCCCGCATGTCCATTCCAAACACCAGAGGAGGGGCTTCCAGTGGCCATAGCTTTAGTCCAGCCATTGAGTCGACGAACTGAATATTGAATGGTCTTGTTCTTGGTGGTGATGTTTGGAGAGAATATGCATCTGAATTTGGTGCCGAAGAGGGTTGAGGAAGAAGGGGAGGAGGAGCAACAAGTGGCCAGCTCCATTAGTTTTTTGGCTATGTTTTGCTCATTACAACTGCAATGGGAACATGACTAGTCTCTGTTTTCCTCAATTTCCAGTCCAAATTAACATCTGTTAATGGTTGTGCCACGATTTCCGTAGAACCATCACAGCCCTGAGATTCTCACCGTCGACGTGGACAGCTTTCGTGAGTGGCCCCCAATCTAGCGGTACCTGGACACATGGACCGTCAGCTTCTCACACAGCAGCTTTAATCATGAAAATGGCTGAGATTTTCTCCACCAAAAATTAAAAAAACGGCCATTTTGATTCCGGGGTCAATCCGTAATTTCCATTTGCCACCGTGTGTCGTGTTTCTTCGTCGTTCGACAAAAACGAGGCGCATTTCGATTGAAAATTACCTAGACGACAAGCCGTTTGTACAACATCTTAAACCTTAACCACTACAAATCTTTTCTGTGTCGTTTACCAAAGTTGCATTCTTGGGCTAGTGGTGGGCCTTCAAATTATGAGCCCATAAATCAGTATTTGCCCAAGCCATCGATGGCTGTTTCTGTCACCTTCTTGTCCACCATCTTCTCCCCATTTATTTTTCAGATAAAAAATAAATTAAATTGAATTATAAATTTTGAATTTTGAACAATTTTTCAAAAAAAGTTTCATCTTTCAACTGAAGGAACTGGTTTTTATATCTCTTATTTCTCAACCATTAATAGAAGTTCGTAAACGCTGAGATTTCTACTAAATGCTATCCACCAAGAGAGTTATTGGTCTGATTCCATCAACCTAATATGGATCATTTGCTTACTCACACAAAAATTCTACTTTCAATAATTATATATGAGGATCCTTAAAAGAGATTCATCTATAAATCTTAAAAGTTGTTTAATTCTAGGTTCTATACAAGAAGACTTAAGAGAGAAACGACTCCTTGACATGGGTATTTTTTTTCTGCTTTAAGTTCTAAACTGCAACAGTTCAACATGATACATCAAACAATGGACACTAGTTTTGATGGCAAAACAAGCCAAACGGAGGAGAATAGCACATACACCTTCTTGGTGCTTTTATCAGATTCCATTTATACTACAAATATCAATAATATGCCATAGTTATTGCCTTCCCAAACCATTTGCTCTGTATGTAAAACATACACTAAACTAAGTCCATGGGTGGTTACAAATCACAATCGTAAAAGACACACTGCCATAAGTCACAATGGCAAAAGACACACTGCCATTTTAAACATACATGTATTCACCACCACGAATTGCGTTTGCAGCACCTTTCCTTTCTTCTTCTGCTTCCCTTTCCTGCTCCTTCCATCTCTCATAGGCATCATCGTCAGTTTGTAACTCGTATCGACATATTGGACATGAATTGTGCTCGTCCTGTCATTTTTTTTTTTTTTTTAAAGGTCCAGGCACAAATTCATCATAAGCAAACAACAACCAATATTAAAAATGCACCATGAAACAAATATGAAAAACTCCTACAATCCTCGTAGAAATACTTACCAGCCAGGGCTTTAAACAGGGAGGGTGGAACGTGTGCATGCAAGGCAACTCTTGCATCTTGTCATTCACAACCAAGTTCTCTTTACAAATGGCGCACTCTGCATCTTTACCCAGCTTCCCCAGGATTTCCTCATTAATGGTAATCACCGGAAGATTCGCCACCACTTCTTTACTCGCCGGTGGGACTCTTGGAGCTCCTCTTTCATTCTCCAAAATCTTCACACACATTAATATACAATCAAATTCACATTAGACTAACACAAAAACTATACAAACTCAAACAAGATATTCACGAAAAGAGTAAGGAAATACCGGCGGCAAAACGCTATCAAAATTGTCGACGAGAGATTGGAGTAGACTGGCAGCGTTATCAACCGCGTTATCGTTTTCCACCGGTCTTTGAGAAGATTCCGCGGTAAGCAAAGCAGCAGCACTCAATAGGTTTGATTGCACCAACCACTGTGGCTGTGGCGGTTCCTGATCCACCGTCAGATGACCCTCAAACAGATACCCTGAATTATATATATATATATAAACAACATCATAAAAAGGAAACAAATTTGAAGAGAAAAACATTCCCATGTAAGGGAAATTTCTAATTATTTAGATTAAACAAGAGTTTATAAGGTTTTAATTTTTCAAATTAAACAAGAGTTTGTACCTCCATTGTTGGATTGGGAGAGCTCAGGCGGATTATCCACTTGATGCAAAACTTCCTTAGCCTGAGCAATGCAAGTCTGCAAATGAGTCTTCTCCGAAGCATCGGAGACCAAGCTCTGGGCCTGCTCGAATAGACCCAACCCAGCGACCCAGAAACCAGGCGCTGTGTACCTCGTCTTCAACACGGTCGCAAGTCGGCAAACAACGGAATAGAACTGCCACCCAACCCAAAATCAAAATCAAGTTTACGAATTTATTAGCAAACAAAAATAAAGAATTTAAGAGAATTTGAATCAGAAAAAAAAAAAAAAGGCAAAGGGAATTACCAATTTGCGGAGAGAAGGCGAGGCAGAGGAATAGCGGTGGATGAGCAGAGACTTGAGGGAGGAGACAGCGTCCTCAAACTTCTGCTTCTTGCTCAGATCTCTCTGCAATTCCTCCAATCGCTGTTTCAGTTGAGCTTCCTCGGACTCCATCTCCGTTGGATTTTTTCAATTGGGTTTTTCTTGCCTCTAGCTTAATCGCTTACATTTGTTGTGTTGTATTGTATTTGTGTATTTATATTCCGTGCCATTCCGATTCCGTGACCGGAGTTTTCTTGGCAAGGGGGTCATTGAAAAGGCCTAAAAGCCATGATCTGGTGCGCTACGCTCTATTGAATAGAGTTGTAGCCCCCCCAACCCGTCCAGTAATCTCTAACCACGTCAGCCCATGATATTAAAATAATACAGCGTTGCGTTGCTTCGTGGACGCTGGTAGAAGATTATGCTTTTATTTTTTTGGTAAAATAGAAGATTATGATATATTGGTAATGAGATTTCTCTTCTTTCCTGAAATAGTATGGTGTTTTGCCGTACATTGCAAAACCTGTTATCAAATTCCTCTAGAATAAGAAAGACGTGACCAAATCAGCTGGATCAGAAACATGGACTTGAGACAGCAACACAACAAAAATGGAACCAAAAGGTTTTAGAAGAACATAAAATAGCTCAGAAATGATAATGTGGGGGTGTATGCTATCCTATGCACCACATCCATCGTGCAATTTATCTACCCTAATAAGGTCCACAGCATTGAAGTTCAAAACCATTACAAAGATTGTAGGCTGTTGCAATGTTCCAAGTGTTTCATGCATAAGCATCCTTTGCATGGATAATCTGTTCAATAAAACATCAATATGATATAAGATTAAACCAACATAGGAATAACCGCTGTTAATAGTAAGTTAACAATCAACCAGTCCACAAAGT
This sequence comes from Rhamnella rubrinervis, assembly GCA_007844105.2. NCBI lineage: Eukaryota > Viridiplantae > Streptophyta > Magnoliopsida > Rosales > Rhamnaceae > Rhamnella > Rhamnella rubrinervis. The sequence goes on from CM017581.2 coordinate 4,091,355, forward strand.
TCTCTTTTACATGCCAATTTCAGTTGACTATCTTTTTCCTTTTTAACAAAAAAAAAAAAAAACAATCCAAATAACAATTTAGGACATATCCTAAAAGAATACTAGGGAAAAAAAAATGAAACAAAATATAAAATAAAATCAGAGATGGCAATTCCTGAATCCTCAATCTTCAAATCATTTGGTTGTCAGACAAGAGCTTCAATCCTGGGCTCAAACGAGAGTGCAGACATGAACTCTATAGCCTCACCATTTATACTACATCTGGGCAATTCAACCCATTCATTGGCCTCCAAATCACAAATGACATAGCTGAAGAGCTCGGCAGAGTTTAAGCATATAAATATCTGGTCGCCAGTCCCCACACAGTTTATATCCACCTTCTTGCCATACCACTCATGAGACATTGATGGAGGCATCGCAGCAATCTGGTGCCAACAACGATTATCCTCGTCGTACCACCACACCCTTAGGCTTGCGCTCTCAAAGAACTCCGACAACAGCACAACAAGCATCTTGCCTCTGCACTCCACTACATCGATGGAGTACTCAAAGAAGACTGGCAATAGCCTCGGGTACTCAGAGAAGCGTTTACAGGTTAAATTGCAAGCTACAATTGTCCCTGTGGAGCTAAGGAAATATACAACCTCCTCGCCATCTTTATTAGTAATGACAGATGAGTATTGCTTAGATGGACTTCTTTGCATGTTAGTTGCAACTACATTTCCAGAGCTACTGAGGAAGTAAACAGCATTGTCATCGTTTGACTCAAACTCCATAGAATCATCCACTTTTCTATCTAAAGAAATATCTTTTTCCCAGCAACCAATGCTGGAATCATAAACTTTGAGTGAGAGTTTTGGAAATTCACCAAAGACCAAGACAAGCTTGTAAGGGTGAGGATGGCAATTCGAAGACGTGGTCATCACAATGGCATGGAGACAGAGACTTTGTATCTCTGGATCAAGTGAAGGCAGCTCACTACAAGATCCTGTCACAGGGTTGCATATGATGAAGTTCCCAGATAACTTTCGGAAACAGATCAAGCCACCAGAGGCTGCAACTGGCATGGAATTGCAGTTCGAGTTTTCCTGGAGAAGAGGCGGATGATTTAGCTTTTTCCAATTTCTTTCAGCCGAGTCAAAGACGACTAATTGGCTTAGATGGGGATCAACCATGAAGAACCAAGGATCCCGTGAAGGAATGTGAGAACAGGCAAGCTTGAAACTTGCAGAAGCAGCAACCGATTTCCATCTTTTGCACACTGAAGTAATGCGGAAGAATGTAGAGGTTGGTAGCCGTGAAAGGACCCTTTCAAGAAGGTCCTCATTAAGCTCATCCATTGAGAAGCCGCTAAAGATACAATTATCTTCTTCTTCTGACTTCCTCTTCCGTTTTGTTATAGATGCTGGACAATCATCAACGAGTTCCATCTAGTAAAATTACTGAAAAAAACTGCAGAAACAAAAGGGTTGATTAGGTTATTTGTGAAAGGAAAATTGGTTTAGATGCCCAAGACATAATAGAACCACAAAAAGCACATCAAAAAAAGCTATGACATCAAATAAGTACATTTCCGAAAGAGCTGACAATTAAGATAAGAAATGAACTCCCAACCCAAGTTCTCTTGCACAGCAACAGAAGAAGAATGGAAGATAGTATAGAGATTTAAAGTTCATGACACAAGGTAAGGAAGTTGTAAAGAATATCAACATAAATCATTTGCCGAGCAATTATTGATAAGGATGGATTTACCCATGGGTAATCGCTTTTAGGTCATCAAGAATGAGAATGAAGGATATGGTGCTAGGGATTTTAAGGGATGATAAAGAGAAATGGAAGAAAAAAATGAAAACAGGAGGAAAGGGACAAAGAACAACACCAAAATATAAGAAATGAGAATTTTTATCCAGAAAAAGGCAAAAGCAAAAATGAAGGTAACAGATCAAAATGGAATTTAGCAAGAAACAATCGAAAATACACATGTCAACATTTTTGCCTTACCATTCACTATTCTTTCACGAACTTAAAAGGAGATTAATTTAAAATGGGGAAAAGGAAGAGAATTGCAAAAGATGTTTGCAAAGAAGCAAAAGAATTTAAAGTAGGGAAAAGGAAGAGAATTACAAAGATGTTTGCAAAAGAGCAAAAGAACTATCATATTTAATCAAGAAATAACATTCGCACAGTCATACAGTAGCAATGAAGTCATAAGAAATGAATACGATAAAAATGAAGGAAAAATTAAAAAGCTTTTAACAACCACAAAGATCAGAGTGCTCAAACAAGATTCATTAAAAAGGAAAACAGAAATGGACAAGCAAAATTAACCTGCTTCTGCCTCTTTGTTCTGGTCGGCGAGCGTGAGCGGTGACAGTAGAGTGAGAGGGAAGTGGGTTTCTTTCAAAGAAGAAAATGGGTAAGCGAGGAGTAACAGAAGAGGAGGAGAAGGGTGCAAGTGACTCACTTTCACAATACAAATAAAGAGGGAAAAGCAAGACAAAGGAGGAAGGGAGGTGGGAAGCTTCCTGGGAAGCTCTTTTTGTAGGCGTTGACACTTTGTTAGAGGCGGAGCACACGGCACACACGAGGGCTTAATTGTTTATCCATTCATAAAAGAAAGAAAAAGAGCAAAGGAAAAGAAAGCAAAGAGAAGAGAAGGGAGCTCTCTCAATTCTATTTTCACACTCTCACTCAGAGACCCAATATTTGTAAAGTAGAGAAGGAGAGAGAGTAGTTGACTCTTTTTACTTGGGGGGTTGGGTTGCTTTGGATTCCAAGGTCCAAACAACTGTGGCACTTGTAATCACTTTAGTCATCTTTTTCTGCATAAAATAAAGAGAAAGGCCCCTATTAGTATTACCCATTGGCCATGGCAGGTTTCATTTCAAACACCTACCACGCAACTACATTTAACATGTCAAAGCACCCCTCTGTGCCTGCCTCGTTAACGAATCTCTTCTCTACTTCTCAAAGTCAATGCCCCCCCCAGAATCTTGGCTTGGCTCCCTCAAACAAACAAACAACAATAAAATACCCAACACCCAGAAAAAGCCGTCAATTACGATCTACTCCCTGTTTTTTATTGTTTCTTTTTTCTTTCTTTTTTTCTGCCTCGTGTTCGTGTTCGTGTTCTTTTCAGATGAGAATGAGAATGAGATGCTTGCCTTGCCTCTCAAAAGACCTAATGCGGAGATCTCGATGCCATGCAAAACACTTGCCTTCCCTTGTTGTATAGAATTTGCTTGGCTCGGATCTCTAAAAACGGCTCCTCTTTCCCCCATTTCCGAATCGGTTCCACAAAAAGAAGTTTTTTTATTAATCTTATGTTGACAATTATATCAGAACGTCTACTACTATGTGAACTTCCTATTCAATGGCTAGGAGTTTGAGGAACCGTACTCTGCCTCCGTAAATCAAAATTATATTGCAATGATAAGCACCTTATTCCCCTTTTGTAAGCTTCTAGAATAACAAAAGCCTTGCAACCAGTTGATCCCAAATCCATACAAGACATTAACATGACAAAGCAGAGAGACTGGATTGCCTGCCACGAGATTACCAATATGCACTAGTATAAACTCCTGGGGACAAATTGCCTGAGCTGTGGATGCTATCAGACTTGATGACTGAGAAAGCACCATGTTGGATTGCTTCTACCTTTATTTATTTTACTCTAAACACCATGGTATCATTGTGTACCCTTTCTTTTTTTTTATTAGGCTTTAATTATTAAATAAAATCTGATAAAGAAACAAAAGGAAACTGTGTAGCTGCCACAGAGAAAAGAAACTCCTCCCAACTCGTTACTTCCTTGCATTGCATTCTTTCATCTGAATAGAAAAATGTTTAAAAAAAACTCCTACAAATAGAATCCGAGATTTCTACAAATACTGAAACCCCAGAAAAAATAATTCCCAACTCAACCCTCTTCTTTTGACGATGATGATGATGGGATTGTTAAAAATTATGAACAAATAATCTAAGTCAGAAGACCTTATATAATCTAAGTCAGAAGACCTTATTACAATGAATTGTTACCCATTATTTCTATTCTCTTCACTCCATTTCCATCCTGAAAGTCAGAAGTGTGAGGGGGTAACATGCGCTTTGAAGATTTATGATGTTCAGCTTCAGATGCCTCGCTTAATAAAGATGTACCAGAATCCAATTGAAAAGCATATTCAACTTGTGTATCTGTTTCATCTGCAGCAGGAATGTGCCCATTGCTGTGAATTTCAACGTCCTTAGTGACAGATGGTGTTGACTCACTTTCAACCATATCCATATTTCCTGAATCTTCTATGCTATATGACTCTTCTTTGTTATCTTCACTACGTGAAACAGAGAAATCCTTCTTGCAGCATAGAGAAACCTCCTCCTTCTCCAAAACGGACTGACATGTCTGATTACAAGCCATATCCCGTTCAGTTATATCTTCTCTTACAGTATCAACATTCACTGCAATAGAAGAAACTTTCTCAGAACTATTTGTAACAGATGAACCTGCTTTGGAACTATTGGTATGCTCCTCTCCATCTTGTCTAAAAGCTTCAGACTTCCTTCCAAAACGTACCTCTCTCTTACAGCTGGAAACCTCCTTTAAAACAGATGTTGACTCGGGAATACCCATGTCAGTATCCCTAAAATGTTCTTTTACATCTTCAGATTTCATTTCAGCAGACGATTCTTTTTCATAGACCTCAGGGCACAAACAACTGCCGGATAACAAAGTGCTGGAGGAGCAAATGGGACCGCCAGACTCACCATGGGCAAAACATTCAACTTGCTTCTTTAGGCAAGGCTCCACTAGTTCAACACTAACCATTCGTTGCTCCTTCCTTAAAGATTCGGGAGCTCTCAGACATGATGGCCGAGCCCGATCCCTGACCAAAAAGAGAGAGAGTATTATTTTCTACATCCATCACAAGCTTTAAAACCGCAAACAAAACTTGATAGAGAACAAAAAATTCTAAATTCTTCAAGCACAAACCTGCTGTACAAAAGCATGTACGCTCCCTGAGAAAGTACATCTTCCAGTTCAACACTCGTAACCTGGAAATAGTTGCATTTCAAGTCCAATAAAACTAATACCTTGAGTACATGATACCAAAGTAAAAATAATAATAAGCACGTTCCTAGCAAAATTCATACTCATGCAATATGAAAACTCACATCTGTAAGAAATCTACCTTATAATCATCAATTTTGTACCAGTTTCCACGGAAATCCTTGGTATAGCAGATATAATGACCAAAAAATGATGCATTCAGCATATCCACATGGACCACAACTGCATAAAGCTTGTAAATATCTAAACCATCTGCTGCTTCACTCATATAAGGGCTAAGATCTAAAGTCTCTGGGAAAGTTACTCTTTTATTGAGTTTCCCAAACCTCCCACTCTGCAAAGATAAACCACATAATAATTTCAGAATTTGCCAGAAGGAAAACACAGATAACAAGAAGTCTTAAGACTCATACCAGAATATGATCCCAGAAAGAAAATCTCAACCTATGAGCATCAGCGACAATACAACACTTAAAACTCCAAATCCAGAAACCATAGTCTTATTTATTTGGGAAGTCAAACCTCTAAAATGTCTAAAAATGAACAATTTACACAACAAGAGTTCTGACTAACTAGAGAAGCTTGTGCAACAACCATCATTTCATTCCTATAAGACAGAAAAGGATCCCCCAGATCTTGAAGTAACCATCTTACCTGATGTAAAAAACTAAAACTAAAACCTAGGCTCATATTTTTGAAGAACCAGGCTCAGTATAATAGCAATGGATATCACTTTCTTCACTAAAATACCAATTCCGATTGTCAAGCGCTACACATATCAGACAAATTGAATTCATGGTTATGGAACCCACTCCATTGCTATGTATTTCATGGATGACTATAAAATATAAATGACTGAACTTCTCAATGGAGGTTCTTAAATTGTAGCAGGACAACATTTTTTATGGCTTACATGTCCAATTTAACAAAAAAGGAACATATATGAGAAAAGTGGCTCAAACCTGAAATCTTTTTAAGGCGATTGTTAGGATATTAGGAGCCAGCTTAACCGTCAGGCGCTTTGAGGCCTTCACATAGTCATTGCACCTGCAAATAAAAAATAGGATATAATATATAATAGGAGCTCATACAGCATAGTACTTTAAGCATTCTATAAATCCTAATAAAAATAAGCCAAGCATCCATACCCATCACATTTATACATGTTTTCTCCATGAAGCCACTCCTCGCCTGTAAATTGGTCTAGGCATTCCTCCAACGATGCAGCATCCCCATGAATCTCAACAGTCAAATCCATCATATTTTCGTACTGATTTGATACATTGTTGCATGTTGTGCATATCACCTGGAAAATATTAAAACATCAACAAGTAAGAAAGGTGACAAATGGAAAATAAAAATACTTGCAAAAAGAAAAGGGGAATGCTTGACTATAAGATAACCTGAGATTGAAGATGACCGCCAAATATGTGTTGGATAATGGTTGTCTCTTGAGGGCTAGCAGGGACAGCTTTTTCACCACCAAATTCATCAAGGCAGACTGATTGCATTGTATCAATGGCAAACCTACAGGATAAAAAGGAGCTTTTATAAACTTGACCCCAGTTCATATATCATTAAAAAATAGTCTATCCTTCACTAAATGAATTAAAACAGCTCATTATAATAAGATTAACCAAAATAAGTGCAAGCCACAGAAACCTCATGAACTCATGAGCATCCTCCTGTCTTCCATAGCCCAGATTACCACCAATATTGGGTAACCTAGAGATAATGTTGGTTGGTGAAAAGGGTTGCAAACTTTTGCTAGCTCTTTCAAGATGATTTTGGAACTCACAGAGGAAGCACCACTCATTACGTATGCCTAAAAGACATAAAAATAAAGTAAAATAAAAACAAAGAATTAATTAACTAAACAATTTTAACTAGAAATTGAAGAACCATAATATCATTCTGGTCTATGACTTTACATTCTCTCCGATGACCCTTCTCTAACAAGTAGGCAACAAGAGGTCGTGTGAATGTAAGACACTGTAGAACCACATTCGCAAAGCAACTGCATAGAAAAGGCAGAATTTAGAGAGAGGGAAGAAACGTTATCCATCACAAGTTCAATGGGTTCTGTGTGCATGTATGTGTTAGTGACGAAAAGGGGAAGGAATATGCAAAAACCTGTTTCCACAATTCAAGAGTCCACAAGGAGGGAATCCTGGCTTGTCCCAGTTGAAAAGCTTCACGAATTCATCATATGGAAAAAGAATCTGAAAATGCAAATATTAATACTGACATACTAACGACTTGCTGTCTATCAAAAATTACCAAAATAGCTATACCTCTTTTGGCTGCTTGATTAGTTTAGAGGTTCCACGTTCTGGAATCAGTGCAAGTTCAGAGAAAGTATTACGCCCAACCCCAGGAGTTTTGAAATTACTTCTCAGTGTTATTTGAGCTGAATTTTCTTTGCCAGGTAACTGAGCAACCTTGCACTGTGTCTTATGCCCAGAGTTCCAGTGTACTTCTTGGCACTTGGTCGAGCTGAAAAGGTAATAAATTAATAAGTTCACATGGTAAGAAACTCAAACCCAGCTAATACAGGAAATATATGCACTTACCAATTCAGGAAATATGTGCATAAAATTAGTTAATACGCTATATTCCAAATCTCCCATTAATATGAAACTCGTATAACATCATAAATTCCACGTCCAAACATGAAACAATCCAAATTATGAGCCAACCACTAGCCTAAGTCCCAAGTCAAAAAAAAAATAGGGAGAGCTAGTTGATCTCAATAATCAAGGGGAAAATCCATAAACATACAGTTAGAGCTATACATTGTCAAATGTGAATCACATAGAGAACCTCAAATATTACGGCATTAATTTTTTAAAAAAATCAAGAACTAAGAACCCTTTCATAAGTAGTTGTTGAATCAAGAATCGTTGAGGTTTGGGAATCGTCACTTCTAACATAACACAATAGCTAAGCGAACATAATCTCGAAAAAGTAAATCTTGGCAACGAAACCTCCAAAACGCTATGATTAGAAGAAAAGGAAATATTCCAAAAAAGGCAACCCCAGAAATGCACACCACGGAAAGAAACAAGTACCACGACGCAATTGAACATACAATGAACAAAAACAGAACGATTTCCAAAATTTCCCAAAAGATCAAGCAAAATTTAGACGACAAAGATAAAGGGGCCAAAAAAACCAATAAGAAAAAGAACCATCAATGAAATTCCATTAAAGAAGCAGTAGTAGCAAAAGGATACGTTACCAGTATCGAACGGCTTTGCAGCGGGAGCACCTCCGGCCGCCGGAATTGCCACAGACGACACAAGCTAAATCGTCCATAAGAACACCGGGCATTGCGGTACGATCAGTGTGGTCACCTCCTCCTTCAAAATTGGCGTCGACCTCAAAGTACTTCGAGGCCGTGTTCTTCAACAAGTGGAGCAATCCGACTGCGATTATAAATACTGTGAATATGAATTGAAGGAACCAATTCAGATCCAAAGTTACTCCCGCGACATGCATCTACTCCTCCCCCGCGTTGATCGTCGATTCCTCGCCGATCTCGGAGCTTCTCATCGATAATCGTGGTCGATAACTAACAGTCTTTCTCAGAAAGAAACACCCCCTCACCCACCCTCCTCTCTCCCCTCACTCCCCCACACTCACAAATTAGGGTTTTGCTAAACACAGGGATGGAGTAGATAAATCAGGTATAAATTAGGGTTTTAATCAAGAATTTAGAACTACCACAGGACAATAAGGTAATAGTTGAATTCCATATATAAATTTATGTATTTTTTTTCTCTCTCTTTTTTTAATAAAATTCCCGTCACTTTTTGGTTCCTAAATCCAAATATATAAGAGAGAGCTTTTGGTGGTAATTCTCCAGAACCATCACCGGAGGCAATAGTTTCTTTTAATAAAGGTTATTCATTATTCCCGCGGAAAACCAAAAACTATATAATTATTAATTATTGTTATGTAAAATTATCAAATCAATTATATTTTTTTATAATTTAGGTTTTTTAAGGTTTGGGAATAAATAATTACGCTTTATCCATTGTAATATTAACAAAGGCAAATCACGGCTTTGTCAGCCTCATCACGTGCGGTGAATCACCGTGAAATGACGGAGAAAGAAGCAAAGGACATGGGACTTACTTTCGACTTGGGCTTCGTGGAACTTTCCTATTCGCTCTAATTTATGCCATAAAATCTAATTAGAGGTGGATGAGTGTCACGATGATGATTCAATACCAGCCCCCAAGTCAGTTACCTCACCCGTATAAAAATTTAAAAAATAAAATACAAAAACAAAATTATGGAGCCAATTAGGATACTTTCCCAAATAAAAACATCAAGCACGTTGAAATATATTATCTAATTATAAAAATTTTAGCACTAATATCCTCACTCCTAAACAGATTGTCCTTCTATTTTGAACATATTATTTTGTAACTATTGAGAAATATATTTTTTGTGTAAATGATTTAAATTATTTTTTTTCTGTGCAGTTGGCTTGCATTCCTTTTTTTTTTAATTAGGGTTTTTACATTCATTCGGATTGCTCTATAATTTTGGACGTCGTATATATCAAGCGAAGTGATAAAACACACTTTTTTTTTTTTTGATGAATATAAAACACTCTATTTGCTTGTATTTAATTTGTATCGGGTCTAATTTATTTTACGTGTGGGTGTTACACATTGTCAGCAAACATGATCAAACACCAACAAATTTCCAAGTATTGGTCAGTTTTGTTAATTGGCCCATGAAGTCCATCGCATATGTTGGGCTTCTTATAAGAGTAACGTGCTTTGATGAAGGCCTGATGAGAAAGGCTAGACTTTTTTTTTTTGGGGACATAGCAAAACACTGCGCTTGAAGGCCCAATATTAACCCCAAATATCAAAATGAATCCGACCCTACATATAATGTAGGAGACTTGACTCCTAAATCTTTTTTTCTGATCCTTTTTTATTAGACTAGTAAATCTAGAACGATGACACCTTAAATTGTGCAACTTTTGCTTTTCATGGTTTATTACTTGATTTCATTGTTTAGCATTTGTTTCATATGAAAAGGTTGAAGCAACCAAACGTATGCGAATAACATGAAGATTCATCACCTTTTTTCATATTATTTAATTTCCCCCATTTTGCATTGCTAGTGCTCCATTTTATACATTTCTTTATACTACTAGTACAACAATTATTCTCTTGGATTCTATCTAGGGGACCTAACTCTCTCTAAAGTTTTCTGAATCCAACATTAAGAAATACATGTAATTAGTTGGAAAAACGAATTTCCTTTTTTAATTAAACCAAAAAGGCTAGGCTATATAGAGAGGGATCAGTGGTCTCATCATTAGCAAATCTTTTGGCCAACGCACTTATTTGCAAATATTGGCTTGGGAAAACCCAAAATCACTGGCTTCATTTGAGACGACAGTGACATGCATTTTACTTACGTGGGGTATTAAGCAAGAAAACCCGGAGTGGTGTTTATCCACTTAAATCTAAAGCTTTACGGTCATCATTCTCATCCATATCCATGCTATGCACCTGTGATTACGTCAACTAATAGTTTCAGAAAACATGGTTTAAGGGGTTTAGGAGCTGGGCATCAACAACAGGCCTAGAAGAGTAGCCAAGCCAGAGTTTGGCCAATTTTGTCGGGGTGTTGTCTGAATGAGTGTGCGTGTTGCCACAAAATGCATCCAAAGTACGATATTTTTCTGGTCATTTGGGATTATCTCCGTTGTTTGTGGATTGTGTTCTGTTTTGTATATTAGATTTTGATTTCCAACTTGTAGGATCTCAATTTTGAAGGTAATTATTCATATGATCAGGACCGTTATTTTTTCTATTTTAATTGTTCAATTGACCTAATTAATTTATATGCATTTTGGTTAATTCATTCTTAAATTATCTCAAAATATTCTTCAACATCACAGTACATTTAAAAGTTACTAAACTCCTAAAATACTTTTCATATAAATTAAAAAATAATAAGTACCTCTTTTACTCTTTTACCCAATATATAGTTACTCTATAATTTGACCATTTCTATTTTTTTTTTATGGGATATTCACCATGTGTTGGTATTACAACTTTTGTTGTCTATTTGTTTGTATTGAATAAATTAAACATAAATGACGTAAATGGTATATATTTTATAGTTCAATTCAATTACCCCTATTTTCCACCAAGTTTTTTGCTTCCATCAAGCGTAGCTCATGTCCCAAGATCTGTCAAGAACGTGGATTCATAGTTGAAGATGAGAAATATTAATAATATATTGAATTATTTTGACATGTGGACCCAATATTCTAATTGATCAAATTGAAGGTGCTGTGTATTATGGAATTTAGCCCATCGTCATGTTCAATCAATTGGGACAGACTGGTATAAGGTTTCAAAAGCTTTATAAAACTATTTCTAAAACAATCAATCAACATGAGTAAAAAAGTTCATTACTCAATTACGGGGTTTAATTTCAATGTTTTAATTATTATATGCTTACAATTCTATATATATATATATATATATATTCTTTCTTTCTCTCAAAGCAAGCTTTGAGGGTTTCAACTTTCCACTTCCCAAACAGCAACTTTCTCCTGCTCTCTTCGGATAGGGAACGCTCGTATTTCTCCGGTAATTTTTGTTTGGCACGTAAGAAAAATTTCACCACCTCTACTTTGAGAATCGTTGACCTCCATTGATGTGGACCCCACCCCACGGCTATCACAGCAATATCCAAACTATGTGGTCCCCCCTTCTTCAGTGGACCCGGTAGCACCACGACATCTGAGGATATAAATAAAATAAAATAAAATAAAAACGACGCATCTGCACAGCGTAAGGCTTGTTTGGCAACTAGTTGGTAAAATAATATGATTGAGGGATAATGGAACAGCTGGCTGTTCCAGGAAAAAGTGTACGCTGCTACAGTAGGGAAGCATGTGGGCCACCCCAACCCAACTCTCAACCCACCTGCAGGCTGCTGAAGTATTTAATATGAACAGGTAACAAATGCATGAGCTTAATTTGGACGCAAATGGTTTAACTGCAAGATGGGTAGCACTTTACAGCCATTCGAATTATTTTACTTTCGAGTTTTTAAGACAAAACATATCAAAAACAATTTACAAGTCAAATATATAGTATTTCTTCTTGCAAGCAAATAATTTTATTTATTTCCATAATAACGTATCCATTTTAATTTTGACCTGTAGTAATTTTTTGGGTTGGTTAGAGGCTTAGATTCTTCTGAAAAAATATGTATGAATTTGAAAAATTAAATAGTTGTTGGCATCTTCTAATTACTATTTGTTTGAAAAGTGGGTATCTCCGAGTTTTTAAATCTATGTAAATTATAATGACAAATCTTTATATATTATTTCGTATTTTAAAAAAATAATCTTGCTTTAAAATATGTCAATTTTGTTTTTAAATAAGTCAGTTTTGATCCAAATATTGATTTTGATTCCAAAGAGGTAGGTTATGACCCCATAGATGTGAATTTTAATTCCAAAAGATCAATTGTAATCTTTAAATGTTGATTTTGGTTTCAAAGAGGTCAATTATAGTTTTTAAAATTCGAATTTACCCAAAAAAAAATAATTTTTAAAATTCAATTTAGTTGATTTCACCAAGGAAAACAAAAGTTAGACTGCCCCTTTTTTGTTTTTTTGAAATTTTGTTTTCAAAGATGTCAACTTTTTTTTTTAGTTAGTTAGAGTATCTCTAATGGTTTCTGTATATTATTAAAATTTTTTATTTTAAAAAGTTATCTTGTAAAATTAGAGTTCAACAGATTATTTATATCTAAAAAATAAATTAAAGAGTCGACATGTCAGTTGGACTCTCTACATCTAAAGAGTCAAAATTTACTTTTTATTTATATTTTAATTAATACGTTTTAAGTTTCTATGTGCTATATTAATTAATTTTTATAATATTTTTATTTATATGCTCTATTAATTGATTTTTATAATATTTTTATTCCTATCATGGTGGAAGGGAAATCTGATCATTAATGCTTATGGAAAAAAGCAAAATAAATAACAAAAATATAAAGAGTCTATTGGATTTGAATAGATTTTTTCACTTTTTATGTTTAAATATTAATAAAGATGTTCTTTATTATACAAATTATGCCCTTTATTTTAAAGAATGTCATTGGAGATGCTCTTAGAGGCATAGATTCTTCTGAAAAAAATATGTATGCAATTTGAAAAATTAAATGGTGGTCTAGCATCTTTTAATTATTAAACTATCACTGATCCCAAAAAAAATTTCCTACAGTGTTTAAATTTTTAAAATCAATAGTAATTTAATACTACTTGCTATTTATTTGAAAAGTGGGGTATCTCCGAATTTTTAAATCTACGTAAATTATAATGACAAATCTTCATGTGTTATTTTATATTGTAAAGATTGATTTTGAGTTTAAATATGTCCATCTTGTTTTAACATAAGCCAATTTTTATTCCAAAGAGGTAGGTTATGACCACATAGATGAGAATTTTGATTCCAAGGAGATCAATTATAATCTTTAAATGTCTATTTTGATTTCAAAGAGATCAATTATGATTTTTAAAATCCAATTTTATTGGTTTCACAGAAAAACAAAAGTCAGATTTTGTTTTCAAAGATATCAAACTCCTTTTTTTAAAAAAATTTTGTTTTCAAAGATGTCAAGTCTTTTTTTTAGAAAGTTAATTACAATCCCAATATAAATTTTGATTCAAATAAGACAGCTTTAATTTTAAAAAGTCAATTTTTTTTATTAAAAAAAATCTTTTACGGTTAAAAGAAAGAAGGTAGATTATGATCTTCAAGATCTTAGTTTCGAAGAGGTCAATCATGTACTCATAGACAATTTTGACTCAAATACGTCAATTATGATTCTCAAATGTTAATTTTGAGCACAAAAAAAATGATTTTTGATTTTAAATATGTCATTATAATATTAAAATGTCAATTGTGATAAAAAAATTAAAAAAAAAGAAGAAGAAGGGACTTTGATGCTAAAAGGGTTAATTTTGATAACCAAATGTCGATTTTGATGTTTTTTTTTTTATAAAGGGAAATTTTTTACATTATTCTAGTCTAAGAGGAAGGAGAAATGCGAAATATGATCAAATTTATATTGGAAGTTAAGAATCTTGATTAAATTTAGAATTTTAAAATGTGAGTTTAGTGATAATTGTCACTTGCCAAGTGAACAAAATGTCGGTTTTGATGTTTGATCCTTTAAGAATTTAAAATATTTTGCACCAATTACGCACAGTGCCTCCGTCAGTCATATATTAATCAACAAGTAAAATTTTTTTCAAAAACAAAAAATATTCCCCTCATTATATTTTGTAAAACATTCGAACAAATAAAATGTAATATCGAATCTAACAAGATAAATCGGTATTTACAAAATGAAAAAATTCGAAATGAAAAAAATATAAAAGATACGAGTTTTATTTTAGCCTAATCTTACTTGGAAAACCAAGCCTTACTTTAGAGTTAACCAAAAAGTGAATATATATAAATATATGTATATATTTGCAGCCCAACACAGTCGGTGGATCATGTGCAGTGGACTTAACACGAACTGATTCAAGTTTTTAACCGACCAATATTGTCAATATCTGAAGGACAGGTGGCAGCAAAGACGTGGTTAAACCTGTAAACCAATATTATTTATAATGGATTGCACGTTGGGGGCGGAGCACAAAACTACAATAAAGCCATGCAGTATAAAAATAATAATAATGTGAGTGAGTGAGTGAGTTAAATTAGTGAAAAACGAAGCAGGAGATGAGCTCAAATCCCCTGGTCCAAGTACATAGAAAATGCAAGAGAGGAAATGACCAATGGGTGCAGAAACGGACACACGAAAGCCAAAAGGGTGTTGAAATTACATTCTCTCTATTTTATGTATTTACCATATGTATCTCATTAGCTTAATCAATATTATAATTTGTAAACCATCAAAATAGTTCAATATGTCTGGCACCCAATTGCGTCTAGTTTTTTTTTTTTTTTTGTAGTTTTCAATACTCATCGATCCCGCGTATTAAACAAAAAAAGAAGTTTATATTAAGAACTACCAAAACATTGCTTTCATTAACAAATTGAGTGAAAGGGACTGTATCACATTAACCAACATATTTTTTTTATTTAATTAATCCGTGTGTTAGGGAAGCTGTCTCCCACAATATATATATATATATATATATATTCTTCACTATTTTTGTAATTGTGCATGTGAATTTTTGTTCCCTTCCTTCTGTTAATTTTTTTTTTAAATTTAAATATGGGGGTGTTGTGTTTAGACTTCTCCCCTTGAGAGGCAGTTATTTACGAGTAAAGAAAGGTTTACTTAAAGGCTCAATTACCTAAGTATTCATCGTAAATGAATAATATTAATATGTTTGAGAAGCAAGTTGGTCAGTCTTTTTAAAATTTAATTAAACAATTGTTTCATTCTAATTAAAGTCGTCTCTTAAACAAATATCTTGTTTTGATTAATTAATTAATTATATGTGAGCGGACTACAAAACATTCAGCCAACGTGTTGGTCATCAACAACACTCAATTATGATTTTCTTTTTCACGTATGTAGGTATGTATATATATATGTATATATACATGAAGGTGCATTCTCTGTATTTTTTCCAATAGGTAATTTTTTTTATTTGATTAACAAATTATTTCATTAAATTAACTGTCATATACACATATATAATGAATTGTAATTCCTGAGTTAGAGAAATCATAGACGATCGTAACTTTTTTTTTTTTTAATTCGTCAATGTAGAATACTCTTTTGCCATATATCAAGTTTCAATTTAAACATGATTTATTTACTTAAATTTTAATAATTTTATTTAACAAACTACAATTAAACCTCAATAAATTAATAGCCGGATAAAATAAAAATACATTAATTAAGAGAATTTTAATTAATTGATACATTATTAATTTATTAATTTGTCGATCGATAAATTTTAAGAATAATTGAATAATTTTTTTAATGCAATATGAGAATATCACACAATAGCTTATTTTCGCAATGCCAAAAGTTAAAGATATGATCCAAATTGATAATAATTTCAAAAAGAAATTAAAAAAATTGAATATATATTATAGTAAAATCTCTTAAATAGATCAGAGTTGATTATATAAATTTATTATGAAATTATTAATTTATATAGTAAATGATAGTAAATGAGTCATATATAAAATCATACTTATACATTTATCAAATTATTAATTTTTTTTATAATAAATTAGTACTTTAGTATATGATTCCAAGTCGGCAAAAAGTTCTACTACATATAATAAATCACACATAATGGCACCCAAGTGGGCAAATGAAAATGATTGGGGAAACTATACAGAATCTGTGTTCTTTTTAAATTTTCATACATTACACATAGCAAGTACAACTTCAAGCAAATTTAATTAAGTTTCACGCCACTACAAGTTATTTCAACCAATTTAATTTTAATTATTCAATATTTTGCTTGGGTCATACTATTTTATTTATAAGAAAAATCAGTTTTAAATTGGAACGCAGACACTTGAGATTAAAGCATAGATGGATGAGACGTCAGTCCAAGTTATACACATCCATGGCCTCCTCCAGCAATTAAGCACAGCTTTAGTTTAACTACTTGTTAATTTCAAGCTAAGTACTCTTGTTAATTTAATCACAACCAACACACCGTATGTATAATTAGAAACGTACAAGAAATTTTATTTTTCCCTTCTAGAAATTCAACTTTCCAAATTTTAAATATATATATATATATATTTTCTCTCTTGCACTTTACTGGTCTAGATTGCTGGATTCGCAGACAATGAAAGAGAAATGATAAAATTATATATAAAGCTGGGCAGGGATGAGTTAATGTTGTCTGGAAATTTGACACGATGCAAAACAAAACAAGTCAGCGAAGTTTCGCCGCAAGAATTTTGACAAGTGGAGTTAGGGATGACGTGGCACGGAATGAGTGGACCCAATTTTGGGATGCATGGGTAATTTGGTATATACCAATGTTGAAGTGGCAGGCGGAGAGAGAGAGAGAGAGAGAGAGAGGAGAATATGGCTTGGCTGTTTTAAGTTGCATAAGCCAATAGTAAGCAAAAGCAACTTAAATTTTAAATTAAGAGAAAATAATAATAATAATAATTGGTAATAATTGGTATTTGAGTGGACCAATTTATCACACACCCATGTCCATCCAACTAATCGTAATCAATTTGTTCGGAGGCTTTGACATAAATTATTTGGACCTTTTTTACTATTATTATTTTTTATGTGTATTTCACTTTTGCTTTAATTAAATTACATTAAAAAACCAAAAAAAAAAAAAAACAAAGACTTTTGTATTTTTTTAATAACAACATAACTGCCCCATCATGGAATCTACAACGTGATTAGAAAGTGCTAATGAGTTAATTAATACATGTTTTGTTTTAAGTAATCCACTCACACTAAGCTCACAGCACATACTCATCAAAAATTGATACATTATCGAGACATTAGACTCGGCTAGCATATGCATTCCATTTATTTATATTTCATGAAACAATAACTTAATAGTATTTTAATTAATTAACTTTTCTGATGAAGATGGTTCTTTTTAAACCAATTATTAGTGTTACGTAGTACAGAAGAAATCAATTTCAACGATAAACTAAAATTAGTGAATACTAAAAAATTCCAAGTGAGCATTATTTTAACTTTTTAGAATAAAATTAAAATTAATAAAGTAACATAAACTCGCTGAGAAGCGAGAACCAAGGCAATCAGACTTTCACCAGGAGCGCGTGGGGGCCAGTCGCCTTCTCAACACGTCACCAAGGAAAGGGCGGGGAACAGCAGGAGCTTTCTACTTGCCATTTTTAAAGAACTCCAACTCCCCAAAAGGCTCTTCTTCTCTGTCTGTCTCTCTCTCTCTAAAAAGTGCGATTGGTTTTTTTTTTTTTTTAAATTAAAAAAAAAAGAGTAAATTTTGTTGGAGAGAGAAAACCAGAGAAGAAGGAAAAACAAGGACGGGACAGAGACGAGTGCATGAGATTGTGTGAGTCTGAGTTTTCTGCACAAGGAACTCTGAATGTAACCTTAGAAAGACAAACACAGAGAGAGAGAGAAAGAGAAACACATTTTAAATAAAAACAAAATACAGTTTGAGCATCTTAAAAAAGGCCAAGAAATTCTCTAATATTTTTGACCTTCAAATGCACATGCCTTCTTGGGCTTCTCTTCTCTCCCACATTTGTTTTTTGTTTATCTTTTTTACCTCACATGCTCTCTCTCTCTCTCTCTCTCTCAAACAACTCACACAGACTAATTCAATACCAATATTGAAAGGTTTTTGACTCTGCAGTAGAAGAGATTCCTCAGATCTACAGTGAAAGCCTTTTAGCTATTCTCATCCTGAATTCTTCTCCTTCAGTGCTACTTCTTTCGTTTGTGTGGCTTAATTTGAATTCAGTCACCGAAAAGGTTAGCTTTTTTTTTTACTGGTTGTGTCTGTTTGATTCACTGTAACATTTTGGAGTTTCAATTATTGAGTTTCATATGCTGATTCAGTTTTGTGGTTGCGCCAAGCTCATTGGCGTAATTTGAATTTCAATAATAACTTTTTGGATTTGATGAATCACAGCTTCGAATTGAGTTAAAATTTTGTTTTGTTTTGGATTTGGATCAGGTTTCGAATTTTTCTTTAAAATGTGAAATCCGCTATTGGTGGAGTTTTGCTTAAACTTAAAATTCCAATGACTATAAATACCACAAACTCCTTTTCATTTTTTTTTTTTTATGTTAATCAAAATAGAACAAGTTGTTGAATTTGATGGTTTCTACACATTGGTTCTCATGAGTAATCTTGAACATGCTCTACTTGCTCTTCCATGCGTAATCTTGGCATATCTCTACGTATTTCTCTACTTGACTTTGATGAGCTATGGATATGTGAGGAAATGAAGTCAATTAAGGTGAATATTCGAGATAAAAGAATTCTTGGGTAATCATGACTTTGTATAAAATTGGACTTACTTTTCTTTGTATATGCTGTCCACTCAGCATAATTTCTCATGACCTTTCTTGATGTATAATTTTTTTGTTGCTTCTATACATTCAGATAATCATGTGAAGGTTCTGTTGCTTCCTTAGATCATGTCTCAATTTCGCAATCTCCATTCTCAGCTTCAAATGATTTCAAACTTTGATTTTGTTTTTTTGCTTAAGATATTATTCAATAGTGCAAATTTTCTTTCTTATTCAGGTAGCAAATTGATCTGGAATAGTGCTTTGTGAAATAGAAGGAAAATTTCTCCTGTGTTTTGGGTTTTTTTCTCTTGTTCTGTTGCCTAATTTGTCATGGAGCTACTTTCAGATGACTGAAATGCATAGAGTTGCTGTTAAAGCACAGAATAGTAGTATCTTGATGATTGTATGTCTTGTGGACCTGTTGATTGGATGATATTATTTAGAGAAATTTCATGGTTTGCGAGATGGAGACTGATAAAATTGAAGACATGGAAATGGAAATGGAAATGGACGTGGAAATCCTCCCTTCAATGTGGCCTGAAGATATTGGAAATGATGCTGGGAAGCAGTTCAATGTGGAAAGGCCAGGAAAGGATCAAGACATGTTGGAGGAGGTCACAATCATAGAGGAGCCGACTATAGTTGATTTTAAGCGTCTTTTAGAGCTAACAAACTATACAGACAAAGGTTCCTCTCAGTTGGCGTACCTCGTAAAACACTGGGAGTACAAACAGGCAAATGCTGTTCGCCTTCTCAAAGAAGAACTCGACATTCTGAGCAGACAAAGACAGGAAGTTGAGCTCAAGAAATTGGAGATACTGGAGGAGCACCGGTTTGAGGAAGAAACATATGGTGGCGATAAACGTCCAATTTCTATTCTGGATGAAGTTTATGATATATGGCCGGATGTTCCACGGAGAAAAAATGATGTAGTTGCTCAAGATAAGAGATTTGAAATAGAAGCTGAGTATGATACTGTTGTATACTGGAAGCAGCGCGCCTTGCAGTTGGAGAAATTGTTGGAGGCAAGTGCACAGAGAGAGCACATACTCAAGGAGAAGTTAGGGGAAAGCATTAAAAGCCTTGAAAGGCAATCCTCTCCGGTGGAAGAATTGTCCCAGATTTTGAAGAGAGCGGATAATTTCTTACATTTTGTACTTCAGAATGCTCCCGTTGTTATTGGCCATCAGGTAACAGCTGACAGATAATTATATTTTGCAAATTCCCATACTTCTTCAGTGAAATTTTCTGAGTCACTTCTCAGGACATAGGTCTCTTACAGGAAGCCACTAATTCCTTGAAAACCTTCTCTTCCAGGATAAAGAGATGCGGTATCGCTTTATCTATAATCACTTCCCAAGTTTGCAAGAGGAGGTAAGTAATTACCACTGTAAAGTTTTGTTGTATTTTGAAAGTTGACTCTTCAATAAAGTGTTGGCCTGAAGCCAGAGTGCGTTTCTAAAACTTCATAGTTTAATTTCCTTTTCAATGCTTATTTTTCTCTTTTACCTCAAAGCAATGTTTGTGGCACTTAGCACCTTCAAATTTATCGAACTGTTTCAGGACATCATAGGGAGAACCGATGTTGAAATTTTCACGGGAGCTGGTGTCAAAGAATCTCAAGACTTCAAAAGAGAAGTTCTGGAAAAGGGATTACCGGCAAAACGAGAGATAACGTTCGAGACAGAATTATTTGGTTCAAAGACATTTTTGATATATGTGGAGCCAGTCTTTAGCAAGTCAGGGGAGACAATTGGTATAAACTATATGGGGATGGATGTAACTGACCAGGTAAGTATTAACACTAGTAACTTTCTGGTCATTTTAAGACTTTTCTCGTGATCATCAATGGGTATTGATGTTCTGATTGCAATACAGGTGAGAAAAAGAGAAAAGATGGCTAAGCTTCGGGAGGAGATAGCAGTACAAAAAGCCAAGGAAACTGAACTGAACAAAACAATTCATATAACAGGTTCCAATTCTTGGTGACACCTTTACAATTATGTATGTCGCTTAAATTGGCTTCTAGAGCGTCACTGCCTTTCAATACTCTTGCAGAGGAGACCATGCGGGCAAAACAAATGCTGGCAACCATGTCTCATGAGATAAGATCTCCCTTGTCCGGGGTTGTGAGCATGGCTGAGATTCTTTCCACCTCAAAGCTAGATAAAGAGCAACGTCAACTGTTGGATGTTATGATGTCTTCAGGAGATTTGGTCCTTCAACTCATAAATGACATCCTTGACCTTTCAAAGGTTGAGTCAGGTCTGAGAATCATCTTTTTTTTCTCATGGTTTTATTCTGTAATGTTTGTTTATATCCTTGACCTTAAAATGCCGGTCAGTTATATAGATACTGATATTCTTATTTTCCTTCCCCACTATAGGAGTAATGAAGTTAGAAGCTACGAAATTTCGACCAAGAGAGGTAGTTAAGCATGTTCTCCAGACTGCTGCAGCATCTCTGCAGAAAATTTTGACCTTGGAAGGACATGTAGCGGAGGATGTTCCTGTTGAAGTAAGACTTAATAATATTATATAAGTCATCACTACTTGAATGTTCTGTTCACGGTAGACTGTGGATGTTGTGCTGAATGACTACTGTATTGATACATACATGCAAGCACTCAAAGACACACAGACACTCACAGACACACATAGAAACAAAAAGAAACACACAAACACTAGCCTTTGCGGTAAATTATTTGTTTCTAGAATGTATATTAAGCTTTTTGTAACGTTAAAATGTAACTTCAGGTAATTGGAGATGTTCTAAGGATTCGACAAATCCTCACCAACTTGATCAGGTACTACATCTTCTTGTTCAAAGTTCTATTCCATGAAACAAAATATCACTTGTATTTCAGTCATCAAGTTTTCATCATTTTCCTATAATTCTATAGTTAATATTGGGTTTGCCAATTCAATAGTTTCTGCACTTAATTTGCAGCAATGCAATCAAGTTTACACATGAAGGGAAGGTTGGGATAAAACTTTACGTGGTATCAAATCCATGCTGGGCACAAGAGAAAGGATGTCAGCAAAATTTGAATTCTAATCAGTCAAAAGTTTCACAAAATGGAGTAAAAGAGGAGAAACTAACATCTAAAACTAATTGTGATCAGAAAGATTTTCATGGTCATGGTGACCAAAATCATTCACTTAGTGATGAACCCAGAACACCAGTCAGGAGTGAGGCCACGATGAGTGGAGATATAGATGAGCAATCTCATTTGCCTGAAACAACGGTGTGGATACGCTGTGATGTATATGATACAGGAATTGGAATACCAGGTATACTTTAAGAAATATAATTATGCGTAACTGCAGTCTATACTTCATTTCTTGTTTTTCACAATTAGTTTTGCTCATCTGGACCTTTTTTTCTTTAACACATGCTTGAATGTCATCAGAAAATGCTCTGTCTACTCTGTTTAAAAGATACATGCAAGTTAGTGCCGATCATGCTCGAAAATATGGTGGGACAGGTCTAGGACTGGCAATATGCAAACAACTGGTAAAGTCTTTTTGCCATAACAACTATCTTTGGCTTGCATTTCGCTATCTTTTCCACATATTTGGGGCAATAATCGGTTGTGGAGATTAGAAACATCATGTTATGCAATCAATTGTCGAGTTCAAGTAATGTAAATAGATATTTTTGTCAAGTTCTTTGAACTCTGTTCTTGTTTGATGCACATTTAAACAACCAATTTAATGTAGATGAATGATGTCAATCTCTAATACCAAACTTCTAAACGATTCCTATTTTTGGAGTAGGTTGAGCTAATGGGGGGTCGTCTAACTGTGTCTAGCCGAGAACACTGTGGATCTACTTTTACATTTGTATTGCCTTACAAGGTTTCAGACTCATGTGACAATTCTGATGATCCTGATGAGCTCACAGATATGGCTGATCATGATGCTGCATCTGATGATATGGCTGAGAGTTTCTTCCAATTCAAACCACTCACTTTGGGTTCTTTGTTCACACCTAATGGATCCAGCAGGAGCCAAAAATTATTACCACAAAGTATTGGGTTTACTGGCTCACGTAAACTTAATGGATTCTCGGAGAACTCTTACTCATTTCCTTCTGGTAACACTTCGCTAGAGGATGCTAGTTCTGCAGTTGATGTTGCAGAGACTTTATATGAATCAAGAGGTCCATTAAGCCGAGCTGTTCCTGATGGTAAAAAAGAAGTTTGTAGAGTCAATGACACAAATGGTCAAATGCAGAATCCTAGTCCAGTTAATCATGCAGAGGCGAGGAGCCAAATGGATGTAGCAGCAACTATTAGCGAACCCCAAAGAACAGGTGAGAGGCAGGAGAAATCTGACGTAAGCTCCCAATGTGTTTCTAGAGCCAGCTCAGAATCATCAAAGTCAACGTTAAAACCTAAAATTCTTCTTGTTGAAGATAACAAGATTAATGTTATGGTAACACAATCAATGATGAAGCAGTTAGGCCACATCATAGATGTTGTGAATAATGGAGTTGAAGCTGTGCGTGCAGTTCAGCGCTGTACTTACAATCTCATTCTGATGGTAATCTTTAGAATCCCCCTATGTATTTCTAGTTTCAATTCAGCGCAAGGGTTTCAATATCTTTGTAACCATTCACCTTTTATAATTATTGTAGGATGTGCACATGCCGGTTATGGATGGTCTTCAAGCTACAAGACTAATTCGTTCCTATGAGGAAACTGGTAGCTGGGATGCTGCAGAGAAGGCTGGAATTGACCCATCTATGCCTTCTTCAGGTGCATTACAAAATGGGCAGGGTTGTATGCCTTCATCAAAGCGGATCCCCATCATAGCGGTGAGTACATTCAGTCTTATATTACATTGATCAAAGTTTGAGTTTTTCTTCTAATATTTACCTGCACCATTAAGATTCACATATGTTTGCATGCATTTTGCTAAAAAAGTTCGTGAATAAAAATTGCAGATGACAGCAAATGCATTGTCAGAGAGCGCAGATGAGTGTTATGCAAATGGTATGGACTCCTTTGTGTCAAAGCCTGTAACTTTCCAAAATTTGAAACAATGTTTGGAACAATATTTGTCCTGATTTCACTTTTGTAAATTTATGCATGTGTAAAAAAAGAAAAAAAGAAAAAAAAAAAAGAAGTCATCAAGTTAGGAAAGTTTTGTAACCAAAATGTATCGTGTACCTCTCAGTCATTAGCATTTGGTTATGAATTGTACAGGTGTACGCATTCTTTTTTGTCTCTATCCAAGATCTTATATATATTTGTTAGTCCTTGGATTGGATGAGCCTCTTGAGTCTTAGTTAGGCGTTAGGATATGAAGCAAAAACAGAAGAGGTCTACTGTTAAAAAGATCCAGGTAGTGAAGGTGATTGGATATATTTTTGACTTTTAATCTTGTGTAAAGTAGTTTTCTTATTAATTAATTCACTTTTGAGCAGTGGTCATTGTGATATTGCATATATACAATTCGACTGTTAGTTGCATTCGGAAAACTTAACAACCTTCATAAATTCTCGCTGCAATGTTGCTGATGCGTTTAAATTTCTACAACTAATTTAAGTCCAACTCTGCTTTCATTTCTGTTATAGAAAAGAAACTTCATGTATATTCCACGTCCACATCCCTGTAGAATTTATGCATTACCATCTTGTTTTGAAATAATGTAGAAATACACATTTCAACCATGTTACTTTCATATTGAACCCATTAGCTGTGGTCTCTGGAGATCCCTGGTAGTTTGGATTCAGATCGCCATGTTCATAAGTAGAGGAAGATGTTCCTGGCACTCCTTGGAAAGTGAAGTCGGTCTATGACTGGTTTGAATGGTTTGATGGACTCGGTGGACAATTGGTGTTCCGTGAGGCATCAATCACATCCATAACATGATCCTGAACACCATCTAAGCAACTATTTCTTCTATCTTGCTGCTCATCAGTAGTAGTCTTTTTAGAAGTATGGAAGCTAAGGTCTTTCTGGTCAAACATTCTATACATGACTCGGATTCTTCCCCATATTGAGGTTTCTGAATCAAAGCTCATAAAGATTTGCCTATGCTCGTGAAGGAAAACAGCCGCATATATAACAAGAGCCAATAAGGAAGAAATCCCAGCAATAACGAATAAGCCCCAGAAACTATTCAGCCCAAGGCTGCTGGAGGAGACCTCTGTTGTGGAGTCTGGACAATTGGTTTTCACAACAAACCATGCGTTTTCAATTTGTTTCATTTTCTCACCCTCGGTCACGTTCAGAATCGCCCTTGAGACATCACCCACAAGAGAAGAACCTCTTGGGAAGACCTAAAAGTAAAAGAAATTAGCATGCATGAGCTTGCATTTTTTTTGTTTTGAATATATACACACACATTGTACATCGTTGGAGCAAATGATGAGAGAGTGAGCTTACAAAGCCAAACCCATTAGTCTTATAAGTAGGTCCGACCATGGTATAGTTGGAACAATGGCGAGCAACGAAAAGCTTCAGGTAAGGGCTTTCATCAAAAGCAGCAGAAATTTCACCATTTGCGAAAAGTTGTCCCAAGTTTTCCATCGAATGGTACATCTTGAGGTTAGATTGCTTAAACTTCAACTCCTTCAACATTGCTAAAACGAAAGAGTATTTTGGATACCCAACAATCTCCCCGTTCTTTAAAAGCTCATTTACATTATTGAAACTTGGTCTTAGTTTTTCCACTGTTAAGAGTGATGTTAAACTGGCGGTGTAACTCTGCGTCAGTATTAGAACCACAAAACACCAAATGACCACCACAAACCTGCCCAAGTTGCTAAGAACCTGCTCACCTGTAAACACATTTATAATTGAATGACAGAGAACAGATTGGTTGAATTTGGAAGAGGTTGAGATAATTCAATTACGCTGAGCTAAAACAACTGTGGAGAAAGAGAACCAGAAGCTGGTTCCAATCTGACGTGAAGGAGGGCCACGAAAATCCACATTGATTCTGTGCTCAACAACCCACACAACAAATCCTATGAAAATTAAAAAACAACCAGTTGTCACCCAGAGGTCCAACGTCAAAGGCTTCAAGAACACCAAAGCATTTTTCTTTTTCATATCTTTAATTGGCACGATCATTGTCACCCCTGAATCCATGTATGGAAATGTAAAATCCACAAACTTGGACCTGTTTGGTAGAATAGTTATATCTCCCACAGCCGCATCAAATTTCTATCACAAGAAAAAAAGAAAAAAAACTGAATTACAAATTTATAATATATATATATATATATCTACAAAAAAAAAAAAAAAGAAAAGAAAAAAGAGAGAGATTGAATTAATTACCCCAAGATAAACTTGATTGATCAAATCATTGTAAGTACCAGCACTTTTACCATCGGGATTTACAAAGGGAACGAACTCGTAAAGTATAGGATATGGCATTTCATCCATTACAGCATTAAAGACATCAATGCAGAACCCAGTAACCTCGGATCTGTGAGTAGTTGGATTGTTTGTCACTTTCATGAATGAACTCAAACCATCTTTCATTGGTACCCCAATTCTCAACTTCTTACCATTATTTTTAATTTCCCATCCCTTGGGTTGAGAGGTTGAATCTCCTGGCCATATTATAGGTCCTAGATTAGACTTAGAACTTGAATACTTACTCGCTGGATTGTTCAACTTCTTAGTGAATCCACTTTTGGGTGTCCAAAATCCAATCGATCTTCCCCCATTACCATTCACATTCACTATTTGGAATGCAGATGATTGGAGTTGTCCATTCACGAGACTGAACTCTCCAGCCAAGCCTCTAAATTTAATATTCGACAATGCTTCTCCGAGTAATGGACCTTTTTCAGAGACCCCATTAATAAGATCTGTGGAGTCACTAGAAGCATTCATCTTTCGGAAGCCACCAAGACCTGAATTAGCAGCAGCCTTTTCGGCTGCCATGGCTAGAGCAAAAATGGCGTCGTAAGCCCACAGTCCATAAACATTCGGCTCTGCCTCATCAATGCCTGGATTGTCTCGTAGGACTTGTCTTTTCCATCGAACTCTGAAATTCTCGAGCTCCTCTGTCTTAGGGACATAAGTCTTTATACCCAATGCCCCATGCATTGTATCGACGACTGAAGCATTCATTGAAGCTAATCGATCAGTCAACGTACTTGTCATGATCCAAACATAGCCTTCTTCCATCATTCCACTCTCTTCTGCTAAAGTAAAAAAGTAAGAACCAAGAGTAGCTGGCAAGTGAACAATGAAGACCCTTGTCGGCATTGCCATCAACTTGTAGAGCTCTGCATGAATTCGGTCGTCGGTGGCTTCCGGAGGAATGAGACTCCGGTAGGGAACACGGACATCGACTTCTTGCAAGGCATCGGTCAGGTAAGGTATTAGACCTTCGCCGAAGACGTTGTCGACGTAGATGAGCACCGCTTGTCTCCATCCAAAGGCTTGAATAATAGCAGCTATGGCTTTCACTTGAGACGAGTCGTTTTGGGCGGCTCTGAAAAAGTAATGACTACAAAGGGAAGAGAGAGACGGGCTTGTGGCCGAGACTGACACAATGGGGACCTCTGCTTTTTCTCCAAGTTTGATTACGAACTTTGCCTGCATTGAACTTTGTGGCCCTATGATTGCTTTCACTTCAACATTCTCTATAAGGTCTATTGCTGTTTTCAGAGCAAAAGTCGAATCACTTTTCATTTTATTTTTTTCTCTTTAAATTTTCATGTAAATATAAATTTTAGGTAACATATTATAACATGAGTGATAATATGCAAATTTTAAATAATATAACTATAAAATAGAGTAATAATAAGGCGCAAACTATTTAAAATAATATAATCATAAATTAGAATAATAAAGTACTAATTTAAGATTGCAAAAATAAAATAAAATTTTGTAACCATACAATGAGTAACTATAAAACAAAGTATTGCCGAACATACCCGAACATAATAATAATAATAATAATAATAATAATAATAATAATAATGTATAAGTGTTTAAATGTTTAATAAATCTTTTATAATATTTATCTTACCTTTTTGTTACATACTAATATAAAAGTATTATAATCACCCCACATAAGCTTCTTAACATTGCCAAACAAAATCTGCAGAGATATATGGGTTCTGTTTCCTTTTTTTTATTGTTAAAAAATGTTTAATTTTTTTTTATTGTTCAAAAATAAAAGCAAAAGCTATCCCAAACAGCCAACTTATTGTTAAATGAATTACATGCCTTCAAAGGAAGAAAAAGAAAAGAAAAGAAAATTTATTTACAAAGTTAATATAATAACGTTGACTACCGTATTGACCTCAATTGTTTTGTTTCAAATGGAGCCAGTATTTTTTTTTTTTTTTTGATAATAATGGAGCCGGTAGTTGGGCAATATACTGAATGGAGTGAAGATAATATGACAGACCATTCACGAAGACTTTTATAATTTAATTTTGTTTGTTTTTCAAGAAAAGGAAAAAAAAAAAAAGATTTTTCTCAAATTAAACCAGGGCTATAATCAAGATTGAAATTGAAGCAAGAAGGATATAATTAAACCACGCATATATATGAATATGAGAGAGAGAGGAACCATTCACCAAAAAAAAAAAGAAAAAAGAGAGAGAGGAACCTGCAGAAGCAGCTTGAACGACATCTCTGCTAGAGTCGTTGGAATAATGGAGGACCAACCTAGTGGTGTAGTGAGCATGGGAGTTGTAGAAGTCGGAGAGCGCCATTTTGAGGCAGCTCAGAACCATCTTCCCAACCCTAGTTTCCATGTTCATTATCGTTCCTATCTTTATTATTTCTAAATTTCGTGAGCTGCACAACAACATCCTATCACTCCACCAAATTAGAATCAAACAAAAGAATATACCTATACCTAGTTCGCTGGCTCTAGGGTTCTTATTCTTCGCCATGTCTGAAACTTTTTAATATGGGTGACAAATGGATTGACGGAGAGCATATATAAAACTTCGTTAATTGATTTATATATATACATATATATTTATAGGATGAAAAACTTGCATGCAAGGCAATTTGAGGGATGTATTATTTACTTTTAGTACTGACGTTCAAGGAAATTTCTCAATTTCAATTTGCTTTTCTATTCTACGTCAAATTGCAGAAATGGCTGCTGCTTGACTTGTCTTTTATTAAGGAAAATGAAATTGCTTTAATTAAGAATTTTCTTCCATCTCTTGTTTATATTATTCTTACGTCAATTTACTAGTAAGCAATCACGTTTAAAATTGTTTATGTAAATAATATATTTTTTAAAAATATTTTTTATTTAAATATTTTAATTAAAAAATATTTTAATAATAAAATATTTTATATTTGATAAAAAATTATAAAAAAATATATTAAAAATATTTAATAATATTTTTAAAAAATATTTAAAATATTTTTTTATATAAAAAAATATTTTAAAATTTTTTTATCAAATATATTTTAAACCTGTTTTTTTTTTTTTTAAAGTTATTTGTTTATTAAAAAGTCAATTTCAACTCTAACAGTAAAACTGAAAAAGAAATTAGGACGAAAAATAAATGAAACCTGACTGGGTCGAAGGCTCAGCACACCCACCAGCGAGATTGATGGGAAGAGACACTATTCATAGTCATAGTCCTACAAGGACCACTAGACTTTTAAGACACAGTTTTTCAATACAAGCCGGTCACTCACGAAATTTTCCTTGAAAGACTGAAAAGTTTTTAATATAAGAGCATCACGTTATTTAATTACAATAAAAAATTATTATGTATAAGTCTTAACAATTCTTATTTTATAAGTTAATTTTTAAATATGAGTTAGATTCACTTATTTAAATTACAAAATTTAATCTATTATTTAGAACACACTTACAAGGACACCACTTTTCACCCAAGAGAAATACTTTTGGCTTAGTTTTTTTCTTTTGACGAATAAATTTCTGCATTAAGCACGGCAAGAAGCCTCCAAAAGGCTTATACAAACTGACCACACAAGCATTGGCCATGCAAAATACCATCCAAAATACAATCAGGTATCATCGGAAATAAATTATCAAAAGAGGAAGAAAGCTACTTTTGGCTTAGTTACTCGTTCCTGAACGTGGAAAAAAAGGTTGAAGAATAAAAGTTGCTATGTCTAAGATAAATAAGACTTTCTTTTTCCTCTAAGAAAAGAAGAGAGGAGGTCATTAGCAGTTTAACATCAATTTCGATTTCTTACAAATAAGGGGAGTGTTGAAGTAGTATCACATTACCCAAGTAATTTAAGTACAATAAAAATGTATTGTATACAAGACTTGACAATGCTCATCAAGAGTTTATTGTGTACAAATTTTGAATAATATTCATCTTATAAATAAGTTTTTAAGATGAGTTAGGCGACTTAAAATTTAAAAAATTTAACAATCTCCTGGAAAAATAAAATTACAAGAAGTTAAGCAGGACAATCTCCTATAAAAAAAAAATTAAAACAAATTAAGCAGCGTAATCCTCACTTTATAATCAGATTTTTAAGAATAAATGGAGTTTTTAAAAATGGATTAAGCTCACAAACTTAAAATTTAAAAATTTAACAATCTTTTAGAAAAATAAAATTAAAGCAGATTACGCAGTTCAATTTTCGTGAATTTACAAATCTAACCTTTTATATAGAAATTCGAAATAGTCCTCGTACGTGAAGTGCCAAGGAACATAAATACCTAGGTCTACCTTGAAATACCTTAATCCATTACCTTGTCTATCCATCGACATGAACCACGTATATCATACACTAAATAATTTCTTTGTAATTTTTTTGCATATTGGGGAAGTAAGCTGTTCAAACATTGATACTGTGTTCTAAGTTGGTTGACCATTAAGATGAAAATCATGATCATGATCATCATGCTCTTGGAAGATGAAGTTTGATTGATCATGATGGATGTAAAATGAACGGGTCGTTGGACTTGGGAAAGTAAGCTCACGATCATGATCATCACGCTCTTGGAAGATGAAGTTTGATTGATGATGATGGATGTAAAATGAATGGGTCGCTGGACTTGGGGAAAGTAAGCTCATGATCATCATCATCAGGAAGCACCATTTCCTGATGAGTTGGAAGCATCAACATGACAGTTCTCTGGAGAATCAGTAACCACTCCGTCAGTATAGTACGAACAGGGGCTTGGTGGGCAATGAGTGTTAGGCGATGATACACCAAACACACTCTTGTCACGCACGTCGCTCTTTCTGAAAGTATGCGAACTGAGATCCTTCTGAATGAAGATTCCAAGAATGAGTTGAATTCTCTTCCACATCGAAGCTTTTGAAAATTGTTCAGAGCTCATAAAAAAATGCCTGTTCTCGTAAAGAAACATGGCTGCAAATAGTAAGAGAGCTAACGAGGAAGAAACACCAGCAATGAGAAACAGCCCCCAAAAGCTGTCGAGTCCGAGACTTTGAGAAGAAACCATGTCTTGGTTGCTACCATCTGGACAAGTTGTTTCTTTCTTGAACCATTCGTCTTCAATAACCTTACCGATGTTTCGCTCTGTCACTTTCAGTATTGCCCTTGATATATCACCAACAAGAGGTGAATCTTTCGGGAAGACCTGCAATTATAAAACAAATTAAATGAAATACTATAATATAAATGAGCATTTTATAGATCGAAAGGCCTGGAGAGAAGCTTACAAATGCAAAGCCATTAGCTTTGAAGGTGGGCTCAACCATGATGTAACGGGAGCAATATTTGGCAAGAAAAGGTTTCAAGTAGGTCGTTTCATCAAAAGCAGCAGCTACACTATCATCCCTGCTCTTATTTGTAAATAGTTGATATAATTCCTCGGGAGAGTTGTAAATCTTAAGGTTGGAATCTTCAAAACCCAGCTCTTTTAAGATATCATAAACAAAAGATCCTCTTTGATATCCAACGTTCTGCTTTGTCTTCAGCAGCTGGTTCACGTCAGTAACTGTAGGTTGGAGCTGTTGTACTGTTAGAAGCGACGTCAAGCTGGCGGTGTAACTTTGAGTCAGTATAAGCACCACAAAGCACCATACAATCACCACGAACCTAGCCTGGTTGCTCACCACTCGTTCCCCTTTAGTTACACATATATAGACGTTCTAATATTAGGCCAAATTGCAGTTAAATGATTGAGGTAGATAGTTCAGAAAAGGGTAATTTTAACGTACTATGAGCAAACACCATGGTTGAGAAGGAGAACCAAAAGCTTGTTCCAATTTGATGAAGTGGAGGACCCCGGAAGTCTTCGTTGATTCGATGTTCAAGAACCCAGACCACAAAACCAATGAAGATAAAGAAACAGCCGGTTGTGACCCAAAGGTCCCAAGTGAGAGGCTTCAAAAATGCCCACGCGTCTTTTCTTTTATAGTCTTTGATAGGTACTATCATTGACACCCCTGATTCCGTGTAAGGCAACGTGAAATCAACGTATAAGGACCTGCTTGCTCGTATCGTTATGTCCCCCACAGCAGCATCGTATTTCTGTCAAGTAAATTAGAAGACATATAAACTATCATTTCAATTTTCGTTACCAAATGAATTACAAAAATAGGAAACAATTTTGGAGCTTTAATCGATTAGTTATTTAATTACCTTGAGAAAGACTTGATAGACAAATTCACTATAAGTGCCAGAACTGGTGCCATTGGGCATTGCAAAGGGAACGAAATCGTGAGGAAGAGAGTAAGGTAGTTCACGCAACACAGCCTTGAAAACATCTATACTATATCCAGTGACGTTCTTGGCTTCGTTAGTACTAGGATCATATGTCACATTGACAAACTCAAGAAACCCATTTTTCACGGGAACTCCTATTCGCAACCTCTTTCCTTTTATTGGAATTTCCCATCCCTTTGGAGCAGATGAATCTCCGGGCCATAAAATAGGACTTAGACTTGTATTTGCAGTAGAATATTTTGTAGTACTATTTGTCGAATTCAAAATCTTTTCAAGTCCAGTTTGCAATGTCCAAAATCCTATCCCTTTTCGCCTTCTGCCATTCACGTTTGTTATCTCATAAATTGATGATTGTAATTGCCCATCAACGAGCCTGAAATCACCCGCAAGGCCTTTGAACATCTTACTTGATAATGCCTGAGCAATTTCAGGACCATTCTGAGAGACCCCAAAAGTTTCCAAGTCAGTAGGAGAAGCTGAATCGTTGTTCATGTTCTGAAAGCTGAAATTTGCATTAGTACCACTCCCAAAAACATCCTCAACTGTCATAGCCAATGCAAAAGCAGCATCATAACCCCACAGTCCTGAAATATCCAACTCAGCGTTGAGGATTGAAGGATTGTCCCGTTGGAATTGTATTTTCCATCTCTCAGTAAAATTGTCGAGCAGTTTTGTCTCAGGAAAGTAGGACCTCACACCCAAAACTCCCTGCATTGAATCAATCACCGAAGAATTCAAGGAATCTATAAAGTTAGTAATCCCATCGGTCATGATCCAAACATAGCCTTTATTCATCATCCCAATCTCGTTTGCTTTGGTGAAGAGCCGAGAACCAAGAGCGTACGTCATATGAACAATGAACACTCTCGTCTGCATTGTCATCAAATTTTTGAGCTCTGCAAGGATCGTCTCGTCGGTGGCATTCGGAGAAATGACACTCCGGTAAGGGACCCGGGTATCAACCTCTTGCAAGGCATCAGTCAGGTAAGGTATGATTCCTTCGCCGAACTCGTTGTTTACGTAAATGGGCACGGCTTCTCTCCAACCAAAAGCTTGAACTACAGCACTTATGGCTTTCACTTGAGAGGAGTCGTTTTTAGCTACTCTGAAGAAGTAGGGACTCCTAATGGAAGTGAGTGAAGGGCTTGTTGCAGAGAATGAAATAATGGGCACCCGAGCTTTGTCCCCCAGTTCAATTACGAAGGCGGCCTCCATTGATGTTGCTGGCCCTACTATAGCCTGGACTTGTACGTTCTTTATCAAGTCGACAGCTGTTATCAAAATGGAAATTAATTTTAATTAATCACATTCGTATTTGGACTCTTAACAGTGGAAATAAGAATAATAATGAAAAATCACTCTCACCCAAATTAGTCATTATCAATTTGATAATCGATTACTGAAAACTCAGAGTCCAATGTATAACCGCGTGGTGAAATACATTGGCATGCAAAGTCTGGAATATCTTTGCATTACGTCAAGAATGACGACGCATAAGAAAGATTCCATAGCGCGACGTGTTTCAAAAGAAATAGGACAAATATTTACGAAGACTTTTGGTGTCCTACTTAAGTAACCAAACAACCATCCACTAGCCTGTGTAATTTAAGACTATCAATGAATAATGACTTGGAAAGCTTTAGCTGTAAATATTCCACTTGACTAGTAGTCTTCTAACGAGTCTGTCAAAGATTTCAGTTAGTCCCCAATGTCGACTTTGTCTTCCAAGTTCCAAGCATCACCTTTTCCCCCTTTACGGGATCAATATATATATATATATATATATATGTATTAAGATCTATATATCATATTACACATACTCTTCTGACTAGCTAACAGAGTAAATATTTGTACTTACCCACCTGCATATATTAGTAATTATTACCCACTATTTATTTACTTATTTATTTTTAACCCAACACCTGGAATGGGTTTCTACAAGGTTTTCCACCTGTGTTGCCAAAGCCAGCTGCTATGAAGATGAGTAAAAAATGCACTGATGATCATATAACCATGCGTATCTAGATCGACTACATACGCACGCATGCAGTGGGTTTCATAATATTAATCAAGCGCCGAACCATATAATAATCATGATTAAGAACAACATTAATTATAGATGGATCAATTAATTAGTATGAAGATCGATATTGAGCAAATATTGTAGAATTAGAAATGAAGGCAGTACTACTGGGGCTAAACAGTACATAACTCAATGGAGGAAGATCGTCTCGATGTGCAAGCGTAATATTCGAATAAAAAAAACACAAAAAGTAAAAAAGCTCGTGGACTCGGACTTGTAAAACTATATATAAAGGGAAAGGGATCAAAGAAAGAGATCATCATGAATAAATAACCTGCGGCAGCAGCTGCAACGACGTCGCCTTTAGGGTCCCTAGTGTGGAGGAGCAGCCGAGTTCTGTAATGAGCGTTAAAGGCATAGAAGTCGGAGAGACCCATGTTGAAGCTGCTCAACCTCATCTTCCCTATCCAACTGTCTAAGCTCAAAACCACTCCTACATTTACTTGAATAATTGCTGTTGTATTGTTTTTTGCCCACACCAATAATACAATCCCTGGAGTACTAACAGATAACAGAAATATTACACTAAGAACATAAATATTTGCTGGGTTCTTGATCATGTTTTTAGTGTCTTGGGAAACTTATATGTCGTATATGACCCGCAGAGGTTCTGTAATATAAGAACACAAAGTCTTGTATCTATATATATATATATATATATATATGTATGTATATAACGGAGACATGTTGAAAGCCTCTTATGTTTGACAATCATATTCATAAACCTAAAATAAATGTATTTCGGCCTAGGTCGTGACTCGTGACATTGACTTGTGTGTAATTTCCACGATACTATATTTTCAAAATTAAGTTAAAATTATATATATGTCAAGTTGTGGCAGTATGTGTACAGATATAAAACTCTTGTGTGTAATTTCCACGATACTATATTTTCAAAATTAAGTTAAAATTATATATATGTCAAGTTGTGGCAGTGTGTGTACAGATATAAAACTGCAACTCTTATCGATTTTGATTTGAACCGTGAGGGATAATAAATGTATAATTGTCTAATTTATTAGATTTAATAGATATATAATTAATTAATTTATTAAAATTAAATAAAAAATAAATATAAAAATTAACTAATAATACAAATTTATTTTTCTGTTCATATTTAATAAAATACTATATTTATATCTCTATATATATACACTATGTAGCCTATTAGAACATTTCTATTTACACTCAGATTAGTAATTTTCCAATCAAAATTAAGTCAACCTATATTCTTTAAAATTTGTAAATTAATTAATGGTTATCTTAATTAACAATTCTTTCTCTTTATTTTATTTCACGGTTTAATAGACAAATCAAATTAAACAAGTTAAGAACAAAAAACTATAGCCTAAAACAGAGATGACCAACGACGTTGTGGGGTCCTAACGTGTCTCTCCGCAAACTTGAACAGTATCTGGCGAAGTAATAGGCTGACCATGGTTATTTCCCACCTCTTATTTTATGGGGTGGGCCGTATGACCGCTACAAAATATTCAGTAATAGACCTTTTAACATCACACATGAGTTGGATTGTAAAAACAGAGGAATAATGTATTCCTTTTTCATATATCTTTTGTACAAAAAACAAGTATATAAATACAACTTTAGAAAAATAAGTCAACTGGACAATTACACAATGACAGCTAGCACTTATATGTAAGACTAAAACTAAGGAGAAGAGTAAGCTGATTACAAGTTAACCAAAAAAAGGAATCAATGTCCGTATATCAATTTAATAGAGTTGACTGCATATTACAATCAATTCTATTTTCAACATGGATAACGAAGTAGGAATTCGCATAACATAACCATGTAACAAGTAACAAAGTAAGATTGCATATCACATAACTATTAAATATTGGATAACGATGTACAAATTTCATATAACTCAACAATATAAACGGTAACTTAACATACATCGACATAGGTTGAGTAACAAATATAAATTTAATGTAACATAATCATAAATAGAATAATAAAAGTCATAAATTTTATGCAACATAACTTTTATGAAGCTATTGGGTATAAATATAATTTTACCATAAAATAAGGTAATAAAGTATAAATAGGTACAAATTTAAGATAAAATAACTATAAAATAAAGTAGCAGAGTATAAATTTCAAGCAAACTATAAAATAAAAAAAGCAAACCATAAAATAATGTAATAAGGTTTAAATTTCGTGTAACATAATTGTAAACTATGTAACAATTTACATATTTAAGATAACATAAATATAGAATTAGAAAACAATGAACAAATTTAAATTTCAAATAACTTAATCATTAAATGGATAACAAAGTAACATAACCATGAAACAGTGAACAGAGGATAAAATTTTAAGTAATATAATTATTATGTGGATGACAATAAATAAATTTCAAATAATATAATTATTTTAACAGAAAAACAGTTAAAGTCTTATATTTGCTCAAAAGGATGACTTTAGAGTATGTTTAGGGATCCAAGAATATAAAAAAAGGTCAGGGAGCTTGAGGTATATGTGTGGTATCGGTAAAAAATACTTTGACGTTCAAGTCAATACTTAAAAAATAAACGGTAATAAAATAACAGAGTTTTTAAGATCAAAATAGCTTATATAAGCTGAATGTCATTTAAAATTTATATAAAAGAGTGAAAAAATATTTTAATTTTCATATCTTACGCTATATATTTCACCCTTTTACTTGTGTGTAACCACTTGAGATGTTAGAGCATGAGAGTGCGGGGGTGTGCGAGTAGTTATTGACACTCATATGAGACAATAGGAGTAGCTATTTGCATGAGTGGGATAATAGAAGTATTAAGTGTGAGAGCTGAATTTCTTTCACCACATTTCTATTACCACGCCTTCATGGTAGAATAAGTTGTTGAGTATACTAGCTGCTGCGGATCCTGGGCCTATGAGTCTTAACGGCTTAAAACCTATAACAATAATCATAAAATATGTGTAATAATTTTAGAAATCTCAAGTTATGTAAAACGAGTAACTTTAAGGGGGAAAAAAATGAATTTATTTTCTCCATCTGCATATATCTTTTCAGGCAGCACAATCCACACCCACTTTAATTGTAAGACATTAGATTTATCTTTATTTGTTTTATATAACCAGCATTGACCTTGACCAAATCAAAGTACTTGTTTTGCACCCAAAAAAAAACTGGCAAAACGTACAAGCACATGAATGGTCCCGATATCTGGAATTGCCATTTTTAAGATTAATAATAAGCAATCTTCATAGCCTAATTATATTATAATTATTTATTTATTCACTTATAAAATAAAATAAAAATTTTCATAATAATTTATATTATAATATAAATGATGTGATACATATATAATCCATAAAATTAACTAATTTATTATATGTATTTAATATGTATATTCCACGTTAGTAATACAAATTATATTAAATAATGTTCCCGATAAGATAAAATATGTGGTCAAGGACATCGTGTTGTGTTTTCACCTGATTGGCAGTCAAAGATTTTCCGCCATGATAGTCCATGCGGTGACCAAGTCAGAGTGCCACGTGGGAGAACCTCTGGATTGATCGAAGGTTATGAGTTTCACTTCCACCATGCTAATTTCAACTATGATCAAGCAACCTTTGGCACCATTTCAATTGTGTACAAAATTAAAGTGATATAACACTGATTTCCTCGAATAATCAGTCATGGTGACAGCCAACCAAAGAAATTATCACCTATCATTCATCATAAACAAAAAAAAAATTCTTATTGTAATTTTTTTCTTTAAATGAGTGTTCTTTTATCTTAATTTATTTTTGCTGTATTATTTTAGTGGGACCCCGATTTGCTAGCTTCATGTTTGCTTTTGTGAATTGAAAAATAGAAAACTAAAAGTGATTTGCTTTTGCTTTTGTTTTTAAATTTCCGAAGCGGTGTAAAAATGCAAAACAGAGAGGAAATAAAACTAGCCTAAAACAGAGAAAACGTAGAGAGATGAATTCAAAACTAGCATAGAAGCTGCCTATGAACAATAAAGCTCATTTTATTTCTATTTATTTCTTTTTGGGAGACTGTATAGTCACTGGAAAAATTATATGTACAACTATTACATTCTACATCACTTTTTTTTATCCTTATGAAAATATTCTACTTCATCTGACTTATATATATATATATATATATATAAATACCAAAAGAGATTATAAGTTAGAATTAATCTCTTGGTTTGGGATCGTATTAAGCTCAATAGTTGGTGCTACTTGGGGAGAAACTCGAGGAGTTTCTTGGTCTCTGTAAAATGGTGAGCTTGAACCTGAATAGATGGTTGGACTTGGAGGGAAATTACTAATTGTCGGCGAACCCATAACTCTGGCTGTATCATCAACACTACCATTTCCTTCACTCTTTCTGAAAGTATGAGAGCTCATGTCTCTTTGGTCGAAGGTTCTGAACATGACTGTAATTCTTCTCCATATTGAAGTTTCTGAATCAAACTGCAACAATATGTGCCTGTGCTTGAAAATGAACAAAACTGCAAATATGACGAGGGCTGATAAAGAACTAACCCCAGCAATTAGGAATAGGCCCCAAAAGCTATCAAGGCTAAGACTGCTTGAAGTAATGCTGGGTTTGGAGTCTAATGGACAACTAGCCCAATCCATCAACCATTTGTTTTCAATCTTCTTCATTTCGTCTCCCTCGGTCACGTTAAGAATGGCCCTTGAAATATCACCTACAAGTGGAGAACCTCTTGGAAAGGCCTGCAAATTTATTTAATAAAGAAAAATTGTGAGAGACATAGAGATATTTGAGAAAGGGAGCTAGAGAGAGAAAGAGATTATATAACTTACGAAACCAAAGCCATCAGTTTTGAAGATGGGTCCAATCATGGTATATCTGGAGCAGTATCTTGCATGAAAAATTTTCATGTTGGGGGTTTCATCAATGGCAGCGGCAATTCCACCTTTTGCAGTCCCTTTTGACAAAAGTTCATCACATTCTTCCGCAGTATCAAACGCTTTAATCTTGTTCTTATCAAAACCATTATTGATCAAAAGATCGTAAACAAAAGAACCGTTGATGTACCCTACTGTGTACCCGTTCGTTCTGAGCTGGTCTAGATCTGTAACAGTTGGCTGGAGTTGTCGCACTGTTAGGATTGAGGATAGACTGGCCGTGTAACTTTGTGTTAGTATTAGCACCACAAACACCCAAATGATCACCACGAACCTCGCCAAGTTGCTAACCACTCTCTCCCCTGTTAAAAATTGATAGATGCAATTCAGTGCATGCATGAATATAACTAATTAACAGATACTGGAAGACGTACTATTTGCGAAAACCATGGTTGAGAAGGAGAACCAGAAACTTGTGCCGACTTGATGCGAGGGAGGCCCGCGAAAATCTTCATTTATTCGGTGTTCAAGAACCCAAACAACAAAACCGATGAAGGCGAAGAAACAAGTACTGGCAACCCACAAGTCCCACGTCAAAGGCTCTAAGAAAACCCACGCACTTTTGCTCTTCTTGTCTTTGAATGGCACCACCATTACTACGCCTGATTCCGTGTACGGCAACGTGAAGTCCACGTACTTGGATCTGTTTTCTCTAATCGTTGTGTCTCCCACTACAGCATCAAAATTCTGTAGCATCAAATAAACATAACCGTCAGATCAGCAATTAAATGATTAATTAACTAACTAAATATCACTTACAAAGATTCAGTCAAAGCTACAATGAAGAATAGTTTACGTACCCCAATATGTACTTGATAGATCAACTCATTGTAATCTCCAGCAGAATCACCGTTTGGTTTCATGAAGGGAATGAGGTCGTAAGGAAGAGCATATGGTAATTTCTCCACTGCAGCTTTAAAGACGTCAATACAAAAGCCTTCCACATTGGGTTCGTTGGTGACAGAATCACGAGTCACCTTAACAAAGTCAGTAAAACCCGTACTCATTGGAACTCCGATCCTCAACTTCTTCTCATTAGCCGGAATATCCCATCCCTTGGGAATAACGTTGGAATCTCCAGGCCAAATGATGGATCCTAGGTTGGATTTATTAGCAGAAGTCGATGATGAATATTTGGTTTTGTTAGTCAACTCCATTAATGTTCTTGTTAGTCCATTTTCGGGCGTCCAAAATCCGACTCTTTTTTCTGATTCACCAATCACGTTTACTATTTGGAAAGTCCATGATTTTAGTTCCCCATCGACAAGTTCAAACTCTCCAGCGATGCCTTTAAACCTTGTACTTTCCAACGCTTCGCAAAGGTTGGGACCGTTCCGAGAGACCCCAAAAGATTCAAGGTCCGTCGAATTGACGGAACTACCATTTCTATTTTGGAAATCAAAGGTTTTATAACTTCTCCCAACCTTGACTTTCTCGACAGCTGTGGCTAAGGCAAAAACGGCATCGTAAGCCCAAAGTCCCATAATATTCAATTGGGGATCCACTGTGTTTGGATTGTCTCGTTGGTACTCTCTCTTCCATCGAACCCTAAGATTCCACCACTCTTTAGTTCTTGGTACGTAGCTCTTAACACCCAAAACCCCTTGCATTGAATCAATGGCTGAAGAATTCAGAGAGCCTATTAAATCAGTAAAACCATGAGTTATGATCCAGACGTAACCTCTCTCCATCATTCCAATCTTTTTTGCCTTAGTAAAAAAGCGAGAGCCGAGGTTGTACCACATGTGAACGATGAACACCCTAGTTTGCATAGTCAACAACCTGAGTAGCTCATTCTCGATCTGCTCATCGGTGGCCGACGGAGAAATGACACTCCGATAAGGGATTCGGGCATCCACCTCCGTCAATGCATCGGTCAAGTACGGAATGAGGCCTTGGCCGTAATCGTTGTCGACGTAGATGGGCACGACTTCTTTCCAACCAAAAGCTTGAACGAATGCACTGATGGCTTTCACTTGAGACGAGTCGTTTTGTGCAATCCGGAAAAAATATGGACTCCGAATGGAAGTAAGAAAAGGGCTTGTTGCAGAAAATGACAGAATCGGAACCTGAGCTTGGTTTCCTAACTCAATAATGAAGCTGGCTTGCATTGATGTTTGTGGCCCTAAGATTGCTTGCACTTGTTCATTTTTTATTAGGTCCAGAGCTGCATGTGTTTAATTTACACAGAAAAGAAGAAAAAAAATGGTAAATAGTACTTCGTGAACTCTGAATGGTCAACGGAAAAGTCAGAGACTTCTTGTACATTACTACTTAGAGAAAGACAAACTGTGGTAGCGAAAAGAGCTACAAGCAAGCAAAATTTTCAATGCACTATCATGCCCTTAAATTATTAATATACCATACTTGTTTGTTAATATTTCATAGAATTTTGTTAATTTACATGTTTGCAAATTAATTAATATTGCAAATTATTAATTGTTGTGAACATAGCATAGAAAATAAACGACAATTTGTTCGTGATTAATTTTTCAACCCTGTGCAATCCGGAAAATAAACGACAACTACTGTTGGAAAGAAATGCAGCAAGAAACTTTTCAACCCTGTCCTTTAGAAGAAGAAAATGTTCTATATTTGATTAAATCAACTATGATATTAAAAAAGAGAAAATTTGAGTGTTGGAATTATTCTTACACCCTCTTAATAATTTCCACAAAATTATGTATACAAGAAGAAATTGTTTGGAATCCCAGAAAGTAAAAAGAAGAGGGAAAAGGACTATATGTCTGATATCATTATGGCATGAGAAATATAAATAATGGAAAAGAAAATTTAAAATAGTGGTCAAGTGGATACAGAAATTGAATAAGACGTTCCCTGATAGAAAGAAGAGGGAATTAAGAAAAAAAAAAGTACCTGCGCCGGCTGCAGCGACTACATCTTCTTTGGAATCTCTGGTGTTTAAAACCAGCCTAGTTTTGTAAGAAGTGTGAGAAGCATAGAAGTCGGACAGCGCCATCTTTATGCAACTCAGCCATATCTGTGCAAGCTCCGTACCAAGGTCAAGAACTACACCAATTTTCACTGGGATCGTTGTGTTTTGTGCCGTGCCCACGAACATGGTCCATGAGCAAAGAAAGCAGAAAATGAGGGAAAAAACAGGTTTGTCGGGGTTCTTCTTCATTACATTTCAATCTTATTTCTAGCAGGTTTGATGGCTTGCTTTTGATTGCTTTCAACATACATACATATATACATACACACATATATA
Source organism: Rhamnella rubrinervis (assembly GCA_007844105.2). Lineage (NCBI taxonomy): Eukaryota > Viridiplantae > Streptophyta > Magnoliopsida > Rosales > Rhamnaceae > Rhamnella > Rhamnella rubrinervis. The sequence continues at coordinate 4,134,346 of CM017581.2, forward strand.
TATAGGGAGAGAGGGGAGAGAGGAAGGTAGGCTCTGAGTATAATAAGCCGTCGGTGCATATGCTGGAAGAAAATGACAAAGAATAAATTTTTGACGTTGAATTTTCTATTAAGGAAAAGGAAATTAATAAAAGAACACGAAAATTGAAAGAAAAATTATGAATAATCAGCATTTGATACCACAAATATATAAGGGTTTCAAAAAAAAAAATGATAGATATTTCTAATACTTTGACGCGGTTTAATACGATTAATTAAAAGATTGTCTTCTTTTATAATAATTAAAAGGATTGTTGATTAATTTAAGAAACAGTGTTTTATTATATATACGCACACACGGATATATATTGTCAAAGCATCTCGATAGCACGTGGCAGCTAGGTAGTTCAAAGATGCAATATTCTTCTCTTTCTTCACGATCCACTCTGTTGGTCTTGGGTATTTTTTTAAGGATTCCAGCTACCGTTTACTTTGACCAACTCAAACTGTACAGCTAAAGTCTTATAAAATGAGGAAAAAAAAAAAAAAAAAAGGTATGTGCATCACCAGTTAGAGCCTCGAGTATCTTGTAACGAGTTTATTGTTTTCTACTAATCTGACTGGTCAAACATTTTTTATTTTGTAATTTCTTTTTTTCTGTTTAGGAAATTTACGACGACTTTCCTCTCCTGAACTGATACTTGCATTACTTACGAATTAATTAACACAGCTATAAAATTTTGGTAATTACGTATTATAACCCTACTATTTATAAAAAAAATAAAAAAATAAAAAGAATTTCATTTTATCTTTATTTTTTGTGGTTGTTACTTGGCCGTCTGTATTGAATCTATTGATGACTTGTCGTAAGTGTCTGAATGGTAAGTAAGATGGTCAAGACAAATGTTTACACATCACACATATATATATATATATATATATATATAAATTAAAAAATAATTATTAATCAAGTCAGTATCGTGATAATATATATTATATTTTCCAACTGGATTATGTGTATGATTGGACGTGCTGGTCCTTTACAAATTACTCTTTTTTTATTACCCAGGGGAAAAATCATCATCACTATAAAAGCCAATAATTGATATATTACAAAGTGTCTTTCATATAAAAGCTAATTATAATTAAAATATTACATGTATCTTTCATATAATTATACTATCATTTCTGGTTCTCTTTCTAACGAAGTTCAAAATCAATGTAAATGATTGTTTGGCAGTGGAGTAAAAAGTTAAAAACATTAAAGACATATAAGTACTGTTAAATGAAAACCTACCTTTTTTCTACTATGTCTAATTACTTAATTAAAAAAAGAGAACTTGACGATGCCATGCTCCAAATGATCTTGACTCAGTAAATTGAATTGTAATCAAGTAGCTAGAACTGCACTTGATGATCAGACTACTAAGAGGCTTGTATGGTCCTAGATTTTTTTTTGGTAAAAATTGTATGGTCCTAGATGTGCCTAGAGTTGGACTGACATGGGAATTAATTTGGATTTTTTTTCCTCTATATGTATGTGAAAATCCAATATAGGACGGAATCTTTCTCATTTTTATAGATTAATTAGTCAGCTTATAATAATAATTATAAGCAGATTATAGGACAACAACATAAAATATTGATCAGAGTAATCAATGATAGCAAAATTGATGAATTTTCGTGACATTAATTGGTCAACTATATCTTCCCAGAGATGGGAAGCCGACCATGGTATTATGTAGGCATGCATGTCCTGATTAAGTTGTTCTAATTCAACTTAATGCTATATGTACTTTTACTTGGAAACCCTCACCTTCACCTTCACTTATAAGCAACAATCTCTGACTTAAATTTTTTTAAGTTTATATTTATGTATGTCAATACATTTTGGAGTCAAGAGGAACTAACCAAAGACTTATTCAATTCAATAGTACGTATTACATCTACTTGCATATACACTAATTAAAGCCAATTGCTTATTAAAAATAATGACTATTTCCTTTTTATTTAAAGTAATATCAACGTCGAATCTTGAAGAGAAAAAATCAGTTGACATGCATGCATAAACTAGAATGAATAGTTGAGCCCTATAAAAGAAAGAACTATGTCATCCAGTTATCTCCCATTGGAAATTTTGCAGAAGCCATGAAGTTGCGTGATGGAGATTAAAGTCCACGACTACATTTATTAGAACGTCTTCTTAAAATAATTATCATATGTTTATGTCATACTATTCTTAAATTAAGAATTTTAAGTGTGTAGTCGATTTTATGGTTTTTACTATTATTTTGAGAACAGCAAGCAGTATATTAAAATCCCAACTGTGTACAAGCTCAAGTAATCAATTAGTTATTGTAAAGTTTATTTAGAGAAGTTAAGGAATTAAAAACTAGATAGTGCAGAAACAGATAGGGATATAAAATAATACTTTAGGAATTAAAATATGATGCCGTACGTTAATTTGATGCAACTCAAATTATATTGAAATTCTCATAAATTAGGCAGCAACTACCCAGATTAGGACTAACAATGTTATTGTTTACTTTCGATTTATTTCCATGAAAAAGCCTGCCACCTTGTAATATTTTCTAGTTAATTATTTCTCAAAAAAGGAAGAAATTAAAGTTGGAAATTAAATAAGTTATATCCCATGACTTGAATTTGATGGTCAAGGAAGTTTGGATGGCCAAGGAAGTTGGAATTTGTTACCCTAGGCATAGTCCTACTTAAAACTTATATAGGAGTCAAAAATCAAGGTTGGATATTGGAGAAGATATAAATACTCCAGTCGCACATTTATTGCTTTTACTTTCTCTGTCTATCCATTTGAACTCATTTTCAGTCACAACCCTTTTAACAATTTGTTTTGTTTTTCATGATCCATTCAACGTGAGTATTCTCGATTGGCTCTCCAAATTTGAAAACCTTTATATTCTCTGGGCTTCGTTTTCTTCTTTTTTCTTCTTTTTTTTCTTTTTCTTTTAAAAATGAAAAAAAGCCTTTTAAATAAGAATTATCAATTTAAAAATCTATTAAAAATTAGAGTCTATTATTATCTTATCTTTACAACTTTTTTAGAATCTGAAATCTGTTAGGAATTATATGGGTACTCTCATCATTCCAATTGATTAGGCAATATTTCATGAGAAGTTTGTTCTCGAGCTCAGGGGTATCGGTGGCATCTATGGTACAAAGTTTGTGTTTTCATCTCCTTGTTACATGAAAAAATGGAGGAAAGTAAAACAATTTGGGATTTCGTGTTAATGTTTTACGTGGCAGTAATTTTAGCCTAATACCCTACTCACATAAGAGCATAAAAAACATTTATTTATTTGTTATCATGTAACGACACAGGAATTGATCTTTTTTATTATTTTTTTGGGATATAATTTGAGTTTTCCTCTTATGTTAATTGGTAATTGTTTATCAGAGTATACCATTCCAGGCAAGATGGTGTTTGTTTTGTTTGATTTGTATTTCTCAATGCTTGACTTTCTTTCTCTCTTTATTTCTCTCTGCCAATACTTTTTCTGGTGGAAATTAAGCTGCAGAACAGCCCCTCCAGGTTCCTTGAGAAAGAGAAAATGAGTTATTTTTTCCTTTTCTTTTCTTTGCAATTTCATTTCTTCTAGTTTCTTGCCTGGCCTCCTTTATTTTTTTATTTGGCTGTTTAATGTATATTTTATTATTTTGGAATGTAAGTGATGCATGCATATGGTAATTTAATGAAAAACAAAAAATAAAAAATAAAAATGAAGCTGTACAAAGTATGAGAATGAGGAATCTTAAAAAGATGATGGGGAGCAAACTAGAGTTTTGATGGCTTTAACATGCTGAATTAGCACACTGATGGGCATCACTAGAAGCCTTGTGAACTTTTAAAATTAAAGACATGGACCATATACATGAAATCACCATTTTTACTTATGTAGTGTAGGAATCTTGGCAATTTCACTAGAAGAGCAGTCATTTGCCGGAGTGTTTACCTATGGACTTCTGCATTTAAAATTTTATTAAATGCTCTGGTGACAGGCTTGGAGGAATGGTTTACTATGTATGAGCTTGTACGTAATAAAAACTAATTGATGTTAGCTTTAATTGGGAAAAAATATCATGCTTAAGGATACTTTGTATAGCATTTGGATGATAGGACATCTAGTTGTATTATTTCAAAAACTGTGAGTAGTTAGCTTATGTCAAGAAAAATCGCGAACCCTATTTCAGAGGTTAGTGTAAGAACGAGCATGCTGCTTTCCTATTTTTTACTGAAATCTCTCCTTTTCATTTCTTTAAAGAATTTGATACACAAAACTAAGTTTGTAATATAATACTAAAAATATGAATGCAATCTTACAAAGTTGTGTGAGTGAGTGGACATTAGTAGTGCAGGGCAAAGTTGTGTAAGTAAGTGGGTGGACATTAGAATTGCTTCATGCTAAAACATAGAGCTTTAAGAGTTAAATTATGTTCCACAGAGTGTAATATTAATTGAGGCTCAGTTATACGAACTCTGATGGTTTACAAGAAATATTTGCATTGGTACAATTCTAGCTCTGATGGTTTACAAGAAATAATTGCTCTCTTCCTCTGTCATTGATATTGACTTCTAGCTCCATATTTAATACTTTATAGGTAGCATAATGTTTTAATGTCTAAGAATTCAAAGTGCTGGGATTTTTACCTGGAAGGTTTGGCTATTGAAATAGCAGAAGCTGTTCTTGAGGCTTTGAAAGGGGAGCTGGCTGCAACTGCTGTAAATGCACCCATGGACTCTGCTGCCGTAGGTTTTTTTACATTTTTTCGAGTGAACTTATTAATTATTGGTCTAAAGTATACTATTATAATTTGTATGTACGACTATTATATTCTACTTCGTTCTTTTTTTGTATGAATGGTTGGATAGATTTCCCGTGAACCACATAAGTTTCACACTTCTTATCATAAATTTTCAATTTTGTCAAATTCCACCTTGAACTGTCATTTCTTTGTCACCTTGCCCAAATAAATAACTTCCATCGAAACACCAATTGAAATATTCCTCAAATGTCCTTTTTCCCTATAAATGACCATAACGATGGGTGAGGCATGAAATATGGACGGAAGTTATCAATTTAGGCAAAGTGAAAAGAGAAAAGAAAAAAAATGATAATTAAAGATGCGCGAAATTGAAAATTGAATGAGCAAAACATCAAACAAATGAAAGTTCAAGGTAAACGTATATTTAACCTTTTACGAAATATATTCTACTTCATCTGAATTATATATATACAACAAGGGAAGACTTTTACAAAAAGGATTATAAGTTAAGAATTATTCTCTTGATTTGGGATCGTAATAAGCTCAATAGTTGGTGCCACTTGTGGAGGAACTCGAGGAGTTCCTGGGTCTGCGTAAAATGGTGAGCTTGAACCAGAAAAAAGGGTTGGACTTGGAGGGAAATTACTGCTATTCGGCGAACCCATAACTGTGGCTGTATCATGAACAATATCGTTTCCTTCACTCTTTCTGAAAGTATGAGAGCTCACGTCTCTTTGGTCGAAGGTTCTGAACATGGCTTTAATTCTTCTCCATATTGGAGTTTCTGAATCAAACTGCAACAACATGTGCCTGTGCTTGTAAAGGAACAAACCTGCAAATATGATGAGGGCAGATAAAGAAGAAATCCCAGCAATTAGGAATAGGCCCCAGAAGCTTTCAAGGCTAAGACTGTTTGAAGTAATGCTGGGTTTGGAGTCTAATGGACAATTGCCCCAATCCATTAACCATTTGTTTTCTAGGTTCTTCAATTCATCTCCCTCGGTCGTGTTAAGAATGGCCCTTGAAATATCACCTACAAGTGGAGAATCTCTTGGGAATACCTGTAAATTTGTATAATAAAGAAAAGTTATGAGAGAAACACAGAGAGAGAGAGAGATTAGAGAGAGAGGGATAGAGTGAGAAAGAGATTTATACATATAACTTACAAAACCAAAGCCATCAGTTTTGAAGATGGGCCCAATCATGGTATATTTGGAGCAGTATTTTGCATAAAAAATATTCATGTTGGGGGTTTCATCAATGGCAGCAGCAATTCCACCTTTCGCAGTCCCATTTGACAATAGTTCATCACATTCTTCCGCAGAATTAAAACCTTTAATATTGTTCTTATGAAAACCCTGATCCAGCAAAAGATTGTAAACAAAAGAACCGTTAGCGTACCCTACTGTCTCCCCATTCTTTCTGAGCTCGTTTAGATCTGTAACAGTTGGCTTGAATTGTTGCACTGTTAAAAGTGAGGATAGACTGGCCGTGTAACTTTGTGTCAGTATTAACACCACAAACACCCAAATGATCACCACGAACCTCGCCAAGTTGCTAACCACTCTCTCCTCTGTTAAGAATTGATCAATTCAATTCAAAGCATGCATGAATCTATACATACAAACAACTAATTAACATATAGTGGAACACGTACTGTGTGCAAAAACCATGGTTGAGAAGGAGAACCAGAAGCTTGTGCCGACTTGATGCGAGGGAGGCCCACGAAAATCTTCGTTTATTCGATGTTCAAGAACCCAAACAACAAACCCAATGAAGACGAAAAAACAAGTACTGGTAACCCACAATTCCCACGTTAAAGGCTCTAAGAAAACCCAGGCACTTTTGCTCTTCTTGTCTTTGATTGGCACCACCATTACTACGCCTGATTCCGTGTACGGCAAGGTGAAGTCCACGTACCTGGATCTGTTTTCTCTAATCGTTGTGTCTCCAACCACAGCATCAAAATTCTGTAGCATCAAATAAACATAACCGTGGGATAAGCAATTAAATGAATAATTGATTAACTAAATATCACTCACAAGGTTTCAGTCAAAGCTGCAATTAAGAATAGTTTACGTACCCTAATATATACTTGATAGACCAAATCATTATAATCTCCAGCAGAATCGCCGTTTGGCAACATAAAAGGAATGAGTTCGTAAGGAAGAGCATATGGCAATTTCTCCACTGCAGCTTTAAAGAGGTCAATACAAAAGCCTTCCACTTTGGTTTTGTTGGTGACAGAATCACGCGTGACCTTAACAAACTCAGTAAAACCATCCTTCAATGGAACTCCGATCCTCAACTTCTTCTCACTGGTCGGAATATCCCATCCCTTGGGAGTAATGGTGGAATCTCCAGGCCAAATGATGGGTCCTAGGTTGGATTTATTAGCAGAAATCGATGATGAATATTTGGTTTTGTTAGTCAACCCCATTAATGTTCTTGTTAGTCCATGTTGGGGTGTCCAAAATCCAATTCCTTTTTCTGATTCACCAATCACGTTTACTATTTGAAAAGTCGTTGATTTTAGTTCCCCATTGACAAGCTCAAACCTCCAGCGATGCCTTCAAACCTTGTACTTTTCAAGGCTTCGCAGAGGATGGGACCGTTCCGAGAGACCCCAAATGATTCAAGGTCCGTCGAGTTGACGGAATTACCCTTTCTATTTTGGAAATCAAAGATTTTATAGCTTGTCCCAACCTCAACCTTCTCGACCGCCTTGGCTAATGCAAAAACGGCGTCGTATGACCAAAGTCCCCTACGATTCAATTCGGGATCCACAATGCTTGGATTGACTCGTTGGAACTCACTTTTCCATCGATTCCTAAAATTTCTCCGCTCTATAGTTTTTGGTACATGGGTCTTGACACCCAATGCACCTTGCATTGATTCAATGGCTGAAGAATTTAGAGAATCAATTGAATCAGTAAAATCAATGAGTTATGATCCAAACGTAGCCTTCTTCCATCATTCCAATTTCTTTTGCCTTGGTGAAAAAGATCGAGCCGAGGTGGTACGGCATGTGAACGATGAATACCCTTGTTTGCTTGGTCATCAACCTGAGTAGCTCATTCTCGATCTGCTCATCGGTGGTCGACGGAGAAATGACACTCCGATAAGGGATTCGGGCATCCACCTCCTTCAATGCGTCGGTCAAGTACGGAATGAGGCCTTGGCCGTAATCGTTGTCGACGTAGATGGGCACGACTTCTTTCCAACCAAAAGCTTGAACGAATGCACTGATGGCTTTCACTTGAGACGAGTCGTTTTGTGCAATCCGGAAAAAATATGGACTCCGAATGGAAGTAAGAAAAGGGCTTGTTGCCGAAAATGACAGAACCGGAACCTGAGCTTTGTTTCCTAACTCAATAATGAAGCTGGCTTGCACTGATGTTTGTGGCCCTAAGATTGCTTGCACTTGTTCATTTTTTATTAGGTCCAGAGCTGCATGTGTTTAATTTACACAGAAAAGAAGAAAAAACAATGGTAAATAGTACTTCGTGAGCTCTGAATGGTCAACGGAAAAGTCAGAGACTTCTTGTACATAACTACTTAGAGTAAGACAAACTGTGTGGTAGCGAAAAGAGCTACAAGCAAGCAAAATTTTCAATGCACTATCATGCCCTTAAATTATTAATATACCATACATGTTTGTTAATATTTCATAGAATTTTGTTAATTTACATGTTTGCAAATTAATTAATAGTGCAAATTATTAATTTTTGTGAACATAGCATAGAAAATAAACGACAATTTGTTCGTGATTAATTTTTCAACCCTGTGCAATCCGGAAAATAAACGACAACTACTGTTGGAAAGAAATGCAGCAAGAAACTTTTCAACCCTCTCCTTTAGAAGAAGAAAATGTTCTATATTTGATTAAATCAATTATGATATTAAAAAAAAAAAATGAGAAAATTTGAGTGTAGGAGTTTTTCTTACACCTCTTAATAATTTCCACAAAATTATGTATACAAGAAGAAATTGTTTGGAATCCCAGAAAGTAAAAAGAAGAGGGAAAACAACTATATGCATGTCTGATATCATTATGGCATGAGAAATATAAATAATGGAAAAAAAATTAAAATAGTGGTCAAGTGGATACAGAAATTGAATAAGACGTTCCCTGATAGAAAGAAGAGGGAATTAAGAAAAAGTACCTGCGGCGGCTGCGGCGACTACATCTTCTTTGGAATCTCTGGTGTTTAAAACCAGCCTAGTTTTGTAAGAAGCGTGAGAAGTATAGAAGTCGGACAGCGCCATCTTTATGCAACTCAGCCATATCTGTGCAAGCTCCGTACCAAGGTCAAGAACTACACCAACTTTCACTGGGATCGTCGTGTTTTGTGCAGTGCCCACGAACATGGTCCATGAACAAACAAAGCAAAAGATGAGAGAAAATATAGGTTTGGTGGGGTTCTTCTTCATTATCTTAATTTCAAGCTCTCTTGAAAGCTTACTCCTATCATATGTCGTAGCATATGGCTTGCTTTACAAAATATATATACATATATATATATAGAGAGAGAGAGAGAGGCGGGGAAGGGGAAGGTAGGCTATGAGTAAAAGAAGTGATCAGTACTATAAGTTGGAACAAAATGACAAAGAATACATTTTTGACGCTGAATTTTCTACGAAGAAAATGTAAATTAATAAAAGAATTATATATATATATATATATATCATCGAAAATAGAAAGAAAAATTATGAATAGTCAGCATTTGAAACCACAAGTATTACATAAGGGTTTGGAAAAAAATTTCTTCTCTGACTAAGGTAGATATTTCTAATGCTTTGACGGGGTTTTATATGTACTATGCTTAGTTAAAGAAGATTGTTTTCTTTTATAATAATCAAGAAGATTATTAATTAAATGTAAGAAACAGTATTTTATTTTATGTACTTAATTAAAAGATTGTTCTCTTTTATAATAATTAAAAGATTGTTAGTCAATGAAAGAAACAGTGTTTTATTTTATATATACAGAGTGTAAAGGCTGCTCAATATATAGCAAGTGGTACAGCTCATTCAAGGATGCAGTATTCATCTCTTTCTTCGCGATCCTCTCTCTTGGTCTTGGTATTTTGTTAATCTAACTACGTTTCATACTTTGACCAAGTCAAGCTATGCAGTTAAAGTCTTTATAATTAATATTGTAAAATGAAATAAGTATGTCTATAGCTTGATTCTGGACTTCTTGTAACGAGAATATTCTTTTCTACTAATCTGACTGCTCAAATATTTTTTATTTCATAGTTCTTCTTCTTCTTTTTCAAAGAAATTTACAACCATCTTCCTCTCCAGAACTTACATTATATGCATTACTTCCGAATTAATTCACACGGCTAGCTATAATCTTTTGATAATTACTTACGTATGATAAACCTACTATTTCATAAAAAATTTACATATTGAATGAATTTAGATCATATATCCCTCTATATATTTTTTATTATACATCATCTAAGTATATATAAAAAAAATTAAAATATTAAATTCTAATTAAAAGACAAAAACAGAGTAGATGGTCCAGTATATATTGGTGGTCCAGTGTATATTGAACATATTGATGACTTGTGGTAAGCGTCTCGATGGTAAGTAAGATGGTTAAGACAAATGTTTACACATCACACACACACACACACACACACACATATATATATATATATATTAATTACAAAATAATTATTAATCAAGTCAGCTGTGTGATGATATATATTATATTTTCCAATTAGATTGTGTATGATTGGACTGTGTTGGTGGTTGACAAATTATCATTTTTTTATTACCTAGAGAAAAAATCATCATCACTGTAAAAGCTAATAATTAATATATTACAAAGTATCTTTCATATAATTATACTATCATTTCTGGTTCAATTCAAGTAGTCAATGTACATATAATTATAGATGTAATTAATATATTACATGTATCTTTCATATAGTTAGCTCATGCTTGAATTATGAATTCGATTCAATTCCAGTAGCTTGAAGCCCAAGGAAGGATGTATCTGAAAAGAAGAAGAAGAAGAAGAAGAGTAAAATAAATAAAAGTGGTGAACAAATTAACAAGTGGCATTACATGCGAGCTATTTGTATGGTTAATACTCCTTTTAAATCCTATAATTAAGACTACTATTATATGATGACTTTTCTATACTCTACCAATACTATCACTCTGGATTAAAAGTATGCAATTCAACACCCATTCAAGATTGGACGTTAAAAGCTATAAAAAAATTTAAAAAAAAAAGAGAGGGGTAATGATAATATATATATATATATATTGGTAAATGGTAATGATAATAATAATAATCCAATATACGACCGAACTTTCTCATATTTATAGATTAATTACTAGCTTATAGTAATAATAGACTATAGGAAAAAAAATATAAAATAATGGCCAGAGGCATGAATGATAGCAAAATTGATGAATTTACCTTACTTTGGTCAACTATTTCTTCCCAGAGATGGGAGCCGATCATGGACTTTTGTAGGCATGCCTGTCCTGATTAATGAAGTTGTTCTAATTCAACTACAATGAATGGTTTCTACTCTGAAATTACCAAAATGACTTTTACTATTGGAAACAACAATCTCTGACTTAAATTAATTATTTTACGTTTATATATGCGGAGTCCACGGGAAGTAACCCAAGACTTATTCAATTCAATAGTACTGCATCTACTTGCATATACACTATATATATATATATATATATATATATGCAGTAACTAACAAGTTATTTTATTACCAAAAAAAAACTAACAAGTTATTATTTTATAGCGGTGACATGAAAGGAGAAGTTTACTTAAAGGCCAATCACTTATTAAAAATAATGACTATTTCTTTTCTTTTTCAAAAGTAATATCAACGTCAAATCTTGAAAAGAAAAATTAAGACATAAACCTGAATGACTTGGGCTCTATAAAAGAAAAATGAAACTACGTACGTCATAAGTTGCGTGGTGGAGATTAAAGTCCACGACTATATTTATTACAACGTCTTCTTAAAATAATTATCATATGTTTATGTCATATTAATCTTAAACTAAGAATTCAAGTGTGCAGTGGATTTATGGTTTTTAATATTACTTTGAGAAAGAGAAAGCAGTATATATATATTAAAATCCCAACTGCGTACAAGCTCTAGTAATCAATTAGTTATTTACCAAAAAAAAAGAAAAGAAAAAAGTAATCAAGTAGTTATTGTAAGTTGTTTTGGAGAAGTTAAGGAATAAAAAACTGGATAGTGGAGAAACAGAAAAGGATATCAAATACTTTCGGAAATTAAAATATATGATGCCATTAATTTGATGCAACTAAAGTAATATTGTAGCTCGAAATTAATTAGGTGGCAATAACCCAGATGAGGACTAAAAATCTTGTTTACTTTCGATTTGATTCCGTGAAAAAGCCTGCTACCTTGTAATATTTTATAGTTAATTATTTCTTAAAAAAAGAAAAAGAAATTAAAGTTGGAAATTGTACAAGTTATATGGCAGGATATAAATTTTATGGTCAAGGAAGTTATGAATTAATAATATATTATACATCGCTGGTAAAAATTTATAAATTATAATAAATAGTTGTATTCTTTTATTACCCTACAAATAATAGTACTTGAAACTTATATAGAATAAAAAGTCAAGATTGGATGTTGGAGAAAATATATATATTAAAAGTTCTGTCACTTATTTATTACTTTTATTTTCTGCATCTTTTCATTCAGACTCATTTTCAGTCACAACCCTTTTAACAATAAAACTATCTAACTCTTTTTCTTTTTTTTCCTTTTTTTCTTTTTCAAATTCCATTCAACGTGGATTTTCTTAGTTCAAATTCACGCAAGTTGGTGTCCAATCTGACACGGTCCTTGAATAAAACCCAAAACAAAGGAAATAACATAATGTAGAAATTTACCCAAAAAAAAGAAAAAAGAAAAAACATAATGCAGAAGACAAAAGAACTTGATTAGACCACGCCGTATTTTTTCCTTTTCTTCCCCAATAGTACTATAGTAAATTTCATATAATGTGACCATAAAATAGATAACCACAAAACAAAACATTATCACAAATTATATATATATATATATTCTTTATTTACTCTTTTATGCAACGATCCACGCTCGCTTTAATTGTATAATAGTAAATACATTCTTACTTGTTTTATTTCACTTTCGGATAGTCTTAACCAAATCAAAATGTTGATTTTGCTAACAAAATCTTATCCTTAAATTTTTTTCATGTAAAAAGATGGCTATACATCTTAATTTTTATGATTCGGTGCTTGATCTTACATGGGCTTGGACAAATATTTGGTTGAAAAATATTTTGGCCTTTAAAAAAAGGCAACTGAAAACCCAAAGCTTGAATTGGTTCGTTTAATTGGTTTTGTCGGGTCAGTTACGGGTTGGATTCAAAACTGAATTCACACAATCCGTGTCCACCACTAACTTATTTTCCAATACCACTTCAGTCTTCAATAGCTATACTAAAATAGAGTAACGTCAAAACAAACTACATATTTTTATTTCAAAATATGGGTTCATGTCTCTTTGCACAAAATTCTAAGAATAGTAATGTTGTTTATAATGTCAAATTTGCTATAAAAAATAATATTAAAATGGAGTTGCAAAAACTCATGCCCATACCAAAATTTGACTTCTGTATGGCTTTTTAGGATTCAAAAGGAAGATAGTCTTTACTTCTTTAGGCTTAGTACTTTTTTTCTTTTTTTTTGGCAAAGAGCCTTATGCACAGTACTTAATTACTGTATAGGAATCAAAAATCCAGGTCAGATTGGAGAAGATAAAAAAAAAAAGTCCAGTCGTAGATACTTTTAGCTTTCAACGTGGGTATAACTCGTTGCAACACTGTTCTGGGTCTCCACGTTTCAATTCTGTGGGCTTTATTTTCTCGAATCCAAACTGTGGCCAATTTCATATTAAGGGATGAGTGCATTTCGGGCTTTTGTTTGATAGTAAAAACCAACTTCCTAGCAATTACCAAAAACGGCAAGAATGTTAATGAACTAAAACATTTCAGGTATAGCTAGACCCTTGATCATCTATATGACCACACCACTTGAATATATGTTTCAGATGACATGTCAGTGTGATGCTGTGCTCTTGGGCTCTAATTTTATTATTTCACTCAAATTTAAATGCATGATTAGTGAGAGGTATCAAAGTAGTATCTGCAGTGTTGTGTGAGAACCTTTATAATTGGTCTATTGATGAAAACATCATCCCAAAGTAATAAATCTTCACCATTTAAAGTATAACAACAAAGCAACCAAAATAATATCAATCTCTTTATTAAGTGGATTAAGTTTTTTTTTATTGTTGTTTCTGTCTTTAGCTTAGTCTTTGGTCCAGAAAGCTAGGGGCATCAAATAAACTCATCAAGACAATGATAATACTAAATATTTAAGTGCCTAACTCATGAAATGCCTTTGACAGGCCCTCCATTGTCAAAGTTAGCTGCTTATCCTGTATCCACAAAAAAGTTAAAGACTTCCATGTAATAATCAGGATACAAGGACATAACTTCGTAGAGCATATGGAGTATACTCTAATCCTTTTGCTGCTTAACCCGTCTCTCCTTGATAATTGAGGCCTCTCTAGCCTTGCATTGCCTACAGGAGGAATAAGAAGTCAAACATTTGGCAGACTGCATGCCAACACCCAAATTAATACAGCATCAAAAATTAATTGTGACCAACCACAGAGTTTACAATAAGATGATGACGATCTATATGACTCGACTTTGTGAATGGATTATATCAAGAAACATTAATATATCTAAAAAGACAAAGTTAATGCAAATTTGCTACCCTCACCCCTTCGCCTTAATGTTCTATCTTTACCCTTCAAAGCAACAAAACATGAAAAACAAGATGCATATCCACCCCAGGACTTTATCTCTGGCAGAATGCACATCACAGTTTCTACTGACTGCTAAAAGTTTGCACAATTGAATCAGGGCCAGGTCTTTATATTCATCATCCTCCTACTTACATAATTTAATGGACGCCCTTTTCTATGTTTGGTGAAATCCAAGTTACCAAAAGGTACTAAAGTGAAATTAAAGGGCCTCAATTTAAAATTAAAGGGTTATACCAATTTCACTTCAGTACCCGTTGGTCAGATTTTAATTATACCCACTTAAAATTTTTTCTTTTAGTTGAAGTTCTCTAATTTTCAATTTGGTTTAATTAGTGTTTTCTCTTAAAAGATTCTCAAATTTTTTTAAATTTCTGACAATAAATATTATTACAGAGTTCAAAATATCAGTGCATACAAGACACGTAACTTAAATTTTTTGACAAACAATAATAATGCTTCTTTTTCTATATATAATTAGGACAGTGCAATTATATTTACTGTCAAGGATTTGGGGAAATTTTGGATTTTTTTAAAAAATGCCCCAATTGAATAAAATTGGAAAACGTTGAGCTTCAATTAAATGTAACAAAAATAAAATAAAAGAGTCCTAAATCATAAAAGAAAAAATTTAAGAGTCCTAAATTAAAATTTGGCCAATTTAAAGGCTAAAGGTGCCAAAGGATATATATATGTATATATATATATATATATATATTAAAACCTCTCTTCTTTTTTCTGAATTGGGGGAGGGCGTTAATAACCCATGGTCAAACTCAAAACCTGGGGGGTTGTGCGCTCTCAGTGCTTTACCACTGGGTCAGGCCTACCAACACATATATGAAAACCTTACTCATGAGAAAATATATATCTTTTTTTTTTTTTTTTCCGTTAAACATATAGCTCTTTAAGCCAAAGAGAGGAAGACCAAATGAAAGAAATTATTAAATGAAAAAGTGAATGTTATATATATATATATATATATATATGATTGCACAAGGAAAAAAAAAACTCTCTCTCTCTCTCTTTCTCTCTCTCTCTATATATATATATAGTTCCATATTTGGTTGATTATATATGGTTACTAAACATGTTTTTGCTGGCCCTATTTAACTTTTACACATTTGAAATTGACTTGTGTTGATTTAGGATCGTAATTAGCTCTTCTGGGTCATTGGAACACGTGTAGTCTGAATAAATGGATGGACTAGGAGGGAAATTACTATTTGGCGAACCCATTGCTGTGGCTGTATCATGAACATTATCGTTTCCTTCTCCGAGTTTAGTCTTTTTGAAAACATGAGAGCTCATATCTTTTTGGTCGAAGGTTCTGAACATGACCCCAATTCTTCTCCATACCGAAGTTTTTGAATCAGACTGCAACAACATGTGCCTGTGGTTGTAAATGAACAAACCCGCAAATATGATGAGGGCAGACAAAGAACCAACCCCGGCAATTAGGAAGAGGCCCCAAAAGCTATCAAGGCTAAGACTGTTTGAAGAAATGCTAGGTTTGGAGTCTAATGAACAATTGGCGCTATCCATTAACCATTTGTTTTCAAGTTTCTTCATTTCGTCTCCCTCGGTCACACTAAGAATGGCCCTTGAAATATCACCTGCAAGTGGAGAACCTCTTGGAAAGGCCTGTAAATTTATTTAATAAAGAAAAATTATGAGAGACAGAGATATTAGAAAAAGAGAACGTGAGAGAGAAATAGATTTATATATATATCTTACAAAACCAAAGCCAGTAGCTTTGAATATGGGCCCAATCGTGGAATATTTGGAGCAGTATTTTGCATTGAAAATCTTGATGTTAGGGGTTTCATCAATGGCAGCTGCAATACCACCTTTTGCAGTCCCTTTAGACAAAAGTTCATCACATTCTTCCACATTATCAAAAGGTCTAATCTTGGCTTTATCAAAACCTTGCGATATCAAGAGTTCGTAAACAAAAGAACCGTTCAAGCACCCTATTGCATCACCGTTCTTTTTGAGCTCGGTTACATCTGTAACTGTTGGCTGAAGTTGTTGCACTGTCAAAAGTGAGGTTAGACTGGCCGTGTAACTTTGCGTGAGTATTAGCACCACAAACACCCAAATGATCACCACGAATCTCGCCAAGTTGCTAACCACTCTCTCCCCTGATAAACAAAGGTCAATGCAATTCAGTGCATTCATGAATCTATATGCATACAACTAATTAACATATAATAGAAGACATACTGTGTGCAAAAACCAGGGTTGACAAGGAGAACCAGAAGCTTGTGCCTACTTGATGCAAGGGAGGCCCACGAAAATCTTCATTTATTCGATGCTCAAGAACCCAAACAACAAAACCAATGAAGACGAAGAAACAAGAACTGGTAACCCACAAGTCCCACGTCAAAGGCTCCAAGAAAACCCAGGCACTTTTGCTCTTCTTGTCTTTGATTGGCACCACCATTACTACGCCTGATTCCGTGTACGGCAACATGAAGTCCACGTACTTGGATCTGTTTTCTCTGATTGTTATGTCTCCCACCACTGCATCAAAATTCTGCAGCATCAAATTAATATAACCGTTTGGATAAGCAATTAAATGAATAATTAATTAACTAAATATCACGTACAAAGATTCAGTCAGAGTTTATGTACCCCAATATATATCTGATAGATCAACTCATTATAATTTCCAGAAGAATCCCCGTTTGGCATCATAAAAGGAATGAGATCGTAAGAAATAGCATATGGTAATTTCTCCACTGCGGCTTTAAAGACGTCAATACAGAAGCCTTCCACTTTGGTTTCGTTGGTGACAGAATCAAGTGTCACCTTAACAAACTCAGTAAAACCATTCTTTAATGGAACTCCGATCCTCAACCTCTTCTCAGTGGTCGGAATATCCCATCCCTTGGGAATAATGGTGGAATCTCCAGGCCAAATGATGGGTCCTAGGTTGGATTTATTAGCAGAAGTCGATGATGAATATTTGGTTTTGTTAGTTAACCCCATTAATGTTCTTGTTAGTCCATGTTGGGGTGTCCAAAATGCAATTCCTTTTTCTGATTCACCAATCACGTTTACTATTTGAAAAGTCGTTGATTTTAGTTCCCCATCGACAAGGTCAAACACTCCAGCGATGCCTTTAAACCTTGTACTTTCCAAGGCTTCGCAAAGGTTGGGACCGTTCCGAGAGACCCCAAAAGATTCAAGGTCCATCGAATTGACGGGATTATCCTTTATATTTTGGAAATCAAAGGTTTTGTAACTTGTCCCAACCTTGACTTTCTCGGCAGCTGTGGCTAACGCAAAAACGGCATCGTAAGCCCAAAGTCCCATAATATTCAATTGGGGATCCACTATGCTAGGATTGTGTCGTTGGAACTCTCTTTTCCATCGAACCCTAAAATTCCTCAGCTCTTTAGTTCTTGGTACGTGGATCTTAACACCCAAAACCCCTTGCATTGAATCAATGGCTGAAGAATTCAGAGATCCTATTAAATCAGTAAAACCATGAGTTATGATCCAAACGTAGCCTTTCTCCATCATTCCAATCTCTTTTGCCTTGGTAAAAACACGAGAGCCGAGGTTGTACCACATGTGAACGATGAACACTCTAGTTTGCTTGGTCATCAACCTGAGTAGCTCGGTCTCAATTTGCTCGTTGGTGGCCGACGGAGAAATGACACTTCGATAAGGGACTCGAGTATCGACCTCCGTCAATGCATCTGTCAAGTATGGAATAAGTCCTTGGCCGTAATCGTTGTCAACGTAGATCGGCACGACTTCTCTCCACCCGAAAGATTGAACTAGTTCACTGATGGCTTTCACTAGAGACGAATCGTTTTGTGCAATTCGGAAAAAGTATGGACTCCGAGTGGAAGTAAGGAAAGGGCTTGTTGCAGAAAATGACAGAATTGGAACATGAGCTTTGTTTCCCAACTCAATAATGAAGCTGGCTTGCATTGATGTTTGTGGCCCTAAGATTGCTTGCACTTGTTCAATCTTTATTAGATCTAAAGCTGCATGTGTTTAATTTGCATAACATATGTAAATGAGTAGCCAAATTTGTAAAAAAACCTAAAATTTGTCACAAAAGAGAAGCCAAAAGAGTTTGTAACAAAACTGATAGGAAAATTGTTTACTATAGCATTACTGGTATGTTGTATATAACATTTAGAAAAATGCTAACTGTCACCAATGCACCAAGCAAACTTTTCAACCATGTCCTTTACTAAGAAGAAAATGTTCTTTATTTAATTTAATCAATTATAGGAAGAAAAAGAATATTTGAGTATAGGAGTTTCTTTCCACCTCGTTCCACAAAAGTATATATAAGACGAAATTGTTGGAGAGACTAGTGTTTAAATTTAAAAGTAAATAAAGAAGAGAAGAAAAGAACTATATAATGTATGTGTGATATACATTAATTGTGGGATGAGAAATGCAATGATAAATATAGACAGATAGAGATAATAAATAAGAATAAAATGTACCTGCAGCGGCTGCAGCAACTACGTCTTCTTTGGAATCCCTGGTGCTCAAAATCAGCCTAGTTTTGTAGTAACCGTGTGACGCATAGAAGTCCGACAGCGCCACGTTTATGCAACTCAACCATATCCGTGCAACCTCTGCGCCAAGGTCAAGAACCACACCAACTTTCACTGGGATCGTTGTGTTTTGTGCCATGGCCATCAACATCCACGAACAAATAATGCAGGAAATGAGGGAACAATCAGGTTTGGTCAGGTTTTTCTTCATTGTTCGAATCTCTCTTGAAAAACTAATTAGTTCGATCTCATATGGCTTTGATGTCTAGATTTTGGAAACTCTAAATATATATATATATATATATATATATATATATATATATATATATATAACTCTGAGTGAGTAGTAAGTGGCTCGTGTTACCATGTATACTTCTAGGAAATTTATAACCACCTTCCTCCTCAGAGCATACGCGCATAACGTACGAATTAAGTGAGAATACTAAAAAATATTTTAATAATCATACGCGTTGAACTAACTTAATATTTTAATAATTAATTATGCGTGTTACACGTGAAAGATAATTCTGTGAAAAACGAGAAATTTAAGTAAACGGTGATTTAATTTTGAAAAACTAACAGCGCAAGGAATTGATTAGTACCTCCTGTAATTTTTTTTATGAATAAAAAATACTTTAATATAAAATTTATTAGTTCAGAATTTTATTAGAAGATATCAAATTAAACTATAATCTTATATTGGATTATATACTTTTGACAATATATATATATAAAAAAAATACCCTGTTATTTTTCAAAAAAATAAAAACAGAATAAATACTGATGTATGGTCCAGGTATTTTCTACTTAATTTAATTGGTTGACAGGAAAAACCCGAAAGAAAGGAAAAAAAGAAATTATATCTGTGAATAATTAAGTATTATATTAATATATTGAACTGATGCATATCCAAACTCTCCGTTATCCTTTTTTTTTCGTTATATTTTTTTGGCTGTGTTGAAACTAAAAAGCCCATTTAAGTGTGCTTCTCAAATAGTATCTTTTTTAATAGCTCTCTTTTTTATATAGAATAAGTAAAAAGCAACTCGGGTAAAAATAAAATCGACCGTTTTATTATATTTATTTGTAAAAATTATAATTTAAGTATTGATAATCTTTATTATTATTTCAGATGTATTCAGCCTCATTTTGAAATGTTAAATTCAGATGGAGAAGATTTATTAGGAGATTGAGTCGGGATTAAATCAGTTGATTTAGACTCTTATAAAATTAAAGTAAACAGTAAAAAATTTTATCCATTAATAAACTTTTGAACAGATAAAATTCATATTTAAATTATTTTTTTCTTAAATAAAAAAAGAAGATAAAAAGCACTTTAATAAAACAGTTTGCCATTGATAATAGTGTAATAGTATAACAGTGGCTGATTATTTAATGAAAAAATGCTCTCAATTATGATTAATTACAGAAAGGTTAAACTAAAAAAAAACCTGCTTGAACAAAAGATGAAACTTTTAAAATAATGAGGTTGTTTTAATTATTTCAAAATGCTCATTGAATGCATAAATTGTTTAGTAGTTTTTAGCGAATCACCTTTTTTGTATAAAAAAAAATGCCCTCAGATTTTTCTTGGTAAACGTGAAACCACTTTTTTATTAAAAATCAATGAAAGCGCATCTAAACTGTAGACGTTTTCTTTTACCCAAAAAAAAAAAAATACGTTTGGACGTTTGCATACTTCATTCTCTCGTATGTACAAAGTCAAGATCACAAAACCCACTTTTAATTAATAATTATTTTTAATTATTAATTAATTAAAAATAATTATTAATTAAAAGTGGGTTTTGTGATCTTGACTTTGTACATACGAGAGAATGAAGTTGACTTGCGCATTCGTTTTCACAGGTTCAAACCTGCCTCAGAAGATTTTCATCAAACAGAGCCGTGGACGGAGAGAGGTAAGTCAGGCCTTTCTAATCCATGTATCTGTCCTTTCTTATTTGTTTACGTATCGAGGTGGCAATGATGTTGTTCCAACCGGTGACCAGAAAAGGGATGGTGGCTAGCGCCCTTGACTTCAACTCGTACACACTACTTTACTTCCAGCTTATTCCCACATCAGAGCTACTTGCTTATAAGAGAAGAGCACGGTGCGTAGCTGGCCGGTTAAAGCATGGAAAGGTATTCAGAAAAAACAGTAACTGCTATGATATATTATATGAGAGAATCGACTTGACCTTATATATATATATATATATGTATATATATATATATATATATATATATATATATATATGAGAAAATATGGGTTATTATTTTTGTCAGTATAAGTTCAAATCTTTCCTAAGCTGGCAAGATAAGACAGCAATATTGCTTAATATATCACGGAGAGGCATGAATTGAATATTAGGGTCGTCGTCTGTGTTTACTAATTAATAATGTGGGGAATACATATAATTAGTTGACAAAATGATAAAATTTAATAAGATAAGTGAATTTTAAATATAAATTAATCATATAGAGTATTATTATTTAACATAATTTATATTGAAATATAAATAATATAGTATATAATATATTAGTCAATTCACTAATCAATTATGCATGGCACATTATTTGTGTTAGAATATAAATTATAAAAAAAAAATTATTCAATCAATAGATAATCATATTATATTAATAAAAAAGATAATGGGGGCCAAACATAGACACGAATCACAGTAAAACTAAAGTAATATAACAAGACTGACTTTGTGGTCAACTGTCTTCTCGTACTGGACAGGATTCAAGAACTAGAATTATGCAAGCATTTCTTGACTTGGCTGTTTTAATTCAATAATTAAAATTATCTTAATTATTCAACACGACTTCTAATCTCTTGGTAAAATTATTTTAATTTATACAAATAGTAAGTACGTCTACCTGAATAGACAATAACTATTTTTTTTTAAGAGGAATATTAACGTAGAATCTTGGAAAAATAAAATACTCAATAAAATATAGACTTAAATGATAATGACCCCATCAGAGAAGAACCAGGTGGATATGGCGTGTAGCACCTGAATGTGGTCCAGTGGAAAAAAAAGGTTTCAATTTTTGGAGTCCTATTTAATGTGTTTGGTGGAAAAGATCTGTTAAAAATATAGATTAATTGTTTTATTTTTAAAAAATTATAAAATTAAAATAGTAAAAAAATTTTATTTATTAATAAAATTATAAACTGATAAGATAGAAAAAAAATAAATAAATAGAGTAGATATGCCGTGTAGTTCAAAACCTTTTTAGTTACCATCTTAAAATAATTAATTAGCACATGTTTATATGACAAGATTTTTAAGAATCTTTGTTTTGATTTTTTTTTGCAGAATTCGTATTACTTTTTTGAAAATTACATTGTAACCCTTTCACATTTCATTTTGGTTTCACATTATCACTTTTTATGTAACATGACCAACAATATTAAATTTGACTCATTTACCTTTCTTTAATTATTGTTACTAAGAAATGCGATCTTATGCTCGCTTATTATAAAACCAAACAACTTTCTTTAACAAAAGAGAACATCACGTCCCTTTTACATACTCTGTCAAAACCACAAATGAAGAGGGACAAGTGTGAACAGAGGAAACGATTCAAAATTGATGAAGATATTTCAAAAACAATCTTTGATTGAAAATCGTAATAATATCTTATTTCAAAAAAAAAAATTAAATAGGGTGGTAATTCTCTAAAAAAAAAAAAGAAAAAAAAAAGCCCAAAGGCTTGTTATTTTGAAATTTACCTTATTCTTAATTAAGAATTAAATTTAAATTAATTACTCGATGTGATTGAATGTAGTCGATTAAATTGCCAAGCAGTATATTAAAATCCGAACTGTACAAGCCCAAGTAAGTAATTAGTTATTGAATGTTTTTTTACTTTTACTTTTTTCTTTTTTTGAGAACTCAAGGAATTAATAAACTAGATTGTGGAGAAACAGAAAAAGGACATAGAAATCAAATAAAATAATGTTAATTCATTAGGAATAAAAGATGATGTCGTTAATTGGTGGTCAAATAAAGCAACCCAAAATGAGGTAGCAACTACACCATATGCATCTTATTAAAACTTCTTTTACACATTTTTATTAAAAATATAAGTGATATGTCAAACTTTTATTGATTAAAAGCTAATACGAATACTAATGACCAATGAAAACTTAACATGTTAATCATATTTTAACAAAAGTTATATTGAATAACTATACTATATTCTGAATTAACTTTTTCTACACATCACTTCGAATAAAACATTTTGTTAAACACTTTTGTTTTAACAGAAGTTATATCAAAAGTTAAACAAGTGTTTCAACCTTCGACCGTTAAAATTAACCGACCAAATTTAACAGATTGGTAAGTTTTTGATATTTAAAAATGGCAGTGTGTGAATGTCATTACCCCAAATCTAAAGGGGTGCGTGGCATGTGATAATAACCCAACAGATACCTAAAGATCAGCTCCTTGGAACCATTCCCCAGAGAAAAATGCAGAACTAGCTAAGAATGCTTTGTACAAGGTTTAGTTAACCAACAAAAAATAAAATTCTGACAGAGAAAAATCAAAAAATTGATGCGAACACAGAAGGAAGACAGGTAAACAAGACAGTGAAATGTACAAAGATATCCAATATTTTCACAATTCAACAAGAGTTAGAAACTAGTTTACAACACCAGTAAATCCCCAAATACAAAATGCGGAAGAAAAGTGTGAAATAAGTATCACTTTATAACTAGCTAGTTAGCCATACAAAATGTAGATCTGCAGTTCATTCATCTCTTGAAGCAGGATCCATTCCAGTTGAAGGGCTGTCAGCAAAATACTCTTGGTGCTTCACGTTCACGCCATGCTGCTCATTTCAATGGTTAGTTTAAGTAGAACCCGATATTGATAAGAAGAACAACGTGAAGTGAATTTAAAATCATATAACCAGTTAGACATAACTAGAGGGATAAATTCCTGAATAGATCAGAATGTTGAAACAAATTTTAAACAGCATAATTCTCAAGCACATAGAGTCATTTCAGTGTGTATCCTTACACATGATGATCACTGATTATAAATATGACCACACCAGTTCAACATATGTTTCAGATGACATGTTAGTGTGATACTGTGCTCTTGGGCTCTAATTTTATTACTTCACTCAAATTTAAATGCATGATTAGTGAGAGGTATCAAAGTAGTATCAACAGTGTTGTGTGGAAACCTTGGTATTGGTCTGTTGTTGAAAACATCATTCAAAAGTAGTAAGTCTTCACCATTTAAAGTCCAACAACAAAAAGACCAAATAATATCAATCTCCTTATTAGTTGGATTAAGTATTTTGAATTTGTTTTTGTCTTTCATTTAGTCTTTGGTCCATAAAGCTAGAGCCATCAAATAAACTCATCAAGACAATGATAGTACTAAAAATTTAAGTGCCTACCTCATGCAATGCCTTCGACAAGTCCTCCATTGTCAAAATTAGCCGCTTATCCTGTATCCACCAAAAAGTTAAGACTGTAATAATCAGGACACAAGGACAAAACTTCCTAGAGTATATGGAGTACCTTTTGCTGCTTATCCCTTTTGTCCTTGATGATTGAGGCTTGTCTAGCCTTGCATTGCCTACATGAGGAATAAGAAGTCAAACATCTGCCAGACTGCCAACACCCAGACTAATACAGCAACTATAATTAATTGTGACCAACCACAGAATTTACTATAAGATGGTGATCCATAGGATGACTCGACTTTGTGAGTATTATATCAAAAGAAACATTAATCTATAGCAACGAGGTTAATGCAAATTTCTACCCTCACCCCTTCCCCTTCATGTTCTATCTTTACTCTTCAAAACAACAAAATGAAAAACAAGATACATTTCCAATCCAGGACTTTATCTCTGGCAGAAAGCACGTCACAGTTTATACTGGCTGCTAAAAGCAAGCACAATAGAACCCAGAAAGTTAAATCAAGGCCAGGTCTTTAAAATCATCATCCTCATACATAATTACATTTTCATTACAAAGTTAGACATCACCAACATTTTTACAGTGGAGAGAATCAATTCTCATACTGCAACTACACATTACTCACACATGGTTGTGTGTGTGAACAACCCATGTCACAAGTTAAGAGAAGTAAATGGCTTACTGAAGAGCATCATTCGCAACCTCAGCAACAAACTTCTGTGTAGCAACAGCTACCAGCCTAATTCTGTAAAACAAAAGAGAAGTCAATTCATAGATAAGATATGACAAAGAAACTTGTGAACAACAAAAAGTAGAGGATTATCAGCTCATAGATATGAATGTGATTTCAAGACTTCTAAGACATAGTAATAGTTAACCTTGGCTTTAATCATCACAAGTCAAAACCATTTTACAAAAATTAACAATATTCTAGAACATCTAATCATTCTCCAAACATTTAAAAAGTTAAGACCACCTAAAAAAACAGAAGAGAGAGAAAAATACATAGGTAGGAAGAGCTTATCCCAGCCCAGAAACACAAAATATATAAGCTATGTTATATGCAGTAAAAACAAATAAAAGTAAAAGGAAAATATATGATTTTTGGAATGGTAATGTCTATTATGACTTAAAATGATACTGACAACCAGCTCATAGTCAACGGATAATAGCAAATTATAAGCAAGATCAATGTACAATACGGGACTCCCAGGGAACATGTTCAGCTATGGGACAAGGAAGCATATTCATACTTCATTTTTCCTCTACCACGAGACTAGCTTAGAAAGACATCCAAACGATGAACATAATAAGGAAATCTACAACAGCTGCAACCAAGATAACACATATCCAGAAAGCTGATATTGAATTCTTCATATAAAAAGGTATAATTGAACTCCCAGGGTTCAGATTCACATGTACATCTCCAGAAAGACAATGAAAATTGATAAATATACAAACATAAATAAATAAATAAATATATATATATATATATATATATATATATATACATGTGTGTGTACTAATAACAAGAAAAAAAAATTAAAATTTAAAAAAAGAAAAGAAAAGAAAAGAAAAGAACAGAAAAGAAAAAGAAGCATGTACAATCGAACGTCGGGACACTGAAATCCGCTCTTGCCCAAGTAATGCTCCACAAGCTCGTCGGGAATCTGAAATACGCAAATCAATAAAACGACAGGTTGAAAGGTGAAATTTTGATCGTATTTTCTAGGGAAAATGTAATTGAGCGATTCTGTTAAAAAAAATTTAAAAAATAAAAAAAAAAAAAAAAAAAAGAGGAAAGAAATCAAGGGTTCTACAGTGGGGGTGTAGTCCATTAGAGAAGCCAGAAACTCGGAGAGGGCTGCGTCATCGTCGTGCTTGGCTTCGTTCGATTGCTGACTGTGATTCATCCTCTTCCTCTCTTTCTTTCTCTTCGACTCTCTCCAACAAAAGAATCAAAGCTTTATTACCAAAATATAAAAAAATTCCAAGCTCAACCAGTCATCCTCTGTGATTTGATCTATGTATACCCAAATTTTTATCCTATGTATCTATTTATACTTTTGTATGTTCATTTACTATTATTGTTTGTTGCTGTGTGTAGAATAATTTGGAAGAGCAATATATATGTGTTAATAATTTTATTTTGAGATTATAACGAATTAGGGAAAAAAAGAAACAAGTTTTATGATGAATTTTAAAAATATATATATATATATATATATATATATATATATATATATATATAATCACTAACCTCAATAAATAAATATAGTTCAGTATCGCATTTGCTGTTAAAAGTGAATAAATAAAACTAATTTTACTCTAAAAATAATAAAATAATAATAATAAAACAATTTTTATAATTCCTTTTAATTATTTGAAGTAAGCATAAATAATACGAGAGGAATATCGAGAGAGCCGAATAGGAAAAAAAAATTAAAAAAAATAAAACAAGAAAAACAGTAGCTGTTAAATTGAGAAATTTAAGACAAAAGCATGTCCTAAAAGACTCTTCTGCAAATTTTTAAAATAATAAAAGTACTCAACTAATTTATAATTTTGTGTTCTTATTAAAAAAAAAAAAGAACGGTATTATAAACACGTTAAAAATTTAGAAGAGACTAATTTATTAAAACAAAAATGGCTACCAATAGTTTTCTACTTATTGTCACCAACACCCAAAGAAAAAGGTTTACATGGCCAACATTTAGACAGCGAGTTGGATCGGTTATGACCCGACCCAGTAAGCAGATCCACAGGGGGCTAAGAAACATCAGAACATCACATAGACATATACACGAGGCATGAGCACCATCAGTAACTTCATATTATCTCAACATAAAAGTTTTAACAAAATGATCATATCAGAAAGAATGATCAAACTCAACTTATCATAATAATTTTGGCGCACATTATTTCATCAAAGTGACCGTAAAGAAAGTAAAAATTTTCCGTTCAATAAAGGCAGGAAGGATCTTCATCACTTTGAAAGCTTGATTTGCAATATGCAGTGCTGACCAAAACAAAGAAAAAGATTACACCGAGACATCTACTTAAACTTTTGCTGGTTGTATCGTTGGATCCCGTAGACATCTATGATGCCCGGAGGAAAAACAGGATCGCTTGCCGCTCTAACAGCTACCTTCGCCACCGCAGTCACATTGACAGGAGGAGTGAACAGAGGCCCGACAAGCGGCAGTTGGGTCAGAGATCTTGCGTGTTGAAGAACCTGCAGTAATGTGAATATGACTCGGATTATAACTTGAAGGTTTCTTAACCACAAACTCAGTACGTGGGGAGGGGGACATTATTTTAATAGAGTGCCTTCAAAGAATCTTTCCATTTTCACCATACAGGTAAATACCACAGAAAACAAGCCGAGAACTAGTTATAATCCACAAAGATGACCATATATCATAGGAAGGAAGACTCAGTAATTACCATTTCTAGTGGAGAACCAATCGCACCCAGTGGTAATTTCATGCTTCCAACACTACGAGTCCCGTAAATGAATCCTGGTCTCAGAATCACCCCTGAAAATCAAGTAAAGTCAATATAAAAAATGACTAATCAACAATGCAGGCTCCACTCCTCAGTTACAACGGTATTCCGAAAAACTAGAAACAATAAGATCCAGCTAAACTGCTGGATGTAAGAAAATGGACCTCCGAAGTCCCAAAGAGAAGCAAGATAGTTATTGTGATGAAAAGCTCATTTTCTTTAATTAAAATTTAACTCATTTTCTTTAATCAAAATTTAAAGCTTTCAGGCAGGTCCATTTCACATAGTAGCATACCGCTGGATGAGAAACTAAAGTTACAAAGAGAAAATGAGAAAGCTCACCTCCATAAGGGTATTTGATTAGCAACTCTGCTTCAGCAGCTCTCTACATCAAAAAAGATACGAAACATAAACAAAATGCAAACCATATAAAAGCGCCAATACTTTCTGATGCTTCACATCATTAAAAAAAATTTACTAGTTATTGTTATCATGCTTCATGAAGACTTACCCAGATTTCAAATAAATGGATAATGAAAATGCTCCCAAGTATTACGTGAATACACAAGCATATTTTAGGACCAAAATAACCAGTAAGCTTAAAATCTTGAAGTACCCAGTGAGGAACATAATACCTTTCCATCATAATACCCTTGCAGTACATAATTTGCCACGCCAAAATCAGCAGCAGAGATATAGACAAATCTTTTTACACCTACAGGGTCAAGGACCAATCAAACAAGAAAAGTGTACAATAAATAGAACCAAATTTCAGTGTGTATGGAAAATATAAGCCAATACTGTGGGTAGGCTAGTATTGGTAGTCATATGTTGATTAATGATGATCTTAACTTCCAGAGCTATCAACTATTCCAACATTCACCCATTTTTTTCTCGCCAATAAGCAGTTCATCCATTAAATAAAAAGATGACAGAACCAAAATACTATACGTAGCATTGATGAATTTATACCTTTATCTGAAGCAGCTCTAATTGCATTGATGTTTGCTGTGCCGTTGATCTTATACATGTAAGAAGTGGAGCCAAAACCACCAACACAAGATATCTACAAAACAAAACCTTAATTAGCATAGAGGACCAACATCTCACCCAAAAAAGAAACTCAAAAAACTTGTGAGATCAAATTTCTCTAATATCAGAAAAGAGAAAGAGGGTATTAAACAGTTAAATTTTCTCTTCCACATATGAAAGCTATTCAGGCTTGTATCGTGGAGGCACTTTCATTTTCAATAAGAAAAATGTTGATACTTTATCATTTAAAGTTTTCTGCAACAGACGAAAACATCCCATTGTCTCTTTTTCCCCTCTCTTTTCTTATTCTTGCAGAAGTTGTGTCTTTTTTTCCTTTCACGGTACATGGAAATACCCAAGTTTTAACAGCATTTTGGAAAGTTGCTAGAAGAAATTTTTTTGCATCTGAATATTAGTCTTATCATGAAAACTAGAAATGTCATCAAAAAATGGATATCCATCCACACTACAACCAGCAAAACTAACAGTGCGACATGCAAATTGAATCCAGCTAAACCATTATAAACCCTTATCCTCCAAGTTTCTATCCCATTCTATCCGAGTATAAAAGATCAGCAGTCACATAACAAGAGTGTGTTTGCATTGTCATGTGCACATCTCTGTTATTTAACCATTCAACTACAGTGGTACAGGGTTCAAGGGACTACATACTACAGCAGTGACCCCAGTCAGAGCATCCTCCCATGAGCCAGGTGATAGGAGGTTTCCTGCCAGTAATATTAAGGTTTAGAACATACTAAAACAAGGAAATAAAAGGTCATGAAATAAACAATCTAAATAAAAGGTCATGAAATGAACAATCTAAGCAAGAGAGAAACCTTGATGCCAAATCACATTGTTAGCCCAGGAATCATGTATAGACGACCTACCAGATCTGAAAAAGAAAAAGGAATGCAATATGAAGGTATGCATAGTCAAGCAAGATATCAAGGCCAAACAAAGGTGTAGAGTAAAAGCTGTCCAAAAAAAATATGGAGGCCAAAAGGAGCCGGAAATATCCCAAGAAGCAGCATGCTTATTCAAAAATCCAGTTAAATTTGAGAAGCTAAATAGGATCCTCTTTTATTTGATCTAATTCATAATTTATATTTGTTATGAGAAAATCATTAGAGGATCTATCATGAGAAAGTCGCAACAGGAACAAACGGTTTTGTTCTGGGAAAGCATATCCTATTATTTTTACTTCAATATTATTCATGTAGCATCTTACTCTCAATATGCCATTAGGACATCTAATGGTCCACACTCGTGTATTGATACCAGATTATCCTAATCCATTCTATTTAACTAACTTACAAAGAGGTGTAATTGACATCCAATCCAATCCAATAACAATACCTCCTATGACAGAAGCCAAAAATAGTAATAAAAGTACACACAGGTATATGCATAAGTTATACCTGCTTAGGCTTGCAACAGATAAACCACGATCTAGAGCTTCTCTACAAACATGCGAGCCAACAAATCCGTTTCCACCCAACACAAGTAACTAATTTCAAAATGACAATTAAAAATGTAAGAATGCAGAGGAATGAAATAGCGCATACAACAAAAGTACAAGATAAATTTTCCAATATAGGAATCTACAATCCTCACAACTAGATACCTTCTCTGTTGGAGGAGGTGGAATATTAACAGTTTCTGCTTCCTGAACTTTGAAGGTTTCATCAACCTTATTGGAGTCTGTTGACAGATATCTTCCACTGTTGGACGCTGCCATTGTACTAGACGGATAAAAAACGAGGAAATAAGAAGAAGGGGAAGAAAATATCCCAATTACTAATACTACTATTTCAAATTATCAGGTTCTATCAGAGTCTAATGTTTGTCCTAAATTCTTGAAGCACATCAAAATCCCAGTGACAATAAGGAAAAGAAAAATAAACAAGTCAAGGATCGCAAACAACCAACGTTGAAGATACAAAGCATGCATAATACATTCTAATTCTGCAGTTTACCGGTTTTAACATAACACTAATTGCAATTGGGTCTAACATGAACATTATACCAAAACAAAATAAGGAAGGGAAAAGGACCCACAAATTACATTACCTACTTGTTTCACCCCAAAAATTATCAATGCAGAAAAACCCATCAGAGATAAAAATAAAATAATTACGATTAAAACAGTAACCAAAAAACTCTTGCCAGATAACTTAGAAACTGATTACATAAACAATCGTATTAGGGCTATAGAGTCCTAGCTTCACACTCCTTTGCCAACATTTTTTGAGTAAGCAGAGATAACATTTTTCAAAACAAAAACATCGATACGTGAACAGGATTAAATTACAAGAACTTAATTAATAATAATAATAATAATAATAATAAAATGGTTCCAGAAAATGAAAAAAGAAAAGAAAAAGAGATTACTAGAGCCTGGGAATTGATGATCTGGGATAGATCAAGCGCGACACAAGTGACCTCATTGGAAAATTTTCCGGGAGCACAGTATGTTGCGCAGCTATTGGGTTTTATATATTTATTTTGAAGTTAGTTTCTGAAAGTCGAAAGCGGAGGTGAGTTTCAAAGAATGACTGGAGCACAAGTTAGTCGGAAAGTCCAGCTTCCTCTCAGAGAAGAGAGAGAGAAAGAGAGGGAACACATGGCGCGCAATGCTGGCGACAGGTTTGGAGTACATGTGGCCAATTGCAAGCCTTGTGTGAAATAAGCAAGTCTCGAGCCACAAGATGGTGATGTAAGGAATTTTAGTTGGGCCTACCAAAGCAAGAAGACCCAGCTTCTACCAAAACTCTTTTATTTCTTTGGGCTTCTAGTTAAAAAAATGAAAAAATGGACAATATGTAGGCCCAT
Organism: Rhamnella rubrinervis; assembly: GCA_007844105.2. NCBI lineage: Eukaryota > Viridiplantae > Streptophyta > Magnoliopsida > Rosales > Rhamnaceae > Rhamnella > Rhamnella rubrinervis. The sequence continues at coordinate 4,166,378 of CM017581.2, forward strand.
AATCTTCACATGAGCCTGAATCATGCCCCTAAATCCAAATGTTGTGATGCGCTCGGGAAATTCTTTTTACACGGGCAAACAAACTCTATACACACCCCTTAGGGTAAAATTTTCGAAGACGTACGTAATCAGTTGATTTGTGGAGTGTGTATAAAGTGTTGTCTGACATGGCATAAAGAACTACCCATTCAAAATCATGCATGCGTTTAGGTGAATAATTAAAATTTTCTATTACCTAATTACCCCTATGCTTTTAAATACTAGTAGTAGTACTCTTAAGAACAATTTTCCTTTAGGGAACCTGGAGGTATAAATTAAAAATTAATTAATGAAATTGTTTAGGTGAAGAAGAATTTCATGTTCAATTACTTCTACGAGCTAAAAAAGACAGCAAAAGTGAACAAGAGTCGTATCTACAAATCAAAAATTAAGATCGATCTCTGATTTAAAACTTCAGTCATAATATAGCTAACCATGGCTAACATGTTACATTTCCATGCCCAATTTTGGATTGTTAAAACTTCTGAACAAATGCTTGGAGAAGTTAAAACCCTACTGGTTGGCTTTGGGGGGCTTTCATGTTAATTTAATTTTATAAATAATTTGTTTTATATTTTATAGTAGTTCTCATTATATTTAAGCCAAATTAAGTAGATGCATGGATTCAGGTTGGTCGATGATATTCGATGGGATAGCTACATATGTACATGGTGATATCCAAAGCCAAGGATTGGAGGGTATGAAGCCATTGTGTGAAAACACGGCAAAATGTTCCAAAAGAAACAATGAAAGAGATTGGTAGAACCAAATGCCAGATTATATAATATGCTCATGCAATATCATGATATGCATATCTTGCGCCTTGCGGAGATATAACTACTACTCAAACAGGTCATATATAAGAATTTAAATGTAACGTAGGTCCAAATTGGATGGAGATGTGAGATTAACCAAGTTGTCCAATCCAAATTTCTTCATCAGAATCACAAATTAAATCTGAATCCAAAAAAAAAAAAGTGAATGGTCGATACGGATAAAGATTGCATATTTGTGTAACGTGCATGCATGCACACATGACTATCTAGTAGACATTCTGGGAATGGGGGAATCGGAATGGCTTCTAATTCTAAAAGAATATATGGAGTCCCCAGGTGGTTAGATCTTGGATGTTGACTCTTTGTAACCAGAGAGTAGGCGACATTGTAAATGACTTCTCATCTCAAGGGCCAACTTAAAGTGGACCTAACACATACCAAGTTGAAATTCCAAAAGAGATCAAAAAAAAAAAAGGAACAATCATGTTTGGAATCCATTCAAAATTAATGCAAGCCGCACTAGTGTGAAGTACTACAAGGATATTTTGTATGTATATCACAAAAGCTGCGAATGAAGAAGCTTCATGCATGTGTGCTTAGAAAATACACAAGATAAAACTGAAAAGAAAAAATTAGGAAATGGGATTCCAATTGCTAGCTATAGGCTAGTACAGTAAGGTTTTGATACGTGATTTTATCTTAGTATTTATAAAGCATGAAAACCCTAGGCAAAAGATATACATATATGTATATATATATATATATATATATATATATATATATATATATTTATGTGCATGTGTTTATATCTAGAAGAAGTAGAGGTGGCAGGTGCATGACGTTTTAGTGGTTGCTTCCTTATCTGCAGAGAATTAGAAGAAGCATATATATAATTAAAAAGGGTTCACATTGGTACGTCATTTATCCACTCAAGTGGAGGGAACAAGTGCTTTCCTCTTCTTTCTTTTTTTCATGTTCTATTTTTGTGGTTAAAGATTCCAAGTCTAAATCTTTTCTTATATGTTTTTTTGTGCTCTGGATTATATATTTAGATTAGTTCACACGCTAACCTCTGTCACATCATTTATATATAACAGTTCCTTGAAATGATAGATTGATTCGATGTTATTCTCTTCTTAATTTTATTTCCATCATAACATTTGTTACTGTTAATATAGTAAACATAAATTTCCCTAAAATGATCATTAACAACGTTGGTGCCTAAATTTTACCAAAAAAAAAAAAAACCGCTGATGCCTAAAGCAAGCCCACAACATATATTATTTTTTCATCCTTAAATTTTTCCAAATTTGTATTAGACATTATCAAACTTTGCGTTGATTGTGTAATCTGATTTATTTACCAATATTGAAGGAGTTGGAAAGAAAAATCATTAGGTTTTAAACTTGATCAGGATCCAGTGGTTATATACAAACATCACCCACTTTGTGATAATATAGATATTTAATCTTTATATTTTCAATTTCATTAGTGATCACTAATGATTAACTCCCATCACTCACTAAACAAATAGTATTTGAAAAGAGATGTCAGTACAAAAGTGGCATGTTGAAACTAGGTAATTATATAGATCAACTTGAATAATTTTGTGCCAAACACAGTGAATTAAAGGAAGGAAATTAGATGAATATTGGAGATTCGATGTTGTAGAATTGAGTTTGTGAGAATAAAGGTTAATTAGGTAGCTTAATTGCGTACATGAACCATCACGTTCGAGAGCATTTCAACTCCGAAGTGACTATAAATTAACAAGAGGGAATCTGATCTGTTGACATGATAAAGCACAACCGAAGCATCAAAGTGGACTCTAAAAAAATATATAGAGAGCATCTATTGCTTTGATATTATATACATGTCATATATAACACTAATAAATCGTTAGCTAGCTATATGCTTGAAACTAATTAATCAAGTGCCCCTGTACCAATATAGAATATCGAATATATACATGATTATATAACGTAAAGGCATGCATGCATGAGAGAAAGGATAATATTGTTAAGGCATTCAGGCATGTGCATGCATAAGAGAAAGGATAATATTGTTAATTATATATGTAAGCTAGCTAGTAATTATTAAGTATTATTAGTTGATGAAGATAATGGTAAATTAAACGACAAGAGAAAAGAGAAAAGTAGTGTCGAACATACGTTGCTTTTTAATTAAAACAAATACAAGAGAGCGGTCCAAATTGATAAGAAATTAATTAATAAAAAAAATGTAACATGATCTATGAACATTTTGGATCGATCTAAATGAATGATTAATTTCAAAAATAAGAAAGAAAAATCTTTCCTTCAAATGAATTAAAATATTTTTTCTGATCATTAATTCTTTTCAAGTTCCCTTCATCAGGCTTGAGGCTGCGTGGTAGCCATGTGTCTACACCGCAACACACGAATATATGTACATATACGTACAACTCATACATAGATTAAGAAGCATAAAATTTTATATATATATGTTTTGAATATGAATAATTGTTGCCAATCCCTCGCATTAGAGAAACATTTAAGTTGTAACTTGTAAGAAAAGAAAGCAAAAGCTGAATTGGGTACAATTAATGGAAAGTCGAACTAATGTAGGGTTTAATTGACAAAAAATAACACGTATATATATTAAATTAAAACAGAACAATTAGATGAAATAATTAAAAATATTGAATATATAATAAGTCTAGGGAGAGAGAGATGACGCCAAAAAAGAAGAAGGGTAATTAGAGAGCGGGTTGTTAAAGGAGAGACATGGGGTTGAAGGCTATAAAAGGTGATTGGGAAAGGTAGGACACGTTAATTAATAGGAGAGGATATGAATATCATGATGACAATTTGAGGGATCCACAAACACAACAGTGGATTATTAATTAGTATGAAGCTATATATATATATAGCTTCCCTTCACTTATCATAAAGTCGCGGTTGAGATGGATTATTTTGTGCTTGCTAATGCATTTGCTATTTATCAAATAAATAAACAAATAAAGCCGCTCTTCAAATTGTTGCTAATAATTTTATTTGTTACGTAGTTTAAATAAAGCCGCTCTTCAAATTGTTGCTAATAATGTTATTTGTTACGTAGTTTAGGGAGTGTATGTTGTACATGCATATCATAGTTCATACACATGAAAGGGAAAGGATAGCGAAGTGCGGAAATTCATTATTTACATATAAATGGAAGCCAAGTGGCGGAGGCAATGGGGCGTGCTGAGCGGAAGAGTGTGTGAAGCATTTGTTCATTAACGTTAATTGGCTTCTAGTTTAAGAGCTCTCTTCCTCCCCACCACACCACAAACCCCATTTTATTTTCAATGTTCCCCATCACCATCACCTCAACCCCCTCACTGTCTCTCACCTTTTCCTTAATTTCATCCACTTCATTTGCTCCTCCTCTCATGACTTTAATCTAATTTTTAAACTTCGTTTTGTTGCTTTAGTTTTTTATATTTTTCATAATAGAACATATTTAATTATTTTGGACCATATATAGCAGTCTGATTTATAATGTGTACGTAGTAGTGTCTGGATCCTAATTAGCAGTGAATTTACATAATGTTATCTGTCAGTGACATGCAATATTTTATTTGTCAACAATATTATTTGTGATTCATTTTTGTTATCTTTAAAAAATAAGAAGAAGAAAAAAAAAATCAGCGATAGCAGCACAACAGACATAACCTGACGTACTGTCCTAGTGATTCATAGAAGTACATGATCTTCCTGATTAATAATGAAGTAAGTTAATATATATATATATATATACGAGACTTAGATTCACTTTAGGATGGACAGGGAGAAGGAAGAAAAGAGCTGATCTAAAGCTTAGCTAAGCGTGCGAAGCCTCTTCAGCTGCGTACCGAATTAGAATTAGATTTTAGATACTCTTTTTCTTTTCTTTTTTCTTTTCTTTTAAATCATCATGAGAAATAGAACATCTTTATTATCTTATTTATATAATTTTATAAAAATTAAAAATAATATGTTTGTATTTTTAATAAAAAAAATTTCTAATTTTATATGTATTTAATATTATTAAATACATCTAAAATAGTATATAAAATAATATTGAAATTTGAGCTTTAATTCTCATAAATCGGAATAAGTATAAGGTTTCTATGGGTATAACCATATGCTAGATTTTAGATGCTCTCTGCCCCAATTCTCTCTGCCCCAGCGCTTTCACCTTTTCCATACACAAACATTGACATATTGTGAAGCCTTTTGTTAATTATACAGGTGCACTGCAGAGTGCAGCCTTTAGAAATTCCAGTATAGAGTTAAACCTTTTCCTCACTGAACAGCCTTAATCGTATGCCACGCCCCACCATTCCTCATCCTTATCTCCAAGCTACCTTCGGAGTTTGGATATACACGTCATATATATACTTCTCAAAGTCTTCAATATTTTATTTCTTATCGGTAACGGTCCTAATCATTATCATACACGTCTACACTACTATATATGTACCACACCAGCTAATATCATGTCTATCTGGATTGTACCAGAACAATCCAGAAACACTCCCCAATATAACTTGAAAGCTACTTAACTCTCTCTCTCTCAAATTAAATATAAGATGGGATTTGTTTTGTGTTGTTGGGATCCGGTGGCTTCAAAATGGGACCCGGATTATATCAAATCACATTAATTAAATAATTAAGCAAAGTAAATCATGATTTGAAGCTTTAACCCACTTTGGCTTTGTTGCCCCTTTGCCCACACAGACACGATCTCTCTGAGTCATTTCATCGAAATACAGTAAGTGCATTTTTACTGTGGCTTTAGATATTGACCCCAAGCAAGCACAACAAAATGACTCTTCGAATTTGGTTAAGTTCTTTCTTTATACGAGTTTTATAAACTTCTACGAGTACATATTCACCACCAACACATAAAACATTCCTTTCTAGAAAATAGAAATTCTATATTATATGTTAGAGGAGGTTTAGAATATACAAGGCCCAACACCCCCCCGCCCCCAAATCTAGATCTGAAAAAGCAAAGATTATGAATTATTGTTTCCTTTTTTTTTTATTAAGTCCAAGATCCCCCCTATTTCAACCATCTTTCTCACAAACTAACATATTGGAGACAAAAGTTTTTAGTAATTGTACGTACGAACCCCTCCTCTGACCTTGATTCTTCCTGATAGCAAAACATCACTGCTCAGCTTAATTTGTGAAATTGTAGGAGCTTGGTAGTAAATAGGCAAAAACATACCAAATACATGGGACGGAAAACGAATAGAAAAACCAATACATATTGTATAATCCAATCTTGTACGTTGCTGGCCGAAATCACAGAACTATAACGCAAAGTTATGATCATCGCAAAGTTATGTAAGGTTAAAATCATCTTCTAAAGACTCGAGCCACCACGGCATAATGCCACGGCTGGTCCATGCTGGAGCCAATACTACTATTGGCTCAAAACCTTTGAGCCCCACGAGCCTATTTAGAACGGCTCCAACGGAGGCAGAGATTCTAGGTTTTACAAGGACTATTTTCTTTCAGTCACAGCTGCGTATTATGTTTTAATACTTACGTGTGCAACAATTTAACAGGGTCAAATCCGTGAATCCATTAAAACTCAAAACCCTTTCTTTCGCACTCAATTACTTTCCCATGCTATAAATACATCTCACCCCTGTCTTTTTTCTCAAGCTTACATTCTTCTTCTTCACCTCTACTCCCAATACTCTTAACCTCTCTTCACCCGAAAAAAGAAAAAAAAAACAAAAACAAAAACAAAAAAAACCAAAACAAAACTAACAAACGAAAAAGAAATGAGAACCATTACTGCCATGTCAAGCACAATAGCAAAAGCTCCAGTACAACCCACACCATCGGCGGCTCAGCGCTCGCCATGGCATTCCCCGGTACCATATCTCTTCGGAGGCTTAGCAGCGATGCTGGGTCTAATAGCCTTCGCGCTGTTGATTTTGGCTTGCTCTTACTGGAGGCTTTCCGGGCAATTAAACGACAGTCAAGGTCGGAGAGACCTTGAGGGCGGTGAAGAGAAGGAAGAGGAATCTGGTAAGTCAGTGAAGGTTTATGAGGAGAAGATTCTGGTAATAATGGCTGGGGAGAAGAAACCTACGTTCTTAGCCACCCCTGTTTGTGCTAAAATCTCATCTTTCATTAAAGACGAGAACAAACAGGGAGACGAGGACTTGGATGTGAAAGAGAATTCTAAGGAAGTAAACAAGGACATGGATGAGCATGAGCATGAGCAAGAGCATGATAATCAAGCTATTGAATATGGAGCAAACAGTGAAACCCAAGACAGCCATTAGAAGCTATTCCAGGATTAAAACCAGTGAGCTGTTTTTTTTTTGCTTCTTTCATATTTCGGTTTTTTTTTTTTTTTTTTGTGAGAGAGATCTAAGAGAGTGTTTTATCTCTCTTTTTATGGGTTTTGGGATTTTTGTTTTAAATTTTTCATTCGGGAAATGTAAATTGTGCAGAGATTAATAGATGATGATACATGTATCTTAATTAATTTCCAGCTAACCACAAGCATAATTGTACAAACAAATGATTGTCATTTGGTTTTGCTAATTATTTGTCAGTGCCACTACGCTAAATAGCAGCAAAATCACAGACAGCAATTGAGAGCGATGAACCCCTTTGAAGCATGGTTTTCTGGGTGTAGTTTCAAATGTGAAATATAGTTCCACGCTACCTTCAGCATCCAGGAAATTAATTAATTTAGCAAGGAGAAGCAACATTTCCAAGCCTAAATAAAAATATATATAAATAAAGGAGAAATGGGGTACCTAGTACCACTGAGGTCCTTACTATATTTTTATTCCCTTTTTATCTTTTATGTTACAAATTTCAAACCCTAATCATGATAAATTAAATAGTACATTATATATAATATGAATTTTTTTTCTTTGAGGAATATATCTTTTTCTTTGTGTAGACATTTGTTAAGTTGCTTCCAACGGTGGCATTGAAGCAAAGAGAGGTATGGAATAAAGCCAAAGCAAAATGACGACATATTCTTTAAAAGGGATTATTTTTTCCTTTTTTTTTACGTCGCCGGCCGGAAAGATTCCCGGTGGCTGTAATGAGCGCTGCTCACCGGTGGAAAGTGAAAGGAGTGGTGAATGGCAAAATGCATTGAAGTTGGGGCACGAGAAAGATGAGGTCAGCCATTGCCTAATTTTTCTTGGGACCCAATCAACAGACGCGTGTACCACTTTGATTGGCGTGTCGTTTACGAGAGGCTACGTGTAAGCCAAAGGAAGCCGGGTTGTCCGTGCCGTGCGGCGACGCGGAGCCGCGTTTCTGCTAATTAAATTAATGGCCTCGCTGTATTATTCGTGAAAAATGGTTAAGTGACAGCGAGCTTGATCGTGTACTACTCGGCCTTATGTTGGTCAGTGGGACAGCGGTCTTTCACACCGTCCGATTCTAAATGAGGTACGTTGGTTTCACGAAGGGTGGTGGATTAGGTGGACTTTTAGGTTTGGAAAATAGGTTTGGAAAATATAAATCATAATGCCATAATGCACAGCTTTGGCGGGGTACAGCTGCCTTGCAAGAGAAGTCATAATGTCTATTACCAAAAAAAAAGAAGTCATAATCTTGTAAATAAATTTTTTTAAGTGGGGCCTTGGCAGTAAGTGACTGCAACCAGAACCAACAATTTCATGTGATTACTCAATCAAGCATTTGTCAAAATCAGTATTTACGTTTTCAAGTCTGTCTTAGTAGTGTTTTAAGGTACGTAATCTTTTAAGGGGTTCCTTAACATATTTATTTATAGATGTTAGATAACGTGAAGCTCATGCAATTTCTATATATATATATATATATATATATATATATATATATATATATATATTTTATACAAATTCTAATCTAAAAGAAAGAGATTACAACTCAAACCCATGACCTTAAAAATGTAAATGTGAGTGGCATATCATTTGTTACTCATTTTTTGCTCCAGCTCTGATGTTTTAAATCTTTTCTGCTCCATTTTTGTGTTAGCTCTAAGCCTCTAATCAGAGATTCAGGTAATATCCAAGGCCAGCTAAGATCCAAATTGTAAACCAACTACCTATTTAGGCCCGAACACAGTGACTATGCTTTGAATATAATATATATGTACAAGGCTATAGGGATGTTTCTCAAGTTCAATTTGTTGGTAATGCTTGTGCGAAACAACACAAGGCTTGGTATGGGAGGACCTGAGGACTAGTGGATATGCATCAATAATTGATCAGCATCTGGTATCCAATAAAGTTTTCAAGAATGAAATTGTCGTAATTAAAATATAAAAAAATGGACAAATCTCTCTTTATCACCTGCCCTTTTCATTCTATTAATTGAAAATATTGACATCCTAACCAATTGGATTGCTTTGCTACTTTTTTGAAAGGGGGGATGTGGTTCCAAGTTCAATTTGTTGGTTTTAAAAAGTCCAATTGAGTGAGGCCGCAAAATAGCATGCGTATTATAGAGGACTGCTTAAATTTCTGATTAAATATGGGGGGTATTTTTTTATATTCCAAATAGAAATTTTGTTTATTTGAGACATACTCTGAGGTTTTAATTTTCTCAAGAAAATGGCTAAGAATCCTAATAAAGAGGCAAGGCATATAGTAGGAGGATAGTAGTAACAGCCAAACCAAAATACCCCACATACCTATTACATGGCCAGTATAAGGCCGGTCATTAATATTGACAATTCCTACTCTGATGTGTGGACACTGTGGGGGGGGGCGGCGGTGCGGGTGGGGTTCGCCATTAATAGAACATCAATATGAATATGATGTTATACAGGCATCAACAAACAAATTCCTTTGGTAAATACGCGGTCATAGCCATAAAATATGACAGCATTTGATTAATTAAAAAGATGGTCATGTTATTTATGTGAATGTGATATTCAGATAAAAGAATGATTTATATGTATTATATTTTGATTCTAAATTTCTTGCGTGGAACACATAGGCAAAGTGTTAGTGTTTATATTGTAAATTAGTCACTTTCATATTTAATATATTGAATTGAAATAAAAATGAAATGTGAGAGTTTATATTGTAATTTTCCAAAATAAAAGAATTATTCTAAAAAAAAAAAAAAATCACAAGGAGCTACTTTGAAATTTATTCAATAAACAATTGCTGAAATATGTAATTGAAGCCGAGGAGTCAGGAGGCAGCAATCAGTGGGCAGCAGTTAGAGCGTGAGGCGTGTTTAATGCGTTGGGCAAAGGGTGAGCTTTCGGTGACATTACCCATGTACCTCTTGGACCTTTTAAATAGTACATTTTGTTTACCAAAAAAAATAAAAATAGGGAAAAGAAACAATTTAATCATACATTTTTGGGTCACTTTTTAATATCATATCGACCGTGGACTCACCACCTTTCATTTCATCTTTCACATTTGCAATGATTAACAAAGCCAGAAGCACTTCGGGTGGAGTGTAATTTAGTAAAAATGAAATCTACCGTTATGTTATATTTATTTATTAAAATTATAATTTGAATTTTAATAAATTTTATTATTATTTTATATATATTTAATTTTATTTAATATGTTAAATAAAGAGGAATATTATTAAAAATGTGAATTAACTGTTTTAAATTTTAAAAATAATTATAAAATTAAAATAGTAAAAAAATCTTATATACTAACTGAATTTTAAATTGAAATCGTCGTATGAAATTTTTTTTTTTTTCTTTCATAAAGGAAAAAGAAAAAAACAAAGCCAGACAGCAAAAGGACACTGCGTTTCTTTCTTTTTACTATGGAAAAATGGAATGTGAGAGTCGTTTTTGTATAATTATCCCTCTTGCTACAGTCGTCTAATCCACACACCACTGACTTTACAGTAGTTTCAATCATTCCACCACCAACACACAAAAATAAAAATAATAAATAGTTCAGTAAAAAAGAAAATTAATTAAGCATTTATATTTATTTATAAAAGATGATGAATTTATATCTCAAATATAATCTTACTCAAGTGACAAATAAATTATAACTCTTACTAAATTTTTAAATTTATATTTATTTGTGAAAGATTATGTATTTATATCTCAAATATAATCAATTTTACTCAAATAACAAACAAATTATAATTTTTAATAAATTTCTAAATTGATAATTTTTATATTTATATCTTTCTTCCTCATTAAAAATCTCATATATACAATCATTTGATTTAATATATGTGAACATTGACATATAGGAAAACTCAGTCCTTATACATAAACATCCTTTTGGTATAGACACACATTTTATATACACAAAAGCGCCCTCCGTATATACACGATCACTTGACTTTTGTCTATGTACACAAAAATCCTCTCTATATCTACAATCGCCGTAGTATATACGACCACTTAAGCGTATAAAAAACTCAATCCCACTTTATTCGCACAGATCCATGCACATGAAAATCCACTTTATACGCGGGCATCCAACCCGTATATTCGGACACCCTCTTTTTCCACACACATTATCTCACTAGTCGTATGCATGCATGAAAACCCTCTCATTTACTTCCATTTGTGTACACCATCTCGCTAATCACTTTAATTTTGATCCGTGTATCGAATAAATTCTTTCAATAAAATTTATCACCGCATCAAGATGTTTCCCATTTTGCAGGAACAAGAAGTAAAAGATTTTGCCCCCTCAAAAGTTAAAAAGTTAAAATGCATGTGCTAGTTTATGCTTTATGTGTAACTTTCAAAATTTACACGTGTTACCATATTGCTCGTTTTGCTAAATCTCTTCAAGGGCCTACAAACACAGGCAAACATTGCTCCTACGCGCAAATATTGCCAGCTAAGGTCTGATGGTCCCTTACGGACAACACCTCTAGGAGACCGACTTGGAATTATAGAGAGCCCACCCACCCTTTACTTCCCCTTTGGACACTTGAAATTAAAAGACTCACCGGCTCAAGCACCCCATCCAAGACCCCACCTTCCTCAATGTGGTCCATCTCAAACGTACGTGGGCCCCACAAACACATGACTCAACGCAATATAACATTATTGATTTGATTATTGAGAAAGCAAAATCCCTTCTTATGGCTAAGCCTCTTACATATGTCGATCCATCATTCGTTCCTGCGCAGATCTCCTAGCCCCACCAGATAGACTCATACACACGCTGAAACGGTCAAAAACAGAGAACAGAGAGAAGAGAGAGAGGCATCCAAGCTCTCTCGGTTATGGCATCCAAGCTCTGCGACTCGTGCAAGTCGGCGACGGCAACCCTGTTCTGCCGAGCTGACTCAGCGTTCCTATGCGTCAACTGCGACAACAAGGTCCACGCCGCCAACAAGCTCGCTTCCCGCCACGCCCGGGTCTGGGTCTGTGAGGTCTGCGAGCAAGCACCTGCCCATGTCACTTGCAAAGCTGACGCTGCGGCGCTCTGTGTCACTTGCGACCGGGACATCCACTCAGCGAACCCACTTGCTCGCAGGCATGAACGAGTCCCGGTGAACCCGTTCTACGACTTGCTGACCTCGGGCAGTTCGACTGCCGTCAAATCTGGAGGCGCTGTCAACTTCCTTGAAGAACGTTGCTTCTCCAACGTCGAGGGAGATGCTGAGGCCAGCACAGAAGAGGCTGAAGCGGCTTCTTGGCTGCTACCCAACCCGAAGGCAATGGAGAGCCCGGATCTGAATTCGGGTCAGTACGTGTTCACCGACATGGACCGGTATTTAGATATGGAATACGGTGGTGGTGTGGATACAAAATTGGAAGCTCAGGAGCAGAACAGTTCTGGTACAGACGGAGTTGTGCCTGTGCAGAGCAAGAACGTTCGACCTCCGGTGGTGAACGAGCACTGCTTTGAAATGGAATATCCGGGTTCGAAGCCTTTCGTCTACGGCTACAGCTCTCACTGTCTGAGCCAGAGTGTAAGCTCTAATTCATTTTAATGGTTTGGTTTGGTTTGGTTGGTTAGAGAAAATGAATTAAATGTGAGAACAAACAGAAAATTTCATAAATATTTATCTTGGGTCTTAGGTATCTTCGTCCTCACTTGACGTCGGCGTTGTTCCAGACAGCAACGCGATGACCGACGTGTCTAATCCATACACTAAACCTACCGGCTCAGTAATGGAGTCGGCACAGCATGCAGTGCCGATGTCGTCGGCGGACCGAGAAGCGAGGGTGTTGAGGTACAGAGAGAAGAGGAAGAACCGCAAGTTCGAGAAGACCATTCGCTACGCATCACGTAAGGCATATGCTGAGACAAGGCCGCGAATCAAAGGGAGGTTCGCCAAGCGCACAGACGTTGATCTTGAAGCTGACCGTAGCTGTGGATACGGCGTCGTTCCTTCGTTTTAATTAACCTTCCTTTGCACCAAGTATTTTTAGTCTTATATATGTATATTACCTTTCTTAGTTTTGCTCCCTGGCGTTGGGAGGGAACGACTAACGTGAGGCTGAGGACGTGTTGCTGGGGATCTAATGCTTTTGTGTATATAGTAGACAAACCAGCGGTGTTCTATCGATGGAATAGTAGCCGTCGATTTTGTAGAAGTCTTTGTGGTAATGAATTTTGCATGCTTTTTTTTTTTTTTATTGACTAATGGCCATTTTCGCTGTGATTATCTTGTCCAACCACAAAGTTTAGAGTTTTGTTTGTGGGTAGGTTATGGAGTTTTAAATATTAATATTCTGCTATTTTGGATTGAAAATGAAACAGAACCAGCATTTCATTCTGTCAAAATTAAAAGCAGAAGCTGAATTTCGGTATTTAGCTTAAAATTAGCATGACTTGATTTCTTGACAGATTAAGTTTTTATTATTATTATTATTATTGAAGATGTTGTTGAACAGTGCAAGCTGTAATTATTTGCAAAAGTAGATCATATATACAAACGACTACCTAAAGTCCATATTCCAAAAGATGATGATGATGGTGCGTGTAGTATATATAGGTATGTATATTTGTATATTCTAAATGACATGCATATAGTAAAACTAGGCGTCGTGCAACTAGGTAAAGTGAGAGTGTCGTACAACTTGGTAAAGTGTGAGTGTCGTACAACCTGGTGTTCCTCACAAGCATGGTCTCACCTGCTGAATTATTGGATGGAAAAAACTATTCTGCATTGGACCAATTGAATAGTTGGTAAGCAAAGTCGAAGACCTAATTAGGTCACATATATTAATTATTACGTAATATAATATGTTCTCACCTTTTCTTCATTTTTGCGTGGTCGCCCGACACTTACATGCATGTTCATTCTTCTTTTTTTGTTTTTTTTTTTCGGGCGTGGTCGCCACACTTGCTTAGTCACCGAATCCCATGCATTTGGCGCATTTTTCTTCTAATAAAACATTTCTTGGTAACCAAGCATATAAGAATATTGCCTCTTTCAATAATGACTTGTACAACATTAATTAGTTGATAAAACCAAAGTAGTATTTAAAAATAAGAAAGACAAAAATAAGAATCATATGATCTTCATTAATTATTCATATAATATAGATAATATATATATATATATATATATATATATATATAGAAGAAAAGCTCCGTTTACAAATCATGGAGGTGGGTTTGTTGTCATTTCTTAATTTCATACTTATTATATTATATTATAGGGGCCTGTTTGTTACATGGGAAAAAGGAGGATAGGATAGGAAAATACATTCGGCATTTCTTTTGCATGTATTTGGTAAGTCAATTGAAATTTAGGATAATAAATCCTGGATTTCTGTTTTTTCAAATTTTTACCTACGCTCTCATCCCACTAAAATCACTGGATTTCTTCGGAAAATAAAATTTTTACCTAACCCAATATTGGTGAGACCCATACCACAGAGTCTACGAGCTCTCTCTCTCAGCCATCACCCCATCGTTGCCACCGTCTCTCGTACTCACAGAGCCGTCGTCGCCACCGTTTCTTACACGCATGCAGCCGATTTATGGTTATGTGCTTCCCCAGTCCAATCCGTTGATCAATGCTTCGATCTGTCGTGGCCACACAGAAGAAAAATCCTTCTCGGCGTAGCTTCAGATCTGGCTTACCTCCACCAAGAATGCGAAAACCAGGTCATTCATAGAGACGTCAAGACCAGCAACATAATGCTAGACGAAGGATTCAATGCCTGTTTGGGCGATTTCGGTTTAGCAAGACAAATCAAGCATGACAAGTCACCGAACGTGACGGTGGCCTCTGGAACAATGGGGTATTTGGTGACGGAGTATCTCCTAACGGGAAGAGCTTCAGAGAAAACGGAAGGTCCTCGAGTTGGCGAGTGGAAGACGACCTATTGAGAGAGACGTCACAGGGGTTGGTAAAGTGGGTGTTAGCAGCAATTTGGTGGAGTGGGTTTGGAGCTTACACAGAGAAGGAAGGTTGTTTATGGCGTCCGATTCGACACTAAGTGGTGAGTTTGAGGAAAGCAAGATGAGGAAGGTGTTACTTGTTGGGTTAGCTTGCTCGTACCCTGACCCATTGGCTAGCCAACCATGCATGAGAGGTGCGGTTCAGATGCTAATTGGTGAAGCCGAAGTACCATTGCCGAAGCAGAAAAATCTGTTAAATTTTAATAATTAATATATTATTAAAAATTAATTATTAAAACATAAATTATATTTTAATTTATATAAATTATAAATTATATTTTAATTTATATAAATTATAAATTATTTTAATTCATATTTCATATTAAAATATAAATTATATTTTAATAATTTAAATATTAATTTATATTCATCAAATATTAATATATATAATTTAATTTTTTATCTGAACACCATCAAATACTAAATAACACTATTATAATTTTATTTTTTCTTATCCTATCTTTTTAATTTTTTTTAAATTCTTTTTCTATCCTTTTTTTTTTTTATCCTACCTACCAAACCAGCCCCAGATGTTATATATTAGATAAGAGTTAGGGGTCAAAAAGAGGACGCGGGATGGAGAAGTTTTGGATGCCGTCCATAAAGTGCGTGCAGACATCGAAGCATATGCTGCTGAATTACACTCCATCCTACTATATATGTACACGTATAGCATTGTACACGTTTTGTGATCGATGATACACTATTTACAGTAGACTAGTACAAATCTATCCTATTTACATTATACACATATATAGTCTTAGATGGTGATCATTAGGAAGAAGATGGAGTAGAGAATTACATGAGAGCTTAATAATTTGCAAGCAGCAGCAGCGGAGAAAAATAAAGCAGGGGAGCTAGCTAGTGCTGGTGGTTATTCGAGAAATATATCACTATTAAAATGGATAATTGATTACCACAATGTAATATAATATTTAACTTCTTTTCTTGTACTATATTTATCATTTTTCAGACAGACCACATGTGTGTCTTACTTAATTAGAAACCTGCTTACATGGATTAGTCGCAATAATGCAAAGTGTGAGTAGTTAATGTAACCCCATTAATTTTCCAATTTGGCATGGTCACGGGTGACGACACTTGATTGGTGAACCCCACCCACCCACGTGCTTGCTTTTTCTTCTTTCAAGAACAGTCAGACTTGGTGAGCAAGTTGAAGAATAAATAAAAATCACCAAAAAAAAAAAAGTTGAAGAATAAATAAAAATGAACACAAGCTGGGCTTGGTGAGCAAGGCAGATCGGAATAGACAATATTATATGGATAACTCTATAAAACAAAATTAGAGGGATAGAGCGCTGCGATCCCCATTTCCCATTTTGCATATATAAATTAAGCACAAACCCATTCACCATATTGCAATAATATTTAGGTGCAGACGATTGGGTCATCATATGTGACACTCTCTCTGACATGTAAGTATCGCTGTGTGCTGTAATTAACATGGAGCTCATGAGTTTCTCTAAATTTTATTTTATGAGCTACTTGTAGTATTATAGCTGGTGTTAGTTACGGTAGAGATCATCGGAGCCGATGAAAAGGAGGACGATGATGATATGTAATTGGTTCGCTCGTCGTTCGTAATGGCAAAATTGCCTTGACGACTCCTTCTCCATATATCTGAGTCCTCTGTATCATGCATATTAATCACCAAGTCTACGTACCTCCTATATTTTCTTCTTTTTCCTCTCTTCTCCTTCTTCTCCCTTCTTCTTCCATTTTTCTTTTTTTTTTTTTGTGATTGACCTCTGTGTATATATATATATATTTGGTGTAAATATGTGTAAATATATATATATTTATATTTGGAAATGACTTTTATATATTTCCTGTTATATAATATATATATACATGTTATATATCTTATATTTTTTACAGTAATACCTTCAAAACTATCATAAACTCGTTAAGATATTAATGTCAAAAATCTATATACTATGGTATAGATATATTTTATATAAAGGTTATTATTTTGGGAGGATGGAGAATATAATATTTTGATTTGGGTGTGTAATTGGCCTTATGGCTATAATAAGTTGAGTTTCTGTTTCTTTATTTTTTTTTAATTAAAATTTTTGTGTGTACCAGGATGAAGAATCCAAGATGATATTTTTGGGGTTGAGTTTTTATTTTTTTTTTCTTTTGTTCATATAGAATATATAAAATCGCTATAATTATGATTGCTGCCATTAAATAGATCCTCATTAAATCAAAAAGGTAATGTGAAAGCTTTACAAGATGTAATGTAGAGTTAGAATATTAGTAGAGGATGTTTTTCATATATATGTATATATATATATATACACGAGGATAACCTTATATAATCCAAGATTAGAGGAGGATATACTTTTCCCAGATCGATCGGGGAGACGAAGGAAGAAAGGAAAGACATACCAATGAAAGGATAGGAAAGACAACGCCCTTAGGAGGACACGGCGATAGGAAGACAAGGAAAATAAGAACAAAATTGAGAAGAAAAGAAAAAAAAATGAAAAAAAGAAGAAGGGATCTCCACAATTCGACAGCCACAGATACAGAGACAGAGACAGAGATAAAGTAAAAACATTATATAAAAATAATTTTAAAAAATAATAATTTTAAGAAAATAATTTTATCTCTTTTTTTTTTTTTTTTGGCTCTCTCTGTGGCAAGCATCTAGCTTCAAAAGGTTTGATGGAAATCTTTTCCATGACTGAAAACATCGGCAAAACCAGGAGAAATGCCGGCGACAACAACACCAATAAGGAGGATCTGTGGTTGCAATCGGATCCATCACCTATCCGCGATGCTCAAATATTAACGATTAAAAATACAAAAACAGTGATTTCTACCAAAGAAAAAAATAAATAAAAACAGTGATGTAGGAGGGATCAAAAGGGTTGTGATTCTTGCAACAAGAAAGCAAATAAACATAAGGGGCAAATTATTTAATTTTGTGTTATAAAAGTACAATTTGGGTTGGGCATCAGAAAGGATAGAAACATGTCATTGCACAGTTGAAAATTAATGAATGGCGCTATGAAAATTTGAATTTGGAAAACAGGGGAAGAAAGTCTAGAGCACCAAAAGCAACCTACCTAGTGTTTTCTACGTAGTAATGAATTTTGCATGCCCTCTTCTTTATTGGCTATAATGAGCAGTTTAGCTGTCAAATCTCTTCTCTAACTACAAAGTTAATTTTGTGGGTGGGTAATCCCACTTAAGTAATACGGCTAATTGTATTTGGATTTCAAATGAAGTATTTCATTCGCCCAAAAAAAAAAACCGTATGCTGGTTACATTGGTGCGATTGATTGGATACACATGTGTCTTTTAGTCTCTACTATAAAATTGAATACCAACTAATGTGGAACTAGGAAGAATCCACGAATGGAAAAATTTAGTGAAGCTTACTTACATGCATTAACCGTAATTAATAAATTTTAATTGCTACGTGTTTTATGTCTCTAAGTAGCTGGAAATGGTTTTGTTCGACTCAAGTCTTCATCCAACCAACTTCATATGAGGATCTAGAATAAGATTCTCATTGTATGGGTCTCTTCCAAAATTAAAATTATCCATTTTATTTTTCTCTCTTTTCAATAAATGGGTATCACATCATTTAAAATTTAAATGATCTATTAGTATAAATTGTTACGTACTTTAAGAGGTTAAATAGTTTAAAAATAAAGTGGAATTCATCTATTGGAGAGACAGAAAATGAGACAATAAATGAGACATATGATTTGAGTTTATTTTCTCCTATATATATATATATATATATATATATATATATATATATATATATATATATATATATATCTTATTAGTTCACATGCATCCTATTGGTTGGTTAATTAAAGGCTTTGAGGTACGTACATATGGAAGTTTAAAAAGCCAATTAAATATTAATAAAACCATATTATTATTAAAATATATATTTCTTGAGCCAATTAATTGATTAGAAACATTATGGAACAAATCGAAAGAGTAAAATATAAGGTAGCTACAATACGTGGGTGTGTCGCAGAGCCTTGTTGTTCATTGTAAGCGTGATCACCATTTGAATTATGTATTAGATGGGCAAAACTACTTTGAATTCTGCCAAAGAATAATTGGCAACGACGAGTACTGATAAGCAAAGTCAGAGAATTGATATTAAGACCTCAACAACCCTCCCAATTCACATGTATTAATGTTATTACTCGTAGTGCCACCTCTTCTTCCTTGTTTGGCGTGGTCGCTACGTATATACATGCATGTTTCTTCTTCTTCTTCTTCTTCTTCTTCTTCATTTTCTTATTTTTTTCAGGCGTGATCGCCACACTTGACTAGTTACCAAACAATATTTGATGGATTTTTCTACTAATAAAAACAATTCTTGGTAACCAAGCATAGACGAATATAACCTCTCTTTCAATAATGACTTATAGAACAATATATTAATTAGTTAATAAAACCAAGTATTTAAAAATAAGAAAGACATTTTCCATTAATTATATATATATAAAATGTACATAAAAACATACATATAAAGCAGAAAATCTCTGTATACTATACAAAGAGTTTGCATTGGTTTTTGGGGTATGAGAGTACGTATATGTAATTGTCAAAATGTGTGTACGTATAGAATTTACATGGAGTTGGGTTTGTCATTTCTTAATTTCGATGTTGATACGATTGATGGAGATGTTTTGGATCGCTCGTATAGTGCATACGCATATGCCTTTTTCTGGAACCTTTTTTTTTTACTTCGAATATGTTTGAATTTATGTGTGATTCATTAGTTTTGGTAAAAGGAGTCAGAGGGAGGGGACAATGAAGAAGATGTTGTTCGGTTCTCTCTCGTGCATAATGGCATAACTATTACTGCCTTGCCGACAGTCCAATTCTCCTGCAATATATATATATATATATATATATATATATTTTACATACTTATATAAGTTAACAAGATTTCGGTACCAGCACCAATTTACTTTTTTTTTTTTTTGGGTAAATTAGCACTAATTTACTTGATTTAATTCTGCCGATATATTACACTACTCCATAACACTATATACCTACATGTGTAGCACATTGTGCGTTTCGTTTCAACGATATATATTTTTACAGCTAATTTAAGGTAGATTGGTATACATCTATTATACATGTATGCGCAGACACATATGTCAGATTATTTTATGGTACATGGATATATTCATGTAATCATATATATAAAACAGTTTCTGATATTGGATTATAATAGGATATAGACCAGTTTTTGGCAACACATATAAAGAGGTACGTAGTCTCAATTTTATTAAGCGTGATAATATTGGTCTATCAATTAATTATAGATGTTTGCCTTGAGTTTTGATTTACAGTTTCAGATAAAACACAAAAACACAGGACAATGGAGATGTGGAAAGGGTGATTTGGTTTTGGAAGGAACACAGTGTAAGCTGGTAATCATTATAAGGAAGAAGTTGGAGTTGGAGTAGAGGGTTAACGTGGACAGCTATAGCTAGTGCCTACTATTACAACCAATAATTAATTACCACATTATTGTATATAAATTATACTTTTTTATGCTATGTTTTGTAATTTTTTTAGGGACAGACCATAAACATGTGTTTTACTTTATCAGAAGGCGGTTTGTCATCTATTTGATTGCTCCCGATATCATTTGAATTCCTGATTTTCCATTTGGGCACTTTATCAACCTTATCCAACTGTTTGATTGGTTCTCCTTACTTTAGAATAGTCAAAGGCTTGGAAGGCAAGGCGGAGAATATTCAATACTATATGTAAAGAAAACCATATGAAACAAAATTAGAAACGGATCCCAATTTCCCATTTTTCATATATAAATTGAACACTTACCCGTATGCATCGGGTAGTCTAATCTGATCTCTCTCACAATCTCTGTGCTTGTTTGTGTTCCTAATTTAACATGGACCAGAGTTAAGTGCTTTCTCTTCTATTTTATTTTCTTCACGACCCACTTGCTGTATTATATATGCTGTTAGTTTATTATTTTATTTTATTGTTGAAGAAATATATGTATGTGTATATATATATATATATATATATATATATATATATATATAATATAATTTATATTAAGGCTGTGAGTATGGGAGGACGATGAAGATAATATTTCCATGCGTAATGGCTTAAATAGCCTTGCCGTGTCATTTATTGACAATTGCTGACATCGTCTGAGTCCTCCCTTGCCGATAATAAAATTAGGTCTACCTCATTCTCAAAGCAGCTTTTTCTATTTTCTTTTTGTTTTTGTTTTTTTTTTGGGTACGCGTGAAACATAAAATTTTCAATGCAGCATTCTTTTTTCTTTTTCTTTTTTTGAAATTAAACAAAAAAATAAGATTCTTATGTAATTAATAGATTCTAAACCGAAGAATTCATTGACCAAAACACCAAAGACAATAATATTGTCCTTATTTTATTTGAAAGAGATAAGAAGCTGTTTTTACATATGTCAAAAGCAAATCAGGTTTACAGGCTTCACTCATAATCTCTAATGGACTTCCAAATTAATGTGGAAATGAGTTCCAATTTACATTTTTTTTTTCTTTTCCATGTAATAATATTTTTGTGTTGTCAATTTCAGAGGACAATGAAGATTAATCCAAGATGATATTTTTGGTTCGATCATTTAACGGTTTCTCTATTAATATGTATCAATTTTCTTCTCTGCTGTTTGGTTCAAATAGTGTAAAAAGTGGTACAAGTAATAATAAGATTGCTGCTACAACTAAATTGTCACTCATTGTTGCCACTACCCAATGATGTAAAAAAAAGAAAGATTGCATGTAAAATAGCTTTACAATATGCAGAGAAATGGGCAGAATATTTTTCATACTTGGCATGAATTTTGAATCCACTCCTTCACATCTGTGCATGGAGCAGTAAGCATTACCGTCCTGTGAATAGTGATTATTATTTATAGTTGTATAGACGTAAATATTGATTAAAAGGGCTCTAATCAAACGAAAATGATTCAGTGCAATTAGAGCTAATCAACGAGCTCGGGGCTTCAATTGCTGGTGATTGATTGAGCGACAAGGTAACAACCAACAAAGCAAAAAAAATTTATATAACAATGAAGGCAAGTTCGAAACCACATTTACACTTTCACAGCATACGATTGTAAGAATGGGTGGGGGACTTGAGACACTTTATATAGACCAACACATAAGACATTAATCTTAATCTGCTATACTTAAAAAGACCAAACTACAGAAGCTGAAACTAGGATACAAATTCTACACTAGAGGCTGAAAGAGGATGAAATTACACATTAGCATCGTGATGAGTTTGATTAAGCCCCTGGTTCTTGTACAATACTATGCTACCATAGATTTCCCTAAAAACTGTCAGACCAAACGAATTTTATTTCACCCCGACAAGATCAAGCACTTTAGCAAATTGCAAGTGAGGAAAGTGGGGGTGGGTGGGTGCTTACCCAGTACTATTGCGAGACGAGCCTCCTTGATTTGCCAAGAAACGAACAACAACACAAGTTATATTATCAGCACTCCCTCTCTGATATGCTTCTTGCATCAGCCTCTCTGCAGCCTGCTTTGGCTCCTGAATGGGCTTAATCATTGCAACCGCCTCCTGAGAAATTTTTTTACAAAAATATCAGTCAGCCCAGAAGGGATCAAAAAGTTTGTGATTCTTACAATACAATAGCAAGCAAAGATGGCGCAAAAAACCTAGTTTTATGTTCTGAAAGGAAAAACAACCCCATTCCGCCCTACACAAGGGCATCACAAAAGACGTACAAAAGGATAACATATAGAACATACCTCATTGGAGACAACATCCCACAAACCATCACTTGCAAGAATAAGGAACTCCAGAGAGCTATCTATCCTTTCCTCCTGCATAGATGAAAATTAACCAATTACTATGAAAATCTGAAATTGGATAACAGGGGAAGAAAGTCTAAAGCATAAAAAGCAACCGACTCTTTTCTATCAGAAAGAAACTATTACATATGATCAAGCAATCATCCTAAAAGTGCTTAATGAATGACATTCAGCTAGAAGAGGTCTCGATATAAGGTTAACCATATTTTGGTGAACAAAATATGAGCATGTAAAAGATACATGAACATCAATGAATTTCTTACAGAAGACACAAGGAGTGCATGCTCTTATAATTCATATACTAAGATTAACATATTTGAATCAATCATCTAAATAATCTAATGTATCTTGATTTTTAGCTTCAATGATTTTTCCACTCCTTCTCTAACTATTGAATGTTTAAATAAACAGAAATGCAGACCATAGCCTAGAAAGCTAAATCACTTAATACATGTCTAAGTAAATATTAACATTAGAATTCAGACCTGAATTTCTGGATCAGCAACAACATACTGCTTCAAAAGCCTATCACCAAATGCACGAGAAACAGCAAGAACACCTCCGACTCTCCAAGTTCCTGTTAATACATTCTCAGTCATCACAAGTGCAAGCAACTTCCCAGAACATGAAAAACATTTACAATCTATTGTGCAAAACTTACCAGCCCACATCACAAACCCTCCTGCATCCTCAATTCGTTGCCGCTCATCAGTTTGATCTGGCTTGTGATCTCTTGATGCAGCAATTGCTGCAGGAAATCACAAGTTGGAATCACATGCAAAAACATGAAACAAGTGAACATCATGAAAGTAATTATTCTTTAAAAGGAGATTTGCAACAACAGAAATATTTTAGCTTAGATCTTAAGATAAAGAAACGCACTACCAATAAAACTGGTCATGGTCTTACCATTGCCACCCCTGCATATTACAGCTCTGGAATCCCCAACATTTGCAACAAGTAAACGATCGCCAACTAAAATGGCTGTAGAAGCAGTAGACCCAGCATCCCTGTTCTGATTGTTTTCTGATTTCAGAAATTCGGAGTCTGTGTGGCTATATGCATCAGCTGCAAAAAAAGGAAACTTAACAATTCCTTCATTGAAATAATAAATTTCATGGAATCATGGTTACCAGTTACAGACAAACCTATAGCAGATTTGGTGTCAGAAATAAACTTTGGATGCTTGATCAAATTACTAAAAAGATTTTGCTTGACATATTCAGCTGCACGAGCACCCCCATGACCTGAACAACCATAAGACAAAATGAAGAGTATATGAAGATAATATTCACGTATAGGTAGGTATGTCTGTGTGTTCCAAGCACAACCAGCCAAGCACATAATTCATGCATTCAGGAGGTTAATACTATTAAGTACTATTGTGAAATATATCGGAACAAAAACAAAAAGACATAGTTAACCTGTCAAGCGGCTCGAATACCTCCATAAAATGTGTTTTTGTGCGAGTATGTGTGTGTGTGTGTGTGAGAGAGAGAGAGAGAGAGAGAGATGGGAATTACCATCAAAAACTCCAAAGAGACCAACTATCTCCCCATCCACGCCATCAATTCTCGTCTCAAAAAAATCTTCCATTGAAGACCTTTTCCCAGGAGAGCTCGCATATCCATAGCTGAACTTTCCATTCTGACTGTTAACACAATTAACATCATACTTAATGTCGAAAGGCTCCGCAATCAATCTTATTATTGAACATGACAGTTAATGTTAAGACCATAGAATAAAGTATTTCACATCAGTATCCAATTAATAAGCAGCATCATGAACCAAAATTTCAGAGCCTGTACATGAATGAAATCAAGTAAAATCTCAATACGTTTAAATTAACCAAAACCAAAATGAAGCTATCATTCAATCAACTATCAATAGGAAAACAAGCTATACAATAAATTATCTGATGAGTTGCCACAAAAATCTACACATGCAGAGAGAGAGAGAGAGATTCCTATCTCATTTGGTCCCATCTTGCAGCATACTACTAATTGACATGGAGCATAACATAATACCAAATTAATACTTAACCCATTCAGTACCAATAACAAAACCTTAAACACCAATGAACTTCAAAGCAATGCACAAATGTCAATTTCTAGTTTTAAACATCACAAATGCAAAGTACAATCATCAGCAGAAACAGTCTAAATTATCCTCTATCACAAAGGTCCCGACAATGCCATTGTCGGATCTACCAAGAAAGATCCAGCAAGAAGTCAGGCCTGTCAAAAGAGAGCGAGAAAAACAAGTTAGGCTCCCCTAGGTTGCTGACCCATATTACACTTGCATATGGTTTTATCTCATCTTGTAAAGGCACTGCTACTAGTAGGCAACATGCACTTTGAAATAAATGCAGGACAAGTTAGCCAGTAGCACACCAACAAATAAT
This sequence comes from Rhamnella rubrinervis, assembly GCA_007844105.2. Taxonomy (NCBI): domain Eukaryota; kingdom Viridiplantae; phylum Streptophyta; class Magnoliopsida; order Rosales; family Rhamnaceae; genus Rhamnella; species Rhamnella rubrinervis. The sequence continues at coordinate 4,191,839 of CM017581.2, forward strand.
ACTTCGCAAAATTGAAACCAACAAAGGAAAAAAAAAATGACGGAATACTTTTTAAGAAAGAAGTCGAACCTTCCAAAATTGAAGAAAATTCACTTATTGTCGCATCCCATATATCACTTTGCCTTTTCTAGGTATTCATTTATGATTATCGATGTATAGTTATCTCCCTCATTACCAGAAAACATCCAGTTGTCATAAGAATTCTGAATATACGTTTTCTAATCTTAACAGCTGTCCTAAGACTGCGAAAAGAATACGTATAACGTTACGCTACCATATTACAGACAAAACCTATAATCTTAACAGCTGACGTCTCCTAAATGATATCATCAGAAGCAAAATAATAAATGTCACTTCATGTCTCTGCAATGCAATAATTGCGCCATAGTTCCTAAATTTATCATTTTTTTATGAAGGTCAGTAATAATTATTGTCAAGCAAGCTTAAACGCTAAACCAGAAAAACATACTCCTTACTCCTTATTATACACCTAATATCCTAAATAGCTGTGAACAAAACCTACTTTGAAATCAGCCCTTCTCTGGAGGGTGTAAGACACGATTAAATACATAAAATCTTAAATAGCGCAAAGTTGATCAGCATCCATCCCAAAACAGAAGGTACATAATCAAATGGCTAACATCACGATTTTCATTGAATATACTTACCAAAAACAAATAGAACCAAGCAGAATGTATTAAATAAGATTCGGGGAAAAAAAAAAGACCCAAAAGGCTACCAATTAAAACATAATCAGATCTAACCAGCATATTAATGGAAACAAAGAACTAACCTGAGGCCACCACCGCTGACGGGTGCATCGTCAGCATGAACCTGGCTTGAAGATGTCAAAACTGAATTGAGATAGCCCATGTTATTGCTCGAATAAACGAACTGCCCTCCTCTTATTTGTTTGATCGAAATGAGACAATGAAATACAACAGCTACAACAATTGGAATAAATATAAATTTGACGATAACCAAGGAATAGCCTATTTTGAAACGCTAATGAAGCCCAGGGACCACAGGATCATTTCGAAATTACGAATTATCGAGCTTAACCTGCCAAAAAATAAACAAATTGAAACAGAAAATCAAATTCAAATTATAGGATCAAATACATGGATCTTATTGTTCTAGCTACACGAACAGCATATTCAACACCATAAAAAAAAGAGGTAGGACCTATAATCTACAAAATTAAATCTTAATAGAAAGAAATAAGGACCCAGTAAAAATTTTACAGTCAATCATCAATTAAGAGAAGGAACTGATGAAATAGATAAAGTTGCAGAGATAGAAAAAACAAGTACCTGAAGAAAGAAAGAGGAACGAAATGCCATAAGAAGGAATTTAAAGGGAGAAGTTAAAGCGTTGAGAATGACGAAAAGGTAGTGAGAAAGACAGATAAGAAAGCTTTTAGAGAGAGGGAGAGAGAGGAAGAGCGATGGCAAACCAAAGAAGAAGATTCTGCTTCTTTTTTTGGTTTCAGTTTGGTTTTTGTTTGCTGGCCATCGCCAGGTTCGGGAAAACAAAAATCAAATTTAAAAAAAAAAAAACGAAAATTAAAAAATAAAAATAAAAGATGAAAACAAATAAATAAAATTAAAACACAAATAAATTAAAACAGCAACAAAAAATAATAATAATAATAATAAGAGTGCTCAGAGATGAGTTAGTTGGATTCATACTAAAACTGGGGAGCTTTTCATACGCGTCGCCGAAGCGCGAGGCGATCTTAAAATTGGGGACCGAGTCAATGCCCAAAATCGGAGCGATTAAAACCCGATTGGACCGGCCTATCCGGTGGATGAGCCACACACGTGGCGCACATGCATGAGGTGGTGATGGACCCGACCTTATGCTATGTGAGCTACACCTTATATTTCCCTCACAGCTTCTGTATGAGGACAGCCGCTGTGAAGCTTGGGATGACTGGGATTCGATTGTTTGACTTTTCGTTGTTTGTGTGGGTTCCACTGTACACGTACCCTTTGTGTGCACACCATTGTGTATTGACTCCGTCAACCCCGTAAGTGTCATCGAATTTTAATAATACCACTGTAAATACTCACCCATAAATATTTTAAATATTAAATAATAATTAATATGACTGACAATTATAAAAATATAAGAAATACATTTTTACGTTCTTAAACCCAATTCAATGGAATTTAAGAAATACTTTTTGCGTTCTTAATCCCAATTAAATGGAATTTGTCAAGCTTTTATGTACTTAGAAGCGACAATAAGTACAACAGAAGTAACATAATTGAAATGATTCATATTCCATTAAATTACATTTGATTATTTTTTATTAGCTAGAAGTTAAGAAAATTCCCCAAGCTGGAGTGATATAATTACTGTGCATAGAGCTATCCAACCTATAACAACTCAAGAAAATTATGGTCATCAAAAAGATCACCAACGTTGTTTCTTTGTACAAATTCAGTCATTATATCCCAATCTCCATTATTGCACAAAATTCATCCAGCCAAATAAAAGTAAAGGGACAAGGGGACAGGTAGAGATTAAAAGCTTGATTTTTAATAAAAAATAATTTACAACTTTAATTTTCTTGCCTTGAAATCAAAACCCAGTTTCCTTTGACCAAATGGGTCCTCAGATTTAGTTGTCTCTAGTAGCTACTGACCGCTGAGATTAAGACACATGAGGCTATATAATATGTTTTACTACAATTAAAATAACCAATCTGATTAAATATATGAAGACAATAAAAAAAAATAAAAAAAATTCAATTGTAATATCAGGGAAATACCTGGCTTATTGTAATTCGAACATGTGGCGGCTTTCAGTTATCTGCTCCTTCATTCAAGATTCGGAGAGCTCTTGTTCAAGCTCTAGTAACCATTCCACCATGGCCTAAGATCATTCATTATGCTATTTGAATCTTGAAAAAGATGTGATCGGTGATATTGGTATGATAGGATATATATATATATATATATTGATTGTCAACATCATTTGTGCTTGCTTCCTTTAAAATTATTTCTAATTTCTATGTGTCATCCATTTATCTCTTAGAGGAAACAATCCAAATCCAACTGGATGAGGACAAAGATCTGACACCATTAGTATCAGCAACCCCAGTGAGAGATGAATTATTGAATCCTCATCTAGTCCCACAAATTAGTGAGAATATACACATACCAAAATGATTATTATTGCTCAGATAAAATACGTAATTCCATTTTCATTAAATAACCATTCATTCCTGACCTCATACAAATTGCAGCAAGACGAGTACAATGGCAATCAACGAAAATGAAAGCTTTCTAGATATTCATAGTCTTTTCTGGTTCCTCTTAGTCCCCGTCAGAAGGGGAACGAGGAGGGCGTCAAGTTACTATACGTGTAGATTTTAATGAAATAATAACTATTCAAATAATTAAAATAATAATAATAATCAAAAGAAGAGTTTTTTCTCTCTCTCATACTCAATAAAATAGTAAAAAGGAATGAACTTCCATGTTAATATCTTTAGTATATATACAAGCCTGGAAGCCTTGTGGGGCGGTACCATATCACAAGGAAAGCAGTTCCAAAAAGTAGGTGCCGACAAAACTTGTTATAACATTATTAAACGTCATAATTCTTCCATTTTTGGTTCTATAATTCTCAAAGGTGACTAAAATGTCGTAATTGGAACAGTTCGAACAGTATCTATTTCATCCACTTGTGCAACAATCTTGAAATAGAAAGCCAAAGAGTTTCTGGAGTTTTACGCTTAAAATGAATGAATAAGGCTGAAAAGATGTCTAAAGTAAATCCATGAACCTCAGGTTTCAATACCATGCGTAGAAGCATTGCCGTCCACACCTCAGGGGCCATTTTTATAGCTTGACAGAGACACCGAAACCCGTTGGAAACTCTCAGGAGCATGTCAGGTCCCTGGTAAAATGTACAGATAAATTTCTAAGTAACCCCACCATGTACCTACTTCTCTTACAAGTAACTTTTGAGTGAAATCATTCTATTTGGTAGATGCTATAAACTGTAAGATTAATTATACAATGAAATGAAACCAACCTCGGGTTCTCTTGTCTCAAGCCTATCTTTTGACATGCAACCAGCAACTTCATCCTCCATAAATGCATCGGCCGCACTAATTATATCCCGGAGAAGGAAAACACGCACCCTCTGACCCTTCTCAGATAGAATGAATTGCAATAGATCTTCAGTGGCAGAAACAACAGAACGCATGTCAAAAGATTTCCATCCTAGAGGATTCGTTGAGTTCTCCTCCAAATTGGTGGTTTCTTCAGCGGATTCAGAAGCCTGTTCAGATATAGCTGCTATCTGAAACAAGCTAAAGATGCCTGATGAGTAATACTGGAAGTAAATAGAAAACAAAATATTGGAGTACTCAACGAAATTATACCAAAAATATATATTTTTATCAGAAAAATGTTCAATTCGAGTGGAACCATAAATAATAAATTGGTTTTAAGGAAAAAGTCCTCAAAATATTTGTTAAAAGTAGAAGGAAAAACCCAACCTCAACTAGATGGAATTTATGGGTTTCTGTTTTTCATTTATGAGGTTTTCTCAAGTTAGACGCCATATCTGAGTCGCAATGTGCTTACCTCAGACATAGAATAAGGGTAGCCTATACTCTTCCTCAGACCCCCCATCACACTAGATTACATGACTTATGAAGCATGAAGTAAATCACATCCAAAAAGTTCATTGGCAAAAAAAGAGATTAAACTGGATACTCATCAAACTTGTACAGTGAACATTTATGGACTTATGAGAAAAGCAGGCAAAGAGCACTTATATGTATCCAAGTGAGTGAAAATGTTTACGTATATAAATGTATGTAAATATGCTTGTATATAATATAAATGTACACCGCATTGCATTATAAAGGACTGAGAGAGGAGAAACAAACCAAGCGCTCTAGCCGGTTCCACCTTATCGATCCATTGTTACGGATGAGAAGCTCCCTCAAAATTCTTCTCATATCAGGATTTGGGTCTGCCAAGAGTTTTCCTATGACAAAAGGGTATGCGCTCTCAACAACTTTGAAATCAGGATCCAGAACTTTTGCTGTGCCTTCAAGTGATCCTAACGCTCTTATTACTAGAGCATAGTCTGGAGGAAGAGAAAAGTTGAATTCATACATAACGTCATATAATTGTTCCATTATTCCCTGAAATCCAAAGCAACAATAATATTAAGGTGGGACAGAAAAAAGAAGAAAAGATTTTGATGCCAAAAAGAGTGTGTTAGAGAATTAGTATGTTAGTGGACTTCTGTATGATATATGAATATTATCTTTTGGTATGTGCTAGCGAAAATGTTAGTGGATCTTTGCACATTATGTGAATATTACCGCACCACACATATACATCTGGTAGCACTCACTTTACAAAGTTCATATATTGTTGAGAGAGACCAAATGCACAAACCTGAAAATCTTGAGAAAGTTTGGATCCATAAACAAAGGATGCTTTCAATGCATCTGAAACTGATTGTATATCAACCCCTTCAGATATAAATCCCAAAGAAAGAAAATCATTTGCCAAACCCAGTGAGTCACGATTAACAAAGTGCACAAGCTGAAAGAAAAGAAACTTATCAACACACAGAAATCACAGGTCAAACCGTAAGCACAGTCATACACTAGAGGAGAAATAAATAGAAGTTAAATACTTAGAAAAACAACTTTGAGAATGATCATATTTTAATGAAGAATGCTTTTGGCACTATCTATGCCATAAACAAATGCTAATAGCTCAACTCGGAAAAATTACTAGACCTACAACTGTTGAGAGTTGTTTCCTGGAGTTTATACCACTTGAATAAGTCCTACACGGTAATGTCGAGGAATATCCCCCATCATTCCAAAATCAAAATAAGCAAGAAATCCACTCTCAGTTGCAACAAGGTTTCCTGGATGTGGATCAGCATGGAAAAATCCCACCTCAAGCAATTGTCTCAAAGAGCAATACAATCCCTACAAAGACAAATAAAAGGAAGATAAAATTTTTAAAATCGACAGACGAAGCAAAAACCATAAATCCAGTATGCCTGATTGACCATATACTTATGTTTCCAAAAAATAAATGATTAAAAATACCAGTCCATAAAATGTTTTATGATTCAGCCCAATACCTGGTCAATTAGTTCCCTTCTATCCAAACAAGCCTTCTTTAAGCGAATTTCATCTGTAAGCTTAATTCCATCGACCCATTCCATTGTAAGCACAGCCTTGCGGGTAAATTCCCAATATATTTTTGGAACTTTAACATAATGCCCTTTTTGATGTTTGACGGTTTCTCCCACTGTAGCATTTTGATACTTACTTTGACCATCACCTGAAAATTCAAACTCTTACAAAGAAACTAAGCTTGAATTAATAAACTTAAGAGCATTAATTTCTAGTTCACATGAAAACATCCACAAGATGAGGTTCTCAGCCTAAGTTCATCTTAAATAAATGATATACTAATTGGACTAGCCTGCATAACAAAAGTGATCCAATAAAAAGCAGAAAGTTGGTTGCCGCAGCAAATGGGTAATCCCATATACAATAGGTGTGTATCTAAGAACTTACATCGGTGTGAACCATATAAAGAAGCAAAACGCTCAGCATTTTTTGCCTCTAGGATGTAGTCAATTTCATCAAACATGTGCCTTACCTGTTCATTTGAAAGAGGAAAAAAACCCATGAGAACACATGTTAAAAATATATAAGAAAGAGCATGAATATACATAAAACATGAGCAAACAACTTAGTAACACCAAACAGAAAAAAAGGAATTGAAACTATGAGATAACATTTCTATATGAGATAACATTCCTCTAAAGTTCAATGATACAGAAGGCTCACCATTTCATTCACTGCTACTAAAAGATCTTTACGGGCCTTGGCAAATCGCTTTAATTGGCCCCCAATCATATGGAATAACAAGGCATCGAGGGTCAATGAAAGCGAAATACCAGGCCTTTGTACTTTAACAGCTACCAGCTCTCCAGAATGCAGATGAGCTGCAAAACTTGAAACAAACAAAACAATAATTTAGCTTGAACTTTCCACAAAGATAAATATCCTTCTTGGACATTTACATAGAAGATGGAGGAGGAATGAAATACATTCCAAAAAAATGTATCTATCTTTTAACTAGAGAAGAGCTATCTAACCTTTATAAACCTGCCCTAAGGATGCTGCTGCGATGGGCTCAGGACTAATGTCTGCAAAAAGCTGTGAAATGGGAACACCCAACTGGGTTTCAATTGATTTAATTGCCACACGAGTTGGAAATGGAGGTATTTGGTCCTGGCATATTAGAATAGCTTCAATATGTGAGAGATTAAAAACAAAATCATAAAGAAGCAAAAGGCAAGTTTAGTTAAATGACCAATAGCAAAGGAGCTAAGGGAAGAAAGAAATCTAGTAACCTGCAACTTAGCAAGCTCTTGGCAATATACAGTTGGTAATACATCTGGCCTAGTGCTCAGAGCCTGCCCAAGCTGTAATTAAATAAAATCCATTAATTGTGTAATTTTTCCATTGAACAATTCAATTGAGTTAAAATTTGCTCATTCAATTCTATATGCACCTCCTTTCGACTTTGACGTCTCATGTCACAAACATATCAACGCAAAGACAAAAACAAAAAACAAATAATTTCAGTGTGATATTAGAGGAACAAATTAATATATCAAACTGACATGAGCGATAAACAAATAAATTTTTCATCCATTTGGATAACAATCAAATTAATTGGTATGTTTTCATCTGCACTCATCTGTATATGCCCAAAGGAAAGGCACTTGATCTTTAAACTGGCTGCTACAATTGATCCAATCATTAATAAATTGACATGTTGAGAACAATATGAAGGCAGCTATGCATCCTTAAACATATGTAGGCAGAGATGAAATATCTAAAACATTTGATACATAAAGTCCAACAACATGAGAAACAAGGGAAGAAGTAAAGTCAAATACATCCAATTTTACTTACTGCTAAGAATAAAAATACATTAAATTTTGCATACAAAAAAATGACTTGCCTTGATATAGAAAGGTCCCAAGCGAATAAGAGTTTCACGAAACTGCAATAGATTGTATTAAAATTTCTGTAAATTTTTAGAAAGTCAAACCTCAACAAAATATCTCGTGAGGATGAAAAAGAGAACTTAGTATATGGTAACTTTATGATAAAATCAAGAACCATAAGAGTGTAATCACAACTAGGACACTGTAGTCTACCACTTGACAAATAAGTGGAGTCCAGAATTCTTGTAATGCTTTTATAGTATGTTGCTTGCATAGAGCAAGAAACAAATTATAAGTGGACATAAAGTAAACCAACTACAGAACATCACTTCCTGCAGAATGAATTAAAAGTGGTGTGATTGGAAGCTGAAATATACCATGACCATTCCTTTAGCATTGTTTTAATCCCTATTGCTTTCACTTCTAAATTCTTAATATATATTGCGGAAGCATATTTTGCTTTACCAGACTTCTCTACATCTAGAAGGCAACAAAGAACTAAAAGAAAACAATAGGACAACATGTAAATTTAAAAATGACTCAACTACCTTGATGGCACGTTTTTTGATGTCTTGAACAAAGAATCGCCAGATGGTTAGCTTCAAAACATGGAATGAAATAATTGCTGCTCTATAAAAAGCTAAAAAAGGACCAAAACGGAAGACAGCAGAAAAACTTTTCGAGCTATAAGTTCCAAGAGCATGACCAAATTCACTTTCTAGTGACTCCTTCCTCAACTTTGCATACTCTGCAGAGGGCGTTTCCCCATGCACACTGGTGAAACCGGTAGAATATCTGCAACAAAACGGACTACCATGAGCCTAGCGTAACAATTGTGGAGGAATAGAAAAACTTCAAAGGACATTAACGAATGAGTGAGGGCAACGGTAGAAACAAAGATGAGTATCAAGCATAGTTCAAGTAATCAACTTACAAATGCCGCGGTATGAAGTAACAGGGAAACAAATTCTCTGGTCTCCTCCCAATAACAAAATCTTCCTGAATTCTCAATGACATGCATTTCAGTAATACCGTCCTTGAGGTATTGTCATGTCGCAAACCTGAAAGGAAAACCCAATTCTGACTTATACATAAGTAGTTCAATGATCCAAATGGATGCAAAAACAGTCATAATCACTATGTGGAAACATAAACAAGTGTTACTTCAACAAATAAAATTTCTTTCTTCTCTTTTTGAAGCAAAAATTAGATAACAAAAATACCTTATGGACAACAAACCCTCAAATGCGCAGCTATCTTTTTTCTTTTCTTTTTTTCTTTTTCTTTTTTTTTTCTTTTCTTTTCTTTTCTCTAGAGTACAACTGATTGACAAGTGAATAAGATTAAGTTCAAGAGTGACGATCTAATTTTAATTAAAACAAACATAAAACTATATCAGAGCAACGCATCCTCCATAAACAAAAATTCTGTAAAATCTTACTAACGCAATCCAATTGCAAGATCAAGTTACGCTAATCGAATTAGAAAGCAGTTGCATTCATTGCATTAAATCGCTTTAACGCTATACAAACTAGCCCAAGGTTAATATATGGGCATCGTGCAAATGGTGAAGAAGCGAAACAGCAAGTCTCGGCTTCGCCACCGACTCACCGTTAAGAATTCATGCATCAATTTAAAATATCCAAACAATCCGCAGCCTCCATATTTTTTCCACAAATAATTAATAAAAAAGGGAAAAAAAAAAAAAAGAGAGTGGCGAAGGAGTAACAAAACTAGATTTAACAATCTCGTAAATCATTCAAATTTCACCAATAAAGAGTAAAAAACGGTACTTGGACGGAGCAATGTGGGGAGCCGGGGACGCTTCAGACACCCAAAGGCATTCCTCATTGGTGGTAAGCGCATAGCACAGGTGGAGTTAGGAACCCATCGGAGACAGATTTAGCACCACAGCTGTTTGAAATTTTGCGGGAGTGACGCTTAGCTCGAGACTGTAGTTATGCAGCCGCATTTCAGAGACGGGAGAGAGTTTGCTTGGACACGCAGAAACTGCCACGTTTTGGTCTACTTGGAACCACTAGAGACACCAACCCACCCGCCGTGAAACTTGTAGGTTCCTGAATAAAGGTTGGGCTGGATCAAGCCGGTGTCCAATTGGATTTGGGCTCTCTTCTGAGGCTTGGGTTCTAAGCCTGAACATACTCATATTTTTTTTCCCATTTATTCGAAATTCCTAAAATACCCTTTTCCCTTCTTCTTAATTTCTTGTCCTCACTCCTCCAACCAGCAGCCACAAACGGCCAACGGCCGCCGCAGGCATACAGCGAGAAAGGCGAGGTTGCCGCGGAAGATGTAACCGAAAGTTCTCTGTCGCCGAAAACTGCAACCTAGGAGCGACGGGTTTAAGATCTTCTTTTTGATTGTTGGGTTTTGAGATTTGAGAGCATAAAATTAAAATAGCAAAAAAAAAAAAAAAACCAAAGTAACGATGGCTGCTTGTTGAGCGCTGCCACAAACCTTTAAGGTAAACAGCCCGGCGCCGGCGATCATGGTGGAAGGGTTTGATAAAACCTAACCCTAATGTCCAAAAACAATAAACTTGAAGGATGAGGATATTTTAGTAAATTTAACGGAAGTAGAGGGTATAGTTTTCTTTTTTTTGGAGTAGGTATAGAGTTTTTTAGTGCAACTAGAACTTCTTGTTTTGGACGTGGCAACCAGCCCAAATGACGTCCATTTTTATTTATTTATTTATTTTAAAACTAATTTGGATTCTATTTGAAAAATAAATTCATAATTTTTTTTTCCTACACAAGAAAAAATCGATATTTCTACCATACGTATATATATCTTTTCTTATTTTCAATTTATACAATTTTTGCTTTACAAATTTCTCTTAACCAAAACAATTTGAAAATGCTTCATTTTGACCCAAGTAAATTACATTAAATATATATATGTGGTTGGTTCATACTCAGTTATTTTAAATTTATAATGAATAAATTTTCATATTATTATATTTTATTCATGGTTTGTATATATATTTAATATTAAAAAAAATTAGATTTGTATCTATAAAAATTGCTCTGTTACACGATATTATTACTATTAAATGATAAATAATATAATATATATTTTTAATATTTTTTTATTCACTTAACTCTATATATAATTTTTAAATTTTTTTTAAAAATACATAATACTTCATTAATGAGAGCTTTTCTATTGTATCTACGTCACCATCTTCCATTTAAGTTGAAATTTAAGAGAAAAAAAAAATAAAAGAAAAAACAGAAAGAGAATTGAAAAAATATAGAAAAAGGCCTTACCCGACACTCGACCCGGACATGGTGGGCCGCCTCATATCTCAGTTCGGCTTCTCCAAAGCTTCAGTAGCGAAGCAAAAGGTTCAGTCATCTTGTAGAACCCTGGATTACAGACACAGTCTCTAAAATCTCTATTTTAATATCTATAATGGCTAATCAGCAGTCCTCGTCGCGTCCATGGCTACTCGAATTAGTTCCGTTCATAGTGGTTCTTCTTATAGCGGCTCATGTCTTCGCTTTGGTGAGCTCATCAGCCTTCTACCTGATTCCCTTTGCAATTTTTTCACACTAATCTATTTCTGATATACCTGATTTTGTATCCTCCGTTGGTGTTGCTTTATTAGGTGTATTGGATATACAGATTAGCTACTGAGAAGCAGCCTCAGAGGAGAAAAGCACACTGATGAACCGTATGATTTTGTAAAACATAGGGGAAAGTTGGTAAAAGAACCCTAATTTGTTGATTATTTTGAATCAAAAAAATAGTAATTAGTTTGGTTGAGGTGTGATTTATGGAGGATTATAATTATTTTGATAATTTGTTTAGTCATCTGTGTACTGATAGACTTCAAATCGATGGGGTTGTTGGAAAATTTACACGGTTTTAGGAAACTTGAGCAGGCTCATTTGAGTGTCTGATAAATAATGTGCTATCTTCATTTTTTTTTCTTTGCGGCAGAATTTTAGACAATGCAGTTGTTTAATTATGTATCATGTGGTTTATTTAATCATGTGATCGTTGAAATTGGCTTCTTTTCGTTGTTTCTCTGAACTAACTAGGAAAATAGATGGAAAGAAACACTACTCTTGTTATTTTGGACACTAGAATATTGACGTTTGTATATATATTATTTTATTAAACAACACTTCCCTTGCTTAGTTGCTGAATATTTAAGTAGTGGACAGTTGAACACAGGACTAAGAAACTGTAACCTACTGAGGTCTTGCCTTTTCTAAAGTAGAAGGTAAAGGCAGTATATAAGACCAGCAGCAGCATTTAGTCAGGTTGTCAAATTTTAGGAAAAATTACACATCTAAGTTAATTACAGGCAGTAATTTATGTGCTTAAAGAGTCATCAAAAGATCTTGCACAGCCATGATTGATGTTTGATAATGCTGTTTGCAGTACTCCCTTACCAGATCTTCAGTGGTATAGATTGTATGGGCATTCCAATTAGAGTTAAGAGTTAAGTGTTTTCGTCATGTCCAGAAACCATGCCTGCCTATACTGTGGAGCATTAATGATTTAATGATTTGTGTTGAACTGAAGAAAGATACTGTAAATGATTTGTATATTTGCTGTGCGGGATGTACAGAGATTTTTTAGTAGATTTTTGTCAATTTGATTTATGAGTCTTATTTGGTTTATATAGCAAAAAGCCCCTTTTGATTTCTTTTTAATGATTGCACCATTGCGTATCTTACATCCATTTTATGTTCAGTACTATGGCTGCAAGATATGAAATTAGGGCTAAATAAATTTGAGAGTTCTGGTTGTATTAGTAACATTTTTACCTAATAGTCTAAAGGAGTATTGGAATTACAGAGTGTAGTACCTATGCCAGATCGTCCAATATGTGGGCAGCAAGTTTGTTGGAGTGACATTATTGATGCTGAACTTCATAAATTTTATTACTGAAGGTGCCTTGACTCTTTAAGTACATTTGGAGTTTAGACTGGTTTATATATAGTGTTGCTAGATTATTTTTGAGTAGATTTTTTTTTTATATGGCAATTATTACTTCTGATGGATACTTGCATAAGATGCAACAATTCTTATGGCTTGTTGCCAACAGTCTTTAAAATTTATGGTATTGTGGTTTACCGTATATTTGCAACTATGTATGTCTAATTCTTATGAACAAATTGAGGAAAAATCTTCATATACTTCAAAATTTTCTGGTAGACATATGTTTGCAACATAAGTTCGAAAATTTTGAGTGTAGACACATGGACAAATTGCTTGGTGTTGGATCACATTAGACGATTCACTACATGTGTTTTAGTACATGCCAGGTACCTAATAATAAGTTTGGAAAGTTTTTGGAAGAAACCAGGACAATATTTGAGTAACTTCAGATAGTGCCTATAAGCTTGATTGAGTTCTGATAGCAAGGAAGATTCTGACTGTTTTTACACGCGTAGTGGTTGTGGATTAAAATGGTGAATCAGGTGAAAGTTTTTGAAAAATGGGTGCAGAAGCCATTGATGATGATGCATGAATGAGAGGAGAACTCAATTATCAAACTGAAAGATCAGCCAGAAAATGATTGCTTCACCTTTTTCAAGGTTGGATAGGTACGGCAAAAAATGGAGATGGTTTTGCAACCTCGTGTTAAGGTAATTCCCTGGTGTTATGAGTGCAGTGCAAGTTTATATCTATGTTTTGGACGCAAGGGACATAGGATTGTTAGGGTGTTTCTCATGTAGTCTCTATAATTGAATAGTGGATTAGAATGAATGGTTTTTCTCATGTAGGCACTATTTTTATTACGTTTAATGGGGAAGGCAGGATTGTCATTGGGCTGACATCTTCTTCAGGATCTTCTAACCACTCTTGGCATAGTAGTAAGGAGTCTCATTGCTGTTACCCAATGCCGGCCTGTTTGACCACAGGTTGTTGTTTCATGAATTAAAATGAAATCACTAGTTCACATTAAGTTTTAGCGTAATGTTTGTAGTGGATATGTAAATGCTTGAATATAGGGATGGATGGTGTTGAAGGTAAAAAGTTCAATTAAGCACAAAGAATAGTGCTTGCTGACATAGATAGCAAATGGAGGATTTGGAGGAAGAGATGGTAGTGATATTAGTTGTCCATAAGAAGCTGAGGTAGGCTGTTGTGTAAATTTTAACGACACAAGGTAAAGAACCACGATGCCCAATGTAATTTACCACCCTGACTCAGTTCATGATCTTTTTTATTCCTAAGAGGCAAAGTTATGGAAATTATAAATTTGAGTTTGGTGCCTGCCAGTACTCTATTCCAATCGTATTTTTGGGTAGTCGTTTTAGAGGTTAGCACATAAAATTGTTATAAGCTGTGTGGTACTGATGAGATATATTGGACAACCCAACGTGAAACACACCACATTCACTGGGAGTTGTTTCTTCCCACAAAAGGTTAAAGAGTATACGAATAAAGGGCGCTACTGTCTTTGTAATGAACGTTGTAGGATTGGGCATCCAGCTCGAATCGGACAAATACCTTTTTAAATTCCTTTTCTTTTTTGTTTTTGTCTGTATTATGACGGTAACAGAATCTATGCAATCAGAGCTTCATCAATCAATCATAATCAACTGGTGACAAAATTCAATTCCAAGTTTTGGTGCCAACAATTTTATAATATATATATATATATATATATATATATATATATATATATATATATATATATATATATAAAGGGTTTTGGTACCAACGATTATCCTTTTTGACAACCTTACCTTCCATTGTTTTTCTTTAAAGAGAAAATTGCTGGTGGGGTAGACCCAATTTCTACAAACAAAAAATTATTAATCCTACAGTGCTGATGCTTAGCTGCCAATCTGGGACAGAACATCTGATCTTTATCATCCTATTTTCTAAATCGTCAATCAGGACTCAAAAGTAAATAATTTGGATTAGGCTCACACACAAGTTTTAGCTGCAATTTGGATTCTTGAGCATTAAATGTACCGCATTACGGAGTAAAGCTCAGCTTGAAACGAAATTAGGGAACCTAGTAAAAGCATAATATACTTGTTTTAGTCATTTATTTTTCCTCTTGGCAAAATTAGGAAATTAAATTGCTCAAGAAAAGCTTTGTTATGCATGAGCCACTCGAGCATGGTGTCCATCTCATACCCAGCAAAGACAACATTGAAGCCAAATGTTTCTCCCTCAGAGTGCCTTATACAATGTTATGGTCGTTATCCTATATTTTAATATTTCATAAGTAACGAATTTTGTCAATACTTTAGTAAAATTAAATTAATTTATTTGTTTATTGGGCTGAACGAGCGTTGATGATATGGGCAATGCGGATCATGAGCTGTCACATGCATATTGCAATTGTGAACAACTCCCACAGGGCCACACTGGGGTCTGGGTGGTTGAATGTGAGTTGGTGGACAAGACACAGGTGGCGAAGTAGAGTGATTTGATTAGGGTGACCACGCGCATCCCAACACGAGTAAGTTACCGAAAGCAAAAACGTCTCTTTATTAAATCATTGACGACTTTCTGTATTTATTACTCGGCAACGTGGTGGTATCTGGTCGCCCGCATCGATGAAGTCAAACACTCTGTCAAAATTATCTCCTGCTCTCGTTATGTGTCATGCCTGATACATAGGAGCACCCCGGGCCCCACCGTTAAACTTCTACTAAATCAAATCAAAAGCTTATTTATTCCACCCTCCTGTCTTCTACATATTTAAATACAAATTCTCAAAAATCAATTTGTTTTTTTGTCTTTGGGTAAATTTCAAAAATCATTTTGTTGATTACGAGCGTTTAATAATATACCTATTAAATTTATTTTTTAATAATTTTAATTTTTAAAATCAATAATAATTTAATATTATATTAATTTTAAAATTTTAAATAATTTTATTACTGTTGTATTATTAAAAATAACGTACAAACATAGAGGAATATTAACATGATATATATATATTAAATTTATTTTTTTAATAATTTGAATTTTTGACATCAGATTATAAAAAAAAATAAAATAAAATCAGTGATAATTTAATATAAAGTTTCTTTAACTTTTGAAAATCTTTGATTTATTATTTTTCTTTCAAAATTAAAACAAATTTTTTAATGAAACGAAGCTGAGGTCATTGGCATTTACATGTACTCTTATTGGTTTTCAGTACTCATGTTAGGTCGACTAATAGAATATAACATATCAAAAGGATTTTAATTTTAAAAATAAAATTTAAACATTGCATTATCTTTATTTTTTATTTTATGTGTATAGAATACGAATTATCTTTATAATTTCATGTGGTTCATTGATTTTAAAAGTAATATTTATTATGATAACTTGTAAAAATGAAAGGCGTGTTTCAAATAAAATTTATTGAAACCCAAGTTAACTAATCAAAACAATTTTTTGAGCTTAAAAAATGCATAAGAATTTTTTGATTGACCAAAAGAAAAACATAAATAACACTTTGATTACTCGAAATGCTCTACTTAATTTAATTATATTGGAGTTTAAAATTAAAACGTTGAATTCAAATAGTACGCAAACAAAAAGATAATAACAATGCAAATTAAAAAGAGAAAATGAAAAAATTCTATACAAATTTGCCAATTTTCAGTAATACACGTTAAGTTGAAACGAATAAAATACGTTGGTTAAAACTTTTTACTAAATCAAATAACTCAAAAATAAATATCGTAAATTTGAGAATTTTAATACCATATATATTTTAAATTACAATCTTTACCAAGAAAGAACCAATTCGACTAAATAATACATAGTCTAGATTTACTATTTTTTTTTTGGTAATATAGCTTAGATTTACTTAATCTAAGCATTCTCGGGAATTTAATTGGTTGTCCTCACTTTTCAATCTCACAAGTCACACGTAAAAAAACACCAAAAACCATCAAATAAATAAATAATGCCATATCTTATAAAATTTTCTAAAATTATCCTATACTAATCACAATTGCCATTCAAGAAGCAAATCTAGTTGAAGATTTAAACATGGGAATTTCATAACTGCAAATGGCAGCCAAATCAGCAAGCTCACTATACATTTGAATTTTAATAATTTTTTTAAAAAAGGAAAAAAAAATCTTTTTTATTACCTGTCTTGAATTTTTATTATTATTATAATTTCTGTAGCGAAAGTGGAATAAAGGGCTCTCTCGTAGTTTCTTCCAAAAACAAGGGCATCACTCTTTTTTTTTTCTCAGCTTATTATACCCAAAGAATAAGCGTCGATTCCCGAGAACTTTTCACTCTGTATTAGAGAGTCTTTGAGTGACACAAACTGAGAACCATGTGCCCAACTAAGCAGAAGCACCGGACTAACTCCGTAAATGAACTCGCCGGCACTCGGAGATGTTCCAGATCTGGTGAGGCCACCACTACCGTTGATTGGATGGCCGACTCCATCAACGGTGGATCTCTACGCCGCGTCGACCTCCACACTGGTACCAACGGCTGGGCCTCACCACCCGGTGAACTTTTTTCTCTCCGAGCCAAGAACTACTTTACGAAGCGAATGAAATCTCCCTCCGGCGACTATTTACTCTCACCGGCCGGTATGGACTGGCTCAAATCCAGCACTAAACTCGATAACGTACTCGCTCGTCCAGATAACCGCGTGGCAGGATCGCTTCGAAAAGCGCAAGCTCAGGGGAAGTCGCTCAAGAGCTTCATTTTCGCTGTGAATCTCCAAGTCCCTGGCAAGGACCATCACAGTGCAGTTTTTTATTTCGCCACAGACGACGCCGTTCAACCGGGTTCGCTACTTTATCGGTTCGTTAACGGCGACGACGCTTTCAGGAACCAACGGTTTAAAATCGTGAACCGGATAGTGAAAGGACCGTGGATCGTGAAGAAAGCGGTGGGAAATTACAGTGCGTGCTTGTTGGGGAAGGCCTTGACGTGCAGTTACCATAGAGGACCAAACTACTTGGAGATTGACGTGGATATCGGGAGCTCGGCGATCGCTAGCGCCATTTTACACCTCGCATTGGGATACGTGACCAGCGTGACGATCGACATGGGGTTTCTCGTGGAGGCGCAGGCGGAGGATGAGTTGCCCGAGAGGTTGGTCGGTGCGGTTAGGGTTTGCCAGATGGAAATGTCGTCAGCCACCGTGGTGGAGGTCTCACACCCGCACGCGCCGCATGTGGTACGCGGGTTTGCCAAAGTAAATCACAGCGAGTCCGGCGATGACGACGAGGATGACGTAAAAGACTAGACTTTCTTTTCCAAAAAAAAATTGAGTCATTTTTTTTTTAATATTTCTTTTTTTCTTTATACCATCTGTACCCCTAGTGTAATCTGCAACATTTTACTGCTTTTTTTTTTTTAATATTTTACTTCTTATGGTGGGGATTGGTGGGTGGTGGACGGTGGTGTGGGATATGTAAATGCAATTAAACACCGCTAAAGGAGCAAAATAACACTTGGGCTTCTACGATTCCTAGTTTTGGCTTTGTATCTGCTTTTGTTGACATTATTTAGGAGGTAACTTATGGGTGCTAAAAGCTTAAGAATATGGAATTGCCAAACCCATCAAAGAGAAGCTCTATAAACTCCCATTTTCAAAAAAAGCTACCAGTATGGCCATGCTTTTTTTACACACTGATACTGGTATAGTGGTATGGGATGAAACAGAGTTTCTGCGACTAATGCTAACCCACTTATCCAAACCATACACTTCTGGAATTCAACATTCCACGCACGCAATGGCTCTTTAACTTTTTGGGCACATTTCCATGTCAAAATGACTGAGATTTGTCCAATTAGCCCTTTTAATTTAACTAAAAACGTACCCAGGGAACATTTTGCTTTTGAGTCGACGTCTGCCACAACCCCCATCTGTTTTCATAATATCCATCCAGCTGTTGTAAGCCATTGCGAATTTCTCTTTTGTTTATTAGTCCTTTAAAATTGGCTGCTTTTGTGACGATTATTATAATTTAATCTCCGCAACAGACCAAAAACAATAAAAAGATTCCGACTTTACATATAATATTAGTGAGTGAAGGAGCTGGGCTTTTCAGTAAATTCATGCTAATTCATGGTTTCTGTGACTGTAGACGCAAGTATGAATAAATATGAGCATTTAATATACTTTCCTAAGTCTATGACTCTCGCGTAATTATCATATTAGGGGTCATTTTGGTAAATTCAACTCGCACCCAGGTTGCCGACCCCAATCAAACTCCGCCGATTTCTAGGGAGACAGACAGCGAGTTTCCTCGTGGAAATTTTATAAGTGTAATTATCTACTATTAATTATGTATCTTTTATTTATTTTATTTTTTTTGGTAAAATATATGTATCTTTTATTTGTTGCAACTTCCAAGCAATTATAGGGAGATTTTACCCAAAAAAAAAATTAATTACAGGGAGATGATATTTACACTTCCAAAATAGCTAATCAATTAGAAGATATTATTTTAAAATCAATTAAGCCATTTGAATGATAATAAAATGAAAAAAGAAAAAAAAGGAGAATAAATAGTAAAAATAGTTGGTTCAATGCACTCGTGAATTAGGAATTTCATTGCATATATTTAAGATCTGCATCTCATTAGTCTTTGGGACGTGGAACAAGAATATTTCGTTAAATTAAAAAATAAAATATGTAAAGTGCTATCATTTTTAAAAAATTTTGCTAACAATTTTGTGTTGCTAGAATTTTCCTCTTATTGATGGGTTTTCTTTTTAAATATACATAAATAAACAAAAAAAAAAAGAAAAAAGAAAAAAAGTGTAAGATTATAAAAAATAGTAGTCTTATTTAGGTAATTTTATTAAAATCAGTAGCTAAAAATTAAAATCATTAATTAACTGCTTTTTCTTTAACTTAGGATAGTTTTGTCAATTAAGAAATTGGGGGTTAAGAGGAGTGCGAGAGGATAATTTTGGAGCTTAAATATCGCCTTCCTAATTATATAAATACTATTATTAATACCTTTTTATAGACTACTGATTATAGATGTTTTTAGTGAACGACTGGCTATATATAAATGTTGAGACTTTACGTAAAAGTAAATTTTTATATAGAATTAACGCATGTAACTTGGATTATAGGAAGGTCGGTTACGAACCCCAAAAAGCCTATGTAAGATTATTCTTTTTAACTCTAAAAGATTGATGTTTAATATTATAAGCTCTACATATTTTGAACTCTAAAAGAAATCAATTTTGGCATTAACAGGTCAATTCTTGACTGTAAAAGGTTTTTATTTTTGCACCCAAAAGAACCATTTTTTACTTTAAAATGTCAATTTTAGAGTCCATAAGATCAAATTTTGACACCTAAATATTGATTTCTAACACCGAAAGTTGATTTTGGCTCCAAGAAGTCGATGTTTTAGACTCAAATGTCCATTTTTTTACATCTCAATATTATTATTATTAATTCAACACATGAGATTAAAAAATATGACACCGTAGAGAGGTCACGATAGTGCTTCAAATCTCGCCATGTGATGGCAAGAGGCATGCGCATATTAAATTAATTCATAATTGATAATACCAAGACATGGCATGCCCAATTACTTTTTCACGTGCATGCACAAGTTGATGGAATTAAAGCGAGCGAGCGAGCATAATAGAGATTGAGGCGTGAAATGAATGAGGAATGCCTACATAGAATAGTTATAGCTAACTATGAGGATGTGAATAGTTATAGCTTGACATAAGAGTAAATTGGAGGACTTCCAATGTATGTGGCCTAAAAGTTTGTTTAATTGAATTGAAATAAAAGTTCATATCTAATTTTATTTATTTCTTCTTTTTTAGAGTCTTTTTTATATCCTTTATCTATATTTTCTAAGTGACATAGCAATATACGTAATCAGTGAAGATGCTCTGCTATACATAATCATTCAAGATGCTCTAATATTATTAGACGTATCTACATGAAAAGGCTGAGACCTAAATAGGCAATATTATATCAAAGCCTCGAAAATAATCAGCAGGCGTTGTTATTTTGTGGTACATCATTAATTCAGTCATGTATTTGTTTGTGTCCTCAACGTCATTAAGAAAATCCGGTTGGCGCCAAAATGGAAACATAAAGGATTTGCATGCATGCATGGTTTTTATAATGACGGGAACTGGGAAAGCCCATGCCTTTGATGGAAATCATTTTGTCTGTACTTGCTCAGTGCCTTGGAAAGCGAACTCAATCAATACACTGAATTCTAAGGTCGGTCCAGAATCCAGTAGTCAAAGTTTGACCCCCTGCCCGATTACCAAATATGGTTTATTTTGGGTGTTAAATCCCATTGACTTTTTTTCTTAACGAGCATTGAGTATGGCAAAATTATTGGGTGGTTTTGACGCAGATGGTGGGTGAAATAAATACTTATTTACTGGCATGTTCCGACCAGAGTAAATATTCAGTAGACCTTTAACTACAAATTTGTTGTTGCCTTTAAGCTTTTTACTAATGAGCTTTTACTTCTTTCTTTTGCTTTTACAGTATGCTTGCTCAACCTTTAACGTTGACGTGGAACCCAAGTAAGGTAGCTGTCCATCCACTCCACGAAACACAATCAGTGCACTCTTCGTATCAGTGCGGGATCAATAATTTACACATTATTTGCCCATTTCTGCACATGTGGATCCAACTGATGATCTGGTTCATGGACTGTTAGTCCCTTGGTATTCCTTAGGTACTTAACCTGGGCCTTGAAATTCTACTGGACCTTTTGTGAAGTGTACAAACTGGTTTAAGTCCGTCCCATAACCACTTGCTCGAAGACTTTCTTTGGAAATTTTAATGTGTGATGTGTGTATACGTGCTCATTCCTAAGGCCTCACCTCAAATCTTGTTCCAAGGCCTCAAACCCATATAAATCTTTCCCATTTAAACCCAACACCTTTTAGCTGTATATCATAGATTTGTTAGTGTTTTTTAATCTGTCCCAGTTTTAGTACCGTTTGAGCCCAAGGGATTGAATAGAACTTATTGTCAAATGTAAATGACTACAATAGTCTATGCACGTACAAGAAATGAATTTTGTTTATCACTGCAGTGCACATTTGAGAGTCACAGAAAACTTGTGAAGGCTACAATTTTATTGAAAGAATAAGTGAGAGCCTTTACCTCCGGTCATTAAAGATTCGCAGCCCATATAAATATATAATACCTTTAGATTCACTTTTATGAAATATAGCCGAGGCATATAAGCTCAGTGTTCTGCATCATTGGAATTACACACTGAGCCCCAAGAGGACTTTAGCATTCTACTTATTTTGGACCAAACTCTGTTTCAGAAAGCCATTCCATTTGTATAATTCCATGCCAAGAACAGCAAACTTCAACCACAACTAGTTTATTATTTATTTCTATATATACATCTTGCATGCTTTCCTTAGCAGCAGGTAGTTATAATAAATATGCACTCTCTTAATTTCCATGTAAATTATTAAAATCATTTGACTGATTGATCCATTTTGACCTATAATTTAAGCAGACTCCAACATTTATAGAAATGAATCAGCTACAAGCAGCAGAGCCAAACCCGATCCTCCCGCCACCAACATCATACACCACCTCCAACCTCTTCTGCTGCACATTCCCGAAGATCGTCACGTCCGTATCGTCCCCATTGGCCGCAAACGCCAAACAAACCTGAGAAGCACTGCCTGCGTACATTATGCCTTGAAAGTCCAAATCCACCGTAGTCCCACTGCCGAAGAAAAAGCTTATCTTCGGAATCTTAATCTTCGAATAATTCGTCAGGTCATAGCACGTGTCCAGTATCGACAACGCCGACGTCGATGGATAACTGCTCATCTGTTGCCGAAACACCGACCTCAGCTGACCGTACGCCGTCGGCGGCAACCGCGTTATGACGGTTCCGGAATCGATAATGGTGCCGGACGACGAAAAAACCGACGGAGGAATCGACAATTTGATTCCACCGACACTTATCCCGAACAAATTAAGGCCGTAAAATGACTGGCCCCGAGCGATTGTGGACAAGGGTGTGTACTTTACGTTCCCAGAAGCCTTGCCGAAGGTCAAGTACCCAGTTGCGCTGGTTGTGCTCGGGAGGCAGTAGGAGAAGATTCGACCGTATTTCTTAGCGGTTTGTTGAACGAATGAGAGTTGGTCGCGGCCTAAACCCAGCAACCCAGCACTACCACCGAAGAGACCGCGGTTGTTTTGGCCACAACCAAACACGATTTTGTCGAACACGTCGGATGCAGATAGTGTTATCTTCTCTTGGCTGAGGTACCCGATGGAATATGATTGGTCGCCGTACTGTATGCCGTAAATGCACGTGGACGCTGCCGCAGAACATCCCGGTGTGTTTCCAGTGGCGGAAGTGAGGCCGGAGCAGTAGTCGGAGTTACAAGAAACGCTGAGATATGAGGAGGACTTGGAAGGGTCGAAGATTGGTTCCTTTTGGCTGTAGCAAGAGCCTTTGCATGGCTGGCACTGGGTCCATATGAGATCGCTGCCGGTGTCGAATATCATAGATAAGTCCCTCTTGGGCGTGCCTAGGCCGACGGTGACAATGTAGTTTCCGGAGCCGATGGTGGCTCCGGACTTGGCCGGGAGGGTGGTTCCGTCAGTCTGTTTGATAGATTTCTTGGAAATCCGGGAGTTGATGGAGTTTACACGGTACTGGTCTTGCTCCAGAATCTGAGCGTCAGTTGGTGCACTTTTGTGGACTTGGACTTGTTGAGCACATGGACCATCTCTGTGGACTACTCTCAGCGATCCTTTGTCTTTTGGCTCTGAATAATATTTAATTAAAGCATAAATTAAAACCATTCACAAATATTACTAATTAAAGATTATAAATATTTGTCGCATATAATTGGGTTTCATATACTCAAAAGCCTCTTCTTCTTCTTTTTCTTTTTGGGTTAA
Organism: Rhamnella rubrinervis; assembly: GCA_007844105.2. NCBI lineage: Eukaryota > Viridiplantae > Streptophyta > Magnoliopsida > Rosales > Rhamnaceae > Rhamnella > Rhamnella rubrinervis. Next base: position 4,215,741 of record CM017581.2, read on the forward strand.
GTGTACGTAGGAAATACGTAAACAAAAACATTTTTCATATTTTGTATTTTTTATAATTGACATTTCGTCCGTTTGTCCGTGATTTACTTTCGCGGCTTGTTCTACACACAACTATATGACCAAAAAAAAAAAAAAATACACATTGATAAATATATAAAATGACAAAAAGAACAAAGCAATATTCGGATAAAAATAATGATATCTGTCTGATAAATTATATGGACACTTTTTTAAAATAGTTTTTAAGATAGAAAATCCAATAATCATCACCAAAAGTTATGTAAGTGTAATCACCAAAAATAACATTATTCTTAAAAAAAAAAAAATTCTTAATATTTAACGCTTTCGTCAACGGTCTAATACCGAGCAAGAAAATGCTATAATTAGCGTGCCACGAGAAGTAATACCACTTCTTTCCAAGTCGCAATTGTGGTTAATCGAATGCAACAAAATAATTGCAAAATCAATATTTATGGCAATACCATTTGTTGATATTATACCTTATTATCTCAACCAAAAAAAAATGGAACAAGGAAATAAAAAAGAAGAAGAAAAGTATATATACACAATAACTACAAATTAATGAATTCATATATATATATATATATATATATATATATATATATATATATATATGTATCAATGAAGTACTGTGTGGATGACACAACAGGAAACAAATAAGAATTAGACGTTGTTAGAAACAAAATATTACTTGATTAAAATAGTACTCTTATAATAATTGGGGGCTTGAATAAATGAAATTCTAAGGGCTTGTTTGATAATACAACTGTTTTTTATTTTTATTTTTAATTTTTCTTAAATTATATATAATTTGGTTAGTTTAGAGATTAATTTGAGTTTATTAGATATTAGTTAAAATACTTAATTAAGTAAAAATATAAAAATAAAAATACATTGAAAGTGTTTTCATTTTTAGTTTTGTATTTTTCATTTTCTTTCACATTTTTAGTTTAATTAACATGTAACAAACCTTTAAACTAACCAAATTATACATAACTTAAGAGGAAAAAATAAAAATAAAAAACAGTTGTGTTATCCAACATAATCTAAGTTTCTCATACAAAATTACTTTAGACTATATTTTAAATTTTAAGTTCAATAGAGAAATGAGGAAAAGAAAAAAGCATTTAATTTTTTAGTATATATTATTTGATTAGATATTTTAAATAAGATGAACTCCGAATAAGAATAGTTTCACACTCAAAGAGTGGGCAAATCTAAAAATTATTTTAAATAAGATGAAAATTGAAAATTTTAATATATTTCTATAAATTTTAACTTTATATTGAAAGTCCTAAGAAGATAATTACAATATAAATCACACCACCAGGTTGAAGAGTTCATGTGTTGGATATATTACTTGTGACCTACATAGTAGACAAATAAGCATATGGGATGTACACATGACAACCAATATGCTTAAACGAAACAATAATGAAACTTGTAAAACACAATAAATTGCATATGCTTGTCAATGTAATGTTTTGTTAAAGGACCCACCTACATGCATATTGGAAGCTTCTATAATCCAATTGCATATAATTGTTATCATACTTCATTTTATATATATATATATATATGTGTGTGTGTGTGTGTGTGTGAAATACGTGATTTCTGTGAAATATATAAATGTATAATATAAGGTGGTGCTTCTGGTCCACTTTTGTTACACTTTTTAAATCATTATTTTAAACTTGAGTGGTAGCTAGCTAGCTAGTTGGTGGCTGCTGGGCAAGGCCATGACTGCTTGATGTGCTTAAATTGTTTAGCTTCAAAGATTGATAATAAATTTTCATTTGCAAGTTTCACAAAAAACATTATCATATAGCATATTATTGGCTATCAAAACTCCGGAGTTTTTGAGATCGCTTTGCAAGATTATTTTGTGGAGTTAATAATGATTAAGTAAACCATATGTAAACAAAACATATCCAGGTATACGTACTAAACAAGGTCTACTATAGCAACTGGATATATATACATAGTTACATATATTTGAGGGCAGAGGTAGAGAAAAATGAGAGATATGGAAGTGGTTTAACCTGTTGTGGAGTGGCTGCAGATATTTGCAGGGAGTAGAGAGCTGAGTTGAACAGAATGATAGCTCTCCGCTTTGGTGTCTCGTGCTTCCAAAGACCAAACAATAAGGCTTAGACATAGTAATAGATAATAGGTGATGAACAAGGAGGTGTAAGTGGAACCCATATTAGCCTCTCTCTCTCTCTCTCTCTCAGTGTTTACTCTATGTTCTAATCAGTCTGTGAGTAGGTCTTGTTTTTATAAACCAGGCAATGACTTGGAGATAGAATTTCCATTTCTTTCACGCCACCCACTATCACCATTTCCCTTTTCTTCTTTTTCAATGTTGCCCTTCCAACCCCCTACAATATTCATTCCATACACTATCAAAGTTCAGATCATTTCATTTCGAGTTGGCCAATTCATTTGCGCCACGTGGACTCACTAAGGGTACTCTTTGTTATCTTTTTCTTCTTCTTTTTTTTTTTTGATAATAAGGGTACTCTTTGTTATCGGAGACACTCATACGTATATTATATATATATATATAAAGGTCACATTATCCTACCAATATTTATGACGTACTACTTTTCCACCACCCCCTTCCAAAACAAGGAATGAATGAAATCCAAATACCTATAACACATAAATAATCAGTGTGCCTTTACTAACTTATTAGATCTTATATATATATATATATATATTTATATATATATATAGATCTAATAAGTTAGTAGAGGCTCACTGATTATTTATGTGTTATAGGTATTATCGATGATTTGAACATTTAAATTAAATTGAATTGATAATCAAGAAATTTACCAGATAAAAGACTAATATTATTATGTTATTAAACATTGATTTGAGATGGATTAATCAGATGCTACACTTTGAAACTACAATCTAACGTTCAGAAAAAGAATCTACGAATCCAAATACAAGAATTACATTGGAGCTAGCTAGGAATCAAAAAGAAAACGTACAAGATATACATACATATATGCATAAGTTAAAAAAATAATTGTCAAGCAGTAAAATCATGCCATGTGTCGCCCAAACATACGAATAAGTAGTGATTGTACTAGAATCCATCTCATTGCGTGATTTTAATAAGAGGGACGTGATGTTTCTTTGCAAATTGCAATTTTATATAATGTGTAAGCAGCAAACAATCCCAAATGACCGAAAAAAACCTCACTAATTGTTCAAAAATTAAAAAAACAAAAAAAGCCAAGTCAATTTTGGGAATGTCATTGAGTTCATACACAGACAACAAGACCCACCACAATTGTCAATTGGTTTATATGCCGCAATTATAAGATTTTTTAGTGGAGGCTTGGTGGGATGCAGGATATATATATATGTATACATATATATATAGACTTGATACAATAAGTATATCTTTATTTGAGTGGTCACCCCACGACTTTACCCCACCACTACGTCCGTACTCCAAATCTTACGACTTCACGACTCTCTTACAAATATATACTTTTACTTTATTAATCTGACTCATAATTTCAAAGCTTATGTAACCAGATCTGGAAAAAATTACAATATCTAGCTGTTGGATTGTTACAGCCTAGGTATATATATGTTAGTGCAAAATACTGAAAGATATACCAAATATGTATATATAATTGTAATTGCTCAAAATATAATATTAAGTATGAAAAAGAAATGTTAACACATTAGGTGATAATGCATAATCTAGCTATATAGTTTGGCAAAGACAAAGTCCATTCACGCGGCTTTAACAGATTTCGACTTTGATGTGTATCTCTGCACACCCCATGCTTGATGTAATTGGCCGCCCACTAACACATTACAGTATATGATTATTTTATTGACAGAAAGGCTTCCAAAAAAAAGAATAAAAAGATTATAAAAATTAATTAAAAACAAGTTTATGAGAAAACTGATGGATAATTATGAATATATATATATGTGTGTGTATGTGTACATGATTGGGGTTTGTAGTTGATCATTTTCAGAAAGCTTTCGATGCAACCATTACAAAATGAAATCTTCCAAATTAAAGAAGTGATGTGTCACCAATAACACCTTACAAATAATAGAGTCCAACAACATCAAGCCACTCTTTAAATTATTGCAAGCTGGTAAAGTGGGATTTAATTAGCCTCGTAATTAACCCTACCAATTCCTTTTCTTAACTAAATTAAGCTCGTCAATCTTTATTTGATTTAATCTAATCAAAACTCTATCCCCTTGTTGCTGATCAATCCAAAATCATGACATGAAATGGGAGAAAATTAATTAATTAATGGTGGAGTAAAAAACATCATTGTCGTTGCCTTAGAAACAATTATGGTTTTGGGCATCTTCAATGTTAATCCAGCGTGAGGTCAAGTGGTGGATTGGTGGCGCCGATAAGTACTATTCGTAATGCTATTTCTCATTATCCTTGAAAATCTTGTTTGGATGTGAGGCGTGTCGTGCATTTCTGGTTACTATGAATTAGCTGGTTCTTTTAGATCTCTTAGGCGAGAGGCCAAGAGAAATGTGTGCGTATATATATATATTAGGATTCGAATCTTGTTTGCGTGTAGGCCAGATAGAGTTGTAGATAATGAGTGGTGGAAGAAAGCTGGAATCTATATAATTGGAACAAATGAGAGAGACAGAGACTTTGATGGCGTAAATACCCATTGATCAGTTTTTAAATAATAATAAAAAAAGTTATTTTCCTTTTTCTCATTTCCCACTAAGATAGTGTGAGTGAGTGTTAAATAAAAATTAAGAAAACCAAATTAAGAGTGGGTGTGTAAGTCCAACTCATTTGTTCTAATTAGTTGCCTATATGTATATAATTCGAATACTCAACAACAACCAATTAATTATCTTCATATTGTACTTTAAATTAACCATATTATAACTTAATTCACAAGTACCTAAATTGCAAACCAGGATTAATTAATTAAGTCATGCCTTAAATGATTGAAGAATAAACTATAAACTTAATTGGTTTTGCCAAACTAATATCCGTGCGTTTAGACAGGAATATTTATTAATGGCTATGAGTTCTTATTTTCTTTTATTCTATTGCTGAAATGAATGTTTCGTAGAGGCCCATTTGTATGACATGGACTGCCAAATTAGAGCTTGGCTTTATTTGACATGAAAATGTTCTATATACATCTAATAATATAAATAAAAGCTGAATAATTAATGAGATGATTGTGATGTATTTTATTAATTTGAAAATTCAATCACCAATAGAAAGAGAAAGCTGAAGAGAAATAGTAAAACTAAGAGTTCTGTCTATTATTAAAAAAATTATGTCATACCAGATAAACAGTTTTTAAAAAGACATTTCCAATGATTCTGTGAAAGAGGCCTGTTAAGCTGATGTAATAAAAAAATAGACACTGTAAAGAACTGAAAGATCTGCTGATAGTCTGATGCAGCATTTTTATTATTTTTTTAATCAATTTTTATTTTAAAAAATAATTTTAATTACATGTAATGTGAAAAATTAAATTATCTATTAAATAGACATTTGTTATATAAACATACAGAATATATTTAAAAGTATTGTCTATTAAATAGATATTTGTTATATAAACATACGGAATTCATTATAGAGTTTATATTTAAAAGTATTGGCCTATTAAATAGATATTTGCTATATAAACATTAAGATCTTAATTTCAAACTCTATGCCACATATACTCCAATGGATACAACCATTGGAGATGCTCTAAAGTAATTTGATAGAATAGCAGACGTTTGTAAGTTGTTGGAAGTCTCTACAACTGTCTCTGGCCTGCTTTATACAGCTGCTAAAAATTCTAAGACAATAAAATACCATAAGATAACAATTTAACAATTAAATTCAAACTTTATAATGTTTATCTTGATAAGATTTATCTTCATCCAGTCCAAGCAGAATCACGTTATGATCTAATAAAGCAAACTTAGAGCTAATAAACTCACAATAAAGATTCTATAATATTAATTTAGGTACAACCAGCAGGAGCAGGAGCAAAACCAACCCTCCCTCCACCAATATCATAAACCACCTCATATTTTTTCTGCTGGACGTTCCCGAAGATTGTCACGTCACGGTCATCTTCGTTGGCAGCAAACGCCAAGCAAGCTTGGGAGTCGCTAACATGGTACAGTATGCCCACCGGTTCCAGTTTCACCACCGCAACACCTCCGAACACAAAGCTTATCTCCGGAATCTTCCCTGTTTCCTTGCCTCTCAAGTCATAGCAAGTATCAAACAGTGCAAATGACGGTGCCGTCGGATAACCGGCCATCTGTTCCTTAAACGCCGACTTCAAGGCGCTGTACGCCGTCGGTGGCAAACGGCTTATCACCGTTCCGGAATCGATAATGGTGCCTGACGACGAAAAAACCGACGGCGAAATCGATAATTGACGTCCAGCAACAGTTATTCCTTGCAAATCAAGAGCATAAAAGGAATCGCTCCCATCAAATTTGAGTAAGGGTGTGTACTTTACGTTGCCGGAAACCATGTTGTCCTTGCCGAAGGTCAAGAAACCAGTTGAGCTGGAGGTGGTTGGTAGGCAGTAGGAGAAGAAGCGGTTATACTTCTGTGCGGTCTGTTCGACGATGGAGATTTTGTTGCGTCCTAACCCCATCAACCCTGCAATGCCCCGGAACAGACCTTCGTTGTTTTGGCCACAGCCGAAGAGGAAATCATTGAACACGTCGGATTCCGATAACGTGATCGTTTCTTTGCTGAAGTCTCCAATGGAGTACGACTGGTCACCGTACTGTATGGCATATACGCAAGTGTTACTGGGAGAGCAAGCCGTTGTTCTACCTGATCGAATTAAATCAATTAATTAACTGCTTAGTTAAGTAATAGGTCCACAACTCATTGAGCAACTAGTAATGTGACACCATGTTAGTGGTTGGCAAAATGATATAGAACCTAAGTGAACCCAAAAATGGAAACTTATCAAATACTGCAACATTATCAGTTGGTAAGCAAGGTGGTGGTGACTTGGTATTACTGTTGCTAAATTTAAATCGATAAATCTTAATGCATGAATGGGAATCCAATCAAATTACCTGTGGCTGAAGAAACTTGTAAGCACTCGGGTGCGCCACAGGAAACGTTGACGTATGAGGTTGACTTGGAAGGGTCAAAGATGGGTTCTGTCTGGTTATAGCAAGATTTGGCACAAGGTCTACACTGAGTCCAAGTGAGGTCACTGCCGGTGTCAAATACGAGAGACAATTCGTTTTTGGGTGTGCCGAGACCCACCGTCACAAAGTAATTGCCGGAACCAAGAATCTCGCCGGATTTTGCCGTAATGGTGGTGGCGTCGGTGCGTGAGGATGCCTTGGAAAGACGGGATTGGATTGAATCTACACGGGCTTGATCGAGTGCCAGGATTTGAGCTTGAGTTGGTGCAGTAGTGGCTCTGTCTTTGTGTAGCTGAGAGCATGGACCATGTTTGTCTATTACTTTCAAAGTTCCCTTTCTCTTGTCGATGCCTGCTGTACGTAAGAAATTAAATTTGGCATGCATTTAATATTTAAAAATGCTCTATATAACAAAAAGGACAAATTTACGTCTCAATATGACAAATTATGGCCTCGCATGAAGATAAAACAATGGAAGAAAAAGTAGATTTTTAGGAAATTAGTCAAAATACTCACGGATTGGTACTATCCTTCAAAAAATTTCTGTAATAATTCGTCGGATAGTCCGTGACCATGCATCTTCCACGAATCTTCCCACCACAAAACTTTAAATTTGACCAAAACATGCACTAGTAATTTAAAGAGAAGAAAGCAACATTTGAAAAGCAACCTTAATTGACTTATAAATAGACCCGAATAAGGCATGATTTGTCACGGTGTAATGCTATTTTTTGGAAGTTAATTAAGTTAAATAGATTATCAAAGGTAATATTCTGCTGAGGGACCAAAATCTTCATGAGCAGCTGCGCTCCAAATCGTGTTTATTTGAAATAATATTATAACAGAGAGTAATACTACCGTAAACATGCATATTAAGATATGAAGTAGTTTTTCCTCAAAGAAAAATATCTATGAACTAGTCCGGCGATAATACATACTAGACGAAGAAGATGAACAAGCACCTGTGCAGAGCAGACGCACAGACTCATATATGATATATATATAAATATCATATATATACACAAACACAAATCTAGAGAGAGATATAGAAAAACCTTTTGTGCGGGGAGTAGTGCAGAGAGTTGCAGGGATTAGAGAGGTGAATTGAACAGTATGATGAGTGTTGCTGGTCTCCTTTCCTTCAAAACCAAAGCTCTTCTCTAAACACCATGCTTCATTGATTAGGGTTAGAGATAATACTAACAAGGAAGCAAAGAAGGAGGAGTATATGGGCTCAGCCATATGATATAATTTTTATTACACTGCTAATTGCCTGTCTCTCAAAGTTATGCTGAACGGTCTTACGTACTCTTTATTTATAGACAACAGCATGAACTCTCAGTTTGTCTGCTAGCTTAATTACCACAAAATACCATTAATTATACTAAAGTCATCTGTGTGTGTGTATATATATTTTTAAAAAATTACGCTATTCAGTAGTAAAGGTGGAATTATATCTCTATAAAAAAATAAAGTTGCTGTTATATTACTTGTTTTAGAAAAATGTATAGAAAACGAATTTTATAGATTACGTCATTCTTCCATTAATTACAATTTCTACAGACAACCTAAGAATTTCTCGAAAGGGTTTAATAATCTTATATTAGAGGAGTTATAATAATTTTAATTTAAACAGAATAGAAGTTTAAAATTAAAAATATATATATATATATATATGATAATAAAATAAAATTACAACATGGCATGGGTCGCGGAAAAACATGCGGTGTATGGAACAAAACTAGGAGGAGGGAGCTATAAAAGTCTAAATTAGAAGAATAGATGTGAACATGATAACTTGAAGCGACTTCAGAAAAGTCGTCCACCAATCACTCATCACAAGGCGTGATTTTAGCAACAGGTTGCCAACTGCCAAGCTCCGTCCAGTTGTAAAGTATGATTAAACAGTAACAGCTCTTTTTTCTTTTTTTCTTTTTTTTTACTGATAATATAAAATAAACGTGTCAATTTTATTAACTATAATTATATATATTATTTGTGTTTCAATATAGATTATTATAAAAAAAAAATTTGTTCTAATCTAAATGACTAAGTTTATGAAATGAGAATGCCTCTCAATTTATTTTTGCTTTAATTTTCAGTATATTTTCAAGAATTTCTGATATTACTTTATATTCATAGTTAATTAAACCACATTTATATTTTCTCTACAACAGTTTTGTACAGTTTAATGAATTTCAAGTCCACTGCTGACTGAGTCCGTTGCTTACTTGAGCGTAGTGGACAAGTCAAAACTCAATCCGTAGTGGGGGCTTCTACATTTTGGCTTAATTGCGTGTGAGCAAACATGCACGAACCATCAGAAATCAACATCACGTACGTCAATCTTAAATTTATTGTCACTATTTTATAGGAAGCTTATTATTATTATTATTATTATTTATCTTAATGGAAAATATTAAATTAGTAAAGGGATGGTCACATGGGCTTTATAACCACATCGTTGTCGTTGGTTGCCTTTATATGATCTCTCTTTCTCTGTATGTTAAAGTTGGAAACGCGTAGACATGGATGGCTCCAGCAACCTTGGCCACAACAATAGGTAACTCGTACATTGGAGGCCTTGATTGCCACTTTTATTTTATTTTATTTTATTTATTTATAATCGAAATAAATAAATACTCTCTGATCATTTTATATCTTTGTTGATTTGTATGTGATGGAAGATATTAATTTACAGCACAAATGTGTGTGAACTCCAGAAACAAGATTAGAGCCGCAGACAGATTTTAATTTGACGGGATAACTGCCTTTAAGTTTGTTCATACAAATACAATATTAAAGCTAAGAAAAGGCTTGCAAAATTATATCACGATTATGAGATGAGAATTAAGATGTAGGTGCCACTCAAAATCATCAATTTCAACAGCCAATTACCTTCTTGTACTTTTGAAACAATCATTAACATGAGCTTAGAATTCCATATATATGTATAACATCCAACTTAATTCACTAAAATGTTCCTCCTTTTTTCATTTTTGGTTTTTTCTAAAGGTTCAACCATAATGTGATTATAATGTATGTTTAATTTTATTATTTATTTTTTCCTTTGAATGCGGAAATACGAGTGCTAACACTCATAAATGGTAGAAAAAACTATATCCACACACCCCCCACCTCACTCCACATGCAAAAGGAAAATAGTTCCTAAAAGACGACAACAACATTTATGTCATGGCAGCTTCAATTATTTGGTTTCTTATCACTCGGAACAAAACATTATCCATGTTGATGAAAATGAAGTCATCGGTAACGAATCTATGATACGATTCATAACGCCATTTATGGGACAACCGGAGAAGGAAAATATGTTAATTTCAAGAGACGGACATTATAGGATTATGAGGTAGCAAGTAAATGAGCATTTTCATTTTACAATATTTCTACGGTATATGAATTCTGAATACGAGAATAGAAAGTGAAGCCCTTATGCTTTGCATGACTCGTCAAAATTCCAAAGTTTAATATTAAAACAATTAAGGTATACTTAGGCTCCTTGAAAATAATTAAAAAGACAGACAAAAACCAAATGCTGAATCCCAAAATTCCTAGTCATATATCAAAGGGCCAGTAGTAGCCTATAATTCAAAGCTCAAAAAACACGTAAAAAAACACTATGTAACATTCACTCCTGCCCATACTCAAAAGGAAGAATCTCCTCTGAAACTTCCAACAACTCTTCCACTTCTACTTCCTTGGCCTCGTACTCCTCTTCTTCATCACTGGCCTCTCCATCTCTAAGCTTCTGCCTCTCTAATCTCTCCTCCTCATGCAACCGCTTCCACTCGCTGACCCACTTGTCCCACTCTTCCTTTAACATCCTCCTCTTTTCACGATCTTGCTCGCTCAAAAGCATCGACACATCTTGGTCCTCTGCCTCGTACTTCTTGCTGTACTTCTTCAGGTTCTTTGCAATTTCTTCCTCCTTCTCAGGGGTCAAGAAAGATGGAGGCCTTGGGCGCCACAAATACTGTGAAAGGGACAAAATTGAGAGAGAGGCAGATGATTAAATGATGTACTTTGAAAGCAAAACCAAACAATAGAAATAAAAACAATATGTACATGGAGCACCGAAAGGTAGCAAGTGTTTTTCAGTATATTATCACCATACTACATGCCAGCTTGTGTAAAGCAGGGAGCAATTTTGTCAACATAATTTTACCAGGAACAAAGAGAGTATCAACAACAAAAATGAGAGATTACCTGGAAGAAATGATCCTTTAATATCCGGTAGAGTAGCTTCCCATTGAAGGACCATATATTGAAACCATTTTCCATCTCATGAACAGAAGTTACAGCAGTAGCAACATATCTATGATCAATAAGAAGGTAAAAAATGAAAATTAATCTATTATAAACTAACAGAATTCAATTCCAACAGGCAAACGATACATAACCCCTTAAGAGCACTTTAATGGTTCAAAGAAATAATACACATCAATCATCTCCACTATCAAAAAATCTCTCAAAATTACCTTCCAGTGGGATCCCATTCGATATCTGTTGCCATGAAATGCTCTGCTGTAGCCATGGTTTCTAGCTCATCAACATTGTAAAATTCCAACTGCCCATTGAAACCCTTCAACCCTGCTAGAATTATGAATCGGCCAGCAGGAGACCAGAACAGAGCATTTGCTTGCTTGCCTTTGAGAGTAGTAAGTTTTGAAACACGGCCTGTATTCTGAGCAGTACGCATTGAATAGAAACTAATGTCAGGCCTTGGGTTATCACCATGGATGACTGCAAACCTGTGGCCCTTTGGCTCCCAAGCAAAGGCAATGATCTTATCATTTTTGTTTTCGAGTTCCAAAACCTCAATAGGAATGTCCCGCTCTTTAATTCGGAAAAGCTCAAAACCTGTATAGGTGCTTTTTTTAGTTTTTGTGTAGCGATCAACCTTGACAGCAAGATAATCCCCATTGCTTTGCCAATACATTTTGCAGTCGCTAACGCTAAACAGATTTTTCTGCCTTAACTCCTCTTTACTTGGGATTTGAACGAGACTCACCTATGATTGTTGTGAATATAAAAACATTAATCAAATAAACCCAAATTAACCACAAAAAAAAAAAAGAAGACTCACAAGCACATAAAATAACCAGATACAAATGAAACATCAACACTCACCCTAGCAGGCTGGTTTCCACCCCCTAATTCAGGAACAAAGAGTGCAAGGATCGGATCAGTTGGTGACCAACTGAAGTCCATAACATTCTCAACCTTTAAAGACTTCTTGTCAACAAGAGAAAAGGTTTCTGTTTCATAAACAGATACAACATTCTTCCCAAGTCTGGCAAAATACTTGTCTTCTTTCCCACCGCCCCATCTGGGAAAATAATCAGGCAATTCATTAGAGTGGTGAGTGATACTAAAAATGGTAATACTTGTGCTGGAAAAGTTGGACAATAAGTTTTAAAAGATTATGCAAACTAACTACTGAAAAAAAATATATATATATATATATATTACTTAAAAACAGGCCATGACACCCCTGACACGCCTCCAGTTCCACCAATTGCAAAATCATCAGGAGTTCCCTTAAAGTCTCTCATCACTTTTCCCGTCCTCACATCAAAAATGTTTATTACAACCCTCTGTAAAATAAGTTCGCATTAGTAACGGAAACAATGGAAGAAAAATTCACAATGAAGTGATGAATAGCCCATAACAACTCACAGTTGCATCGCGAGGATTGCTTGGTTCATGGCTGCTGTAGGTCACTAAATATTTTTCACCAGGGGAAAAATCAATCAGTCTAACCTGCAGAGGGTATAATTAAAGCTGAGTGCCAAGAAAAATGATAAATAATGGGCAAAAGAGAGATCATGAACAAAAAAAACCTGGGGATGGGCATAGCGCATCAGCCGATTAAAGGTAGAGGCACCACCCCAAACAGCAGCACCCTGTCTGTGAACAGTAGCCAAATAAGTCCCTAGTGGAGACCATTGCACAAAGCTTTCAGTCCAGAACTGTAACAAGAAACAGATAAGTTATAACTGTAGTTTTTATATGTAGGAAGTGACAGAAATTACAAGAAAATGACTAGCATTAAGGGACCCTTTAGTTCATCATTCTCAAGCTTGCATGACTTATTAGAAACTAACTATAACTCTCTCTATCACACATGCGTGCCTGCGTGCAGACACACACACAAGAGATCCTGCCACCAAAAGTCATATGTGAGAAAAAATGTAAAGTTAAATATAGTCCCACTCACAGCACGCTTGTAAACAGGCTCAGGCTTCAAATGTCTCGCATCATTCCATAGAACTTCAGTATCTGAACCTGCCCTAATGACAAACTGATCTCGGGCCTTTTCATCTGTAAGCCATTTTTGAAGATTTTCCTGCCATGAAATCCGAGTAAATAACATGGAAAACAAAAAATATTACAAATACTAGCCAAGAGAGAGATTATAGAAGCATAATTAAGAATAGAAACAGAAGAGAAACGAAGTAAAAAGAAACAAGGAAAAGAATACATTAGATGGAACATTACCCCAGGAATATATGGCTTAATTTCAGGAGGAGCCCACTCATTTGGAACTTTCATGAATCGATCAAAGTCATCAAACATGTTGACAACAAAAATATGTGCTCTGTCCAACTTGTATCCATGTGTCTTTTCCTTAGCAAGCTCAGCTTCCTACAAGAATGAGCAAACATGAAATCCCAACATGAATGCAACAAACCAATTATGCAATTACATTTTACAAAAGAATTATTATTGCTCAGACCACATATGGACTACATAGCATAACAATGTGACTAAATTTTGCAGCGAACCCAATGCATAAATTTTTTTTTTTTTTTTTATTGTCGTGGAAACATCACAGAAACCAAACTCCAATTTCATCTTTAAAAAGTACAAAGCTAATTCAGTTTTCAGGGCAAGTTAGCACTGCTCAGGAAAAAGAAAAACAGGAACTATATCTGGATGCAATAACTCAACAAAAGCAAAACAAAACGAGAATTACATGGTGAATTCGAATAGACATATCGTAGATAGAAAAAGGAGAGGGAGGGGTGTGTACCTGAGGGGTATTGTACTCGATAAAGCAGTAACCTAAGGTTTTCTTGGTGTCAGGATCAAGAGGCATCCAAAGGCCATCGTCCTTGATTACACCAATCTGGCTGTAGATTTTTCGAATGACACCTTCAAGTTTCTCAAACTTCTCCAGAGCGACAGCAGGAAGGTTATCCACAACGATAATGTTTCCAAACCCAGAATCGAACTCTAAATTGTCCTCTTGAAAGACATCATCATCGTCACTGAGCAATTGCAAATAAGAAAATAATAAAGAATCTGATACGCTAAAAAAATTCCCACCAGCAACTAACGCAACCATGGGGAGGCTACCTTGAAGTCCAAAACAGGAAATGCTCAACGAATTTATCGTAAACTATAATATTGTACAGCTATGTCACCGCAAACACTAATTGTAGTAATCCACCAAAAAAAAATATGGGAACTTCCAAATTCTAGTGAATCCCTGAAAGCTTTCTCGGGAACCAAACAGAAAGGAAGAATTAGGGTGATATTTAGGTTAAAAATATTACCTTTTAATGCCAAAATCTTCGCCCGGAGGGAGACGAATGGAGTCGAGATCGACCTGAGAGAGATCGATGCCCAGCCGAGCCGCCGTCCCCTCTATCTCATTCATCATTACTTCCGCCATGATTGTCTAGCTTTACTTTAATTTCAGAAACTCTTCAATGGGTCTCCAGCGAGACTTGGCGGTTCGGTTTACAGTGCTCCAGCTTTGTGAATAGCGCATGGAGAGACTCAGAGAAGAAGGGGTTAGGGTTTCTGCTGAAGATGGTGTATATGCTTTCCGGGTTTGGGCCGGATTCTATATTGGGCCGGTGTAATAGGCTGTGGTTTTCATTTACTCACTTTTTTCTTTTCTTTCTTATTGTACTGCATTGTAAATTTTGACGCCTGGTCCATATGACGATGGCATAATTTTACTATAAAAGCTAGTTATTCAGAAACAGAGGCTTCATCCCTTGAGTTATTCATAAATCATTACCCATTTGTTTGAATTTTGAATAATCAATTTATTTTTCACAAATTTGTGACAAAATATAAAAAAAAAATGGCCACCATGGCCAAATTATAGGCTTGAGAAAACTTCAGCATTTAAATCACAGTACCCATCTGGATTATCCAAACCACATATAATAAACACATCTAAAATCGCAACAAAACCTGTTCTTTTGACTTCATCCGTCAAGCCTAATATATTTCTTTGTCTCTGGCCTGCTTTATATAGCTGCTAAATATTCCAAGACAATAAAATACCATAAGATAACAATTTAACAATTAAATTCAAACTATTTAATGTTTATCTTGATAAGATTTATCTTCATCCAGTCCAAGCAAAATTATGACCAAATAAAGCAAACTTAGACCTAATAAACTCATAATAAATGTAAATAATTAATCCATCAGCTCAGTTTAATTAAAGTGTTTGCTTGCTGGTTTGTTTTTGTTTGGGTTGGAAGTTTGCCAGAGTATTTATTTATTTGGGCTAATCCATGTCGGTGTTTCGAGGTTATGGATGTAAAATTAACTGTAAATTTAAAATTAATAAAATAATCATTCACTTTTTAATTTATGTGACATTGTAAAAATATATTTTTATGACCTGTATATTTATTTTTATACCCTTTTTCCATTATCAGATCCTTTATATTTGACCGTGGATTTCCTCCTTATTAGATTCTCTATATTCAACCGTTAGATCTGGAAGATCTATTATATCCACAAATCACTTTACTTTTATAGTTTGTATATTTTTATATCCCATTTTTCATTCTCGCTAATGATCCCTCCTAAACAATTGCAATTTTAATATAATCAGCACTTTCTATTTTAATTACAAAACACATAAAAATCAATGAGAAAATGTCAAATATAAAAGTTAGATAGTCGGATCCGGTGCATCTCTCAAATTTTACGGTCAGATATGATAGATCCTTCAGATTCCACAGTCGAATCTAGGGGATATAATGGATCTTTCAGATCCCACGTTGGATCTGAAGGATCTAACGGTTTAATCTGGAAGATCTGATGGATCCACTAGCTCCCACAGTCGAATTTGGAGGATTCACTGGATCCTCCAGGGTTAGAGAGAACTTTTTGGTAAATGAGTTAGAGAGAACTTGAGAAAAAGAAATTCTTTGGTTTGACACCGTTGCTGCAAGGCTGCAAACACTGTATTCTGTTTTTGATATGGTGCAAAGACTCTATCACGGAGTCAAAAGGTCGAACGCACCAAGTTGTTAACCGAACCTCTATAAAATCTGTGTTTTTATTTTTTCCCTCTCCGTCTCTCCTGGGTTGGTTTTATTTTAGATTTAATTCAATTACAATAAAGATTCTATAATATTAATTTAGGTACAACCAGCAGCAGCAGGAGCAAAACCAACCCTCCCTCCACCAATATCATAAACCACCTCATATTTTTTCTGCTGGACGTTCCCGAAGATTGTCGGGTCACGGTCATCTTCGTTGGCAGCAAACGCCAAGCAAGCTTGGGAGTCGCTAACATGGTACAGTATGCCCACCGGTTCCAGTTTCACCACCGCACCACCTCCGAACACAAAGCTTATCTCCGGAATCTTCCCTGTTTCCTTGCCTCTCAAGTCATAGCACGTATCAAACAGTGAAAATGGCGGTGCCGTCGGATAACCGGCCATCTGTTCCTTAAACGCCGACTTCAAGGCGCTGTACGCCGTCGGTGGCAAACGGCTTATCACCGTTCCGGAATCGATAATGGTGCCTGACGACGAAAAAACCGATGGCGAAATCGATAATTGACGTCCAGCAACAGTTATTCCTTGCAAATCAAGAGCGTAAAAGGTATCGCTCCTATCAAATTTGACTAAGGGCGTGTACTTTACGTTGCCGGAAACAATGTTGTCCTTGCCGAAGGTCAAAAAACCAGTTGAGCTGGAGGTGGCTGGTAGGCAGTAGGAGAAGATGCGGTTATACGTCTGTGCGGTCTGTTCGACGATGGAGATTTTGTTGCGTCCTAACCCCATCAACCCTGCAATGCCCCGGAACAGACCAACGTTGTTTTGGCCACAGCCGAAGAGGAAATCATTGAACACGTCGGATTCCGATAACGTGATCTTTTCTTTGCTGAGGTCTCCAACAGAGTACGACTGGTCACCGTACCTTATGCGATATATGCAAGTGTTACTGGAAGAGCAAGCCGCTGTTCTACCTGATCGAATTAAATCAATTAATTAACTGCTTAGTTAAGTAATAGGTCCACAACTCCCTTAGCAACTAATAATGTGACACCAAGTTAGTGGTTGGCAAAATGATATAGAATCCAAGTGAACCCAAAAATGGAACCTTATCAAATACTGCAACATTATCAGTTGGTAAGCAAGGTGGTGGTGACTTGGTATTACTGTAGCTAAATTTAAATCAATAAATCTTAATGCATGAATGGGAATCCAATCAAATTACCTGTGGCTGAGCACTCTGGTGTGCCACAGGAAACGTTGACGTATGAGGTTGACTTGGAAGGGTCAAAGATGGGTTCTGCCTGGTTATAGCAAGATTGGGCACAAGGTCTACACTGAGTCCAAGTGAGGCCACTGCCGGTGTCAAATACGAGAGACAATTCGTTTTTGGGTGTGCCGAGACCCACCGTCACAAAGTAATTGGCGGAACCAAGAACCTCGCCGGATTTTGCCGTAATGGTGGTGGCGTCGGTGCGTGAGGATGCCTTGGAAAGACGGGATTGGATTGAATCTACACGGTCTTGATCGAGTGCCAGGATTTGAGCTTGAGTTGGTGCAGAAGTGGCTCTGTCTTTGTGTAGCTGAGAACATGGACCATGTTTGTCTATTACTTTCAACGTTCCCTTTCTCTTGTCGTTGCCTGCTGTACGTGAGAAATTAAATTTGGCATGCATTTAATATTTAAAAATGCTCTATATATAACAAAAAGGAAAAATTTACGTCTCAATTTGACAAATTATGGTCTCGCATGAAGATAAAACAATGAAAGAAAAAATTAGATTTTTAGGAAATTAGTCAAAATACTCACGGATTGGTACTTTCTTTTGAAAAATTTCTGTACAAATTCGTCGGATGGCCCGTGACCATGCACCTTCCACGAATCTTCCAACCACAAAACTTTAAATTTGACCAAAACATGCACTAATAAATTAAAGAGAAGAAAGCAACATTTGGAAAGCAACCTTAATTGACTAATTAATAGACTCGAATAGGCCATGATTTGTCACGGTGTAATGCTATTTTTGGCAAGTTAATTAAGTTAAATAGATTATCAAGGTAATATTCGGCTGAGGGACCAAAATCTTCATGAGCAGCTGCGCTTCAAATCGTGTTTAGTTGAAATAATATTATAACAGAGAGTAATACTACCTTAAAGATGCATATTAATATATGTAGTAGTTTTTCCTCAAAGAAAAATATATATGAACAAGTCCGCCGATTATACATACTAGACGAAGAAGATGAACAAGCACCTGTGCAGAGCAGACGCAGAGACTCATATATGATATATATATATATATATATATATATAATTATACATCATATATATACACAAACACAAATTTAGAGAGAGATATAGGAAAACCTTTTGTGGGGGGAGTAGTGCAGAGAGTTGCAGGGATTAGAGAAGTGAATTGAACAGTATGATGAGTGTTGGTGGTCTCCTTTCCTTCAAAACCAAAGCTCTTCTCTAAACACCATGCTTCATTGATTAGGGTTAGAGATAACACTAACAAGGAAGCAAAGAAGGAGGAGTATATGGGTTCAGCCATATGAAATAATTTTTATTACACTGCTATTTTCCTGTCTCTCAAAGTTATGCCGAATGGTTCTTGATTTATAGACGACAGCATCAACTCTCAATTTGTCTGCTAGCTTAATTACGACAAAATACCATTAATTATACTAAAGTCATCTATATATATATATATGAAAAAAATTACTCTATTCAGAAGTAAAGGTGGAATTATATCTCTATCAAAAATAAAGATGCTGTTATATTATTTGTTTTAGAAAAATTTATAGAAAACCAATTTTATAGATTACGTCATTCTTCCATTTATTACAATTCTACCGACAATTTTATAGCTTATTATTATTATTTATCTTGATCGAAAATATTAAATTAATAAAGGTAGGGTCACATGGTCCTTATAACCACCTCGTTGTCGTTGGTTGCCATTGTATGAAGTCTCTCCCTGTATATGAAAGATGGAAACGCGTAGACATGGATGGCTCCAGCAACCTTAGCCACAATCAAACCCTCACACTCGTTGGAGAGTTGTAAATGTGTGATGCCGTTTGAATTTTGACAAGTCTCTGTCAAGATTTCAGATATATTTAGTCTTATTAAATATCAGGTGAAGGGGAAATATTAAGAGAATGGACTTGCTACTCTAAACTTCTAACGGTTATAAAGTTGGAGCAGCAACTTATCTTTTAATATAATTTTAGACTAATAATTTTCATATTGAGATTTTTTTTTATTCGTAAAAAAAAAACAAAAAAACAACCTTAGATAACTCGTACATTGGAGGCCTTGATTGCTACTTTCATTATTATTATTTTTAATCGAAATTAATAAATACTCTCATGATAATTTTATCTTTGTTAATTCGGATGTGATGGAAGATGTTAATTTAAAGCCAAATTGTGTGGGAACTCCATAAACATGATTAGAGCCGTAGATAGATTTTTGATAAAAAAGAAAGAGTCTTGATGTGAATCTCATCATTCGGCGCTTGTTATTTTAGTTTCAATCCAATAAGTCTGAAGCGGTGACCCATACCCCAATGATTCTCCTCTATCCTGCATTGAGTAGTAAGATACCTAAAATAATAGTAGAGCTTATCAAAGACTCGAATTGCAATTTTTGCATGCGACTGTGATGGAAGAGTCGGTTTCCCCAGGTGCAACTGCAGACAGATTTTAATTTGACGAGATAACTGCCTTTTAAGTTTTTTCACACAAATACAATATTAAAGCTTAAAAAGGCTTGCAAAATCGTATCACGATTATGAAATGAGAATTAAGATGTAGGTACCACTCCAAAGTCATCAATTTCAACAGCAAATTACCTTCTTGTACTTTTGAAACAATCATTAACATGGGCTTAGAATTCCATATATATACGTATAACATCCAACTTAATTCACTAAAATGTTCCTCCTTTTTTATTTTTGTTTTATTTTTGGTTTTTTTTAAAGGTTCAACCATAATGTGATTATAATGTATGTATAATTTTATTATTTATTTTTTCCTTTGAATGCGGAAATACTAGTGCTTACTCTCATAAATGGTATAAAAATCTATATCCACATACACCCCACCTCACTCCACATGCAAAAGGAAAATAATTCCTAAAAGACGACAACAACATTTATGTCATGGCAGCTTCAATTATTTGGTTTCTTATTACTTGGACAAAATATTATCCATGCTGATTGAATAATACTAGTCGAGAAAATGGAGTCATCGTTAACGAATCTATGATACGATTCATAATGCCATTTATGGGACAACCGGAGAAGGAAAATATGTTGATTTCAAGAGACGGACATTATAGGATTATGGGGTAGCAAGTAAATGAGCATTTTCATTTTACAATATTTCTACGGTATATGAATTTTGAATATGAGAATAGAAAGTGAAGCCCTTATGCTTTGCATGACTCATCAAAATTCCAAAGTTTAATATTAAAACAATTAAGGGATATTTAGCCTCCTTGAAAATAAATAAAAAGATAGATAAAAACCAAATGCTGAATCCCGAAATTCCTAGTCATATATCAAAGGGCCAGTAGTAGCCTATAATTCAAAGCTCAGAAAACACGTAAAAAAAACAATATGTAACATTCACTCCTGCCCATACTCAAAAGGAAGAATCTCCTCTGAAACATCCAACAACTCTTCCACTTCTACTTCCTTGGCCTCGTAATCCTCTTCATCACTGGCCTCTCCATCTCTAAGCTTCTGCCTCTCTAATCTCTCCTCCTCATGCAACCGCTTCCACTCGCTGACCCACTTGTCCCACTCTTCCTTTAACATCCCCCTCTTTTCACGATCTTGCCCGCTCAAAAGCATTGACACATCTTGGTCCTCTGCCTCATACTTCTTGCTGTACTTCTTCAGGTTTTTGCAATTTCTTCTTCTTTCTCAGGGGTCAAGAAAGGTGGAGGCCTTGGGCGCCACAAAAACTGTGAAAGGGACAAAATTAAACGAGAGGTAGATGATTAAATGATGTACTTTGATAGCAAAACCAAATAATAGAAATAAAAACGATATGTACAAGGAACACCAAAAGGTTACAGGTGTTTTTCAGCATATTATCATAATACTAGATGCCAGCTTGCGTAAAGCAGGGAGCAATTTTATCAACTTTATCAACATAATTTACTAGGAACAAAGAGAGTATCAACAAGAAAAATGAGAGATTACCTGGAAGAAATGATCCTTTAGTATCCGATAGAGTAGCTTCCCATTGAAGGACCATATATTGAAACCATTTTCCATCTCATGAACAGAAGTTACAGCAGTTGCAACATATCTATGATCAATAAGAAGGTAAAAAATGAGAATTAATCTATTAAAAACTAACAGAAATCAATTTCAACAGGTAAACCATACAAAACCCCATAAGAGCACTTTAACTCAACGGCAATAACAGAAAATTTAATGGTTCAGAGAAATAACACACATCAATCATCTCCACTATTAAAAATCTCTCAAAATTACCTTCCAGTAGGATCCCATTCGATATCTGTTGCCATGAAATGCTCTGCTGTAGCCATGGTTTCTAGCTCATCAACATTGTAAAATTCCAACTGCCCGTTGAAACCCTTCAACCCTGCTAGAATTATGAATCGGCCAGCAGGAGACCAGAACAGAGCATTTGCTTGCTTGCCTTTGAGAGCAGTAAGTTTTGAAACACGGCCTGTATGCTGAGCAGTGCGCATTGAATAGAAACTAATGTCAGGCCTTGGGTTATCACCATGGATAACTGCAAACCTGTGGCCCTTTGGCTCCCAAGCAAAGGCAATGATCTTATCATTTTTGTTTTCGAGTTCCAAAACCTCAATAGGAATGTCCCGCTCTTTAATTCCGAAAAGCTAAAAACCTGTATAGGTGCTTTTTTTAGTTTTTGTTTAGCGATCAACCTAGACAGCAAGATAATCCCCATTGCTTTGGCAATACATTTTGCAGTCACTAACACTAAACAAAATTTTCTGCCTTAACTCCTCTTTAGTTGGGATTTGG
The DNA here is from genome assembly GCA_007844105.2 of Rhamnella rubrinervis. Classification (NCBI taxonomy): domain Eukaryota; kingdom Viridiplantae; phylum Streptophyta; class Magnoliopsida; order Rosales; family Rhamnaceae; genus Rhamnella; species Rhamnella rubrinervis. Next base: position 4,238,245 of record CM017581.2, read on the forward strand.
ACAAGACTCACCTATGATTGGGTGAACATAAAAACATTAATCAAATTAACCCATATTAACCCCCAAATAAAAAAAAATAAAAAATAAAAAACTCACAAACACATAAAATAACCAGATACAAATGAAACATCAACACTCACCCTAGCAGGCTGGTTTCCACCCCCTAATTCAGCAACAAAGAGTGCAAGAATTGGATCAGTTGGTGACCAACTGAAGTCCATAACATTCTCAACCTTTAAAGACTTCATGTCAACAAGAGAAAAGGTTTCTGTTTAATAAACAGATACAACATTCTTCCCAAGTCTGGCAAAATACTTGTCTTCTTTCCCACCGCCCCATCTGGGAAAATAATCAGGCAATTCATTAGAGTGGCCATGACACCCCTGACACACCTCCAGTTCCACCAATTGCAAAAACATCAGGAGTCCCCTTAAAGTCTCTCATCACTTGTCCAGTCCTCACATCAAAAATGTTTATTACAACCCTCTGTAAAATAAGTTTGCATTAGTAATGGAAACAATTGAAGAAAAATTCACAATAAGTGATAAACAGCCCATAAGAACTCACAGTTGCATCGCGAGGATTGCTTGGTTCATGGCTGCTGTACGTCACCAAATATTTCTCACCAGGGGAAAAATCAATCAGTCTAACCTGCAGAGGGTATAATTAAAGCTGAGTGTCAAGAAAAAAGAAAAATAATGAGCAAAAGAGAGATCATGAACAAAAAAAACCTGGGGATGGGCATAGCGCATCAGCCAATTAAGGGTAGAGGCACCGCCCCAAACAGCAGCACCCTGTCTGTGAACAGTATCCAAATAAGTCCCTAGTGGAGACCACTGCACAAAGCTTTCAGTCCAGAACTGTAACAAGAAACAGATAAGATAACTCATAACTGTAGTTTTTATATGTAGGAAGTGACAGAACTTATAGGAAAATGACTAGCATTAAGTGACCCTTTAGTTCATCATTCTCAAGCTTGCATGACTTATTAGAAACTAACTATAACTCTCTCTCTCACACATGCGTGTGCGCAGATCCTGCCACCAATAATCTTATGTGAGAAAAAATGTAAAGTTAAATATAGTCCCACTCACAGCACGCTTGTAAACAGGTTTAGGCTTCAAACGTCTTGCATCATTCCATAGAACTTAAGTATCTGAACCTGCCCTAATGACAAACTGAGCTTGGGCCTTTTCATCTGTAAGCCATTTTTGAAGATCTTCCTGCCATGAAATCGAAGTAAATAACATGGAAAACAAAAAATATTAAAAATAATAGCCAAGAGAGATATTATAGAAGCATAATTAAGAATAGAAACAGAAAAGAAACGAAGCAAAAAGAAACAAGGAAAAGAATATATAAGATGAAACATTACCCCAGGAGTATATGGCTTAATTTCAGGAGGAGCCCACTCATTTGGAACTTTCATGAATCGATCAAAGTCATCAAACATGTTGACAACAAAAATATGTGCTCTGTCCAACTTGTCTCCATGAGTCTTTTCCTTAGCAAGCTCAGCTTCCTACAAGAATGAGCAAACATGAAATCCCATCATGAATGCCACAAACCAATTATGCAATTACATATACTCAAAATAGTTTGGCAAGAAATTACAAAAGAATAATTATTGCTTAGACCACATATGGACTACATAGCATAACAATGTAACTAAAGTTTGCAGCCAACGAAATGCATAAAAAAAATTTTATTGTCGTGGAACCATCATAGAAACCAAACTCCAATTTCATCTTTAAAAAGTTCAAAGTTAATTCAGTTTTCAAGGCAAGTTAGCACTGCTCAGGATAAAAAAAAGAAAAAAAGAAACTATATCTGGATGCAGTAACTCAACAAAAGCAAAACAAAACGAGAATTACATGGTGAATTCGAATAGACATATCGTAAATAGAAAAAGGAGAGGGAGCGGTGTGTACCTGAGGGGTAATGTACTCGATAAAGCAGTATCCTAAGGTTTTCTTGGTGTCAGGATCAAGAGGCATCCAAAGGCCATCGTCCTTGATTACACCAATCTGGCTGTAGATTTTTCGAATGACACCTTCAAGTTTCTCAAACTTTTCCAGAGCGACAACAGGAAGGTTATCCACAACGATAATGTTTCCAAACCCAGAATCGAACTCTAAATTGTCCTCTTGAAAGACATCATCATCCTCACTGAGCAATTGCAAATAAGAAAATAATAAAGAATCTGATACGCTAAAAAAATTCCCACCCGCAACTAACGCAACCATGGGGAGGCTACCTTGAAGTCCAAAACAGGAAATGCTCAACGAATTTATCGTAAACTATAATATTATACAGCTATGTCACCGCAAACACTAATTGTAGTAATCCACCAAAAAAAATATGGGAACTTCCAAATTCTAGTGAATTCCTGAACGCTTTCTGGGGAACCAAACAGAAAGGAAGAATTAGGATGACATTTAGGTTAAAAATATTACCTTTTATTGCCAAAATCTTCGCCCGGAGGGAGACGAATGGAGTCGAGATCGACCTGAGAGAGACCGATACCCAGCCGAGCCGCCATCCCCTCCATCTCATTCATCATTACTTCCGCCATGATTGTCTAGCTTTACTTTAATTTCAGAAACTCTTCAATGGGTTTCCAGCGAGACTTGGCGGTTCGGTTTACAGTGCTCCAGCTTTGTGAATAGCGCATGGAGAGACTCAGAGAAGAAGGGTTTAGGGTTTCTACTGAAGATGGTGTGTATGCTTTCCAGGTTTGGGCCGATGTAATATTTTACTTTAAATAGGCTGTGTTTTAATTATACAAAAAGAAATAGCTATTTTTTTATCCGGTATTGGGCTTGGCTATGGCACTAAAAAACCCATTTTCATTTTATCACTTTTTTCTTCTCTTTCTTATTGTATTGTAAATTTTGATTAATTTAGGACACAATGACATATAGATATGCCAAATCTGAACAAGATATGATAACAGCGGAAAAGGTGTAGTGATCAAACTTTACTACCATATGCAAAAAGAATTTTGAGGCATCTTCACTCAGCCCAAATTGTGACAATCCAGTCAAAATTGAATTCCAAGAAACCCGAACCTTGAATCCCAAGCATTTAAATATATAAAGAGCTTTGTCCATGGATTTATTATTTGATTTGAGGTTCAAACCCAAGCCTTTGCATATCCATAAAGAGGTTATATGCAAGTTCTTCTTTATCGGGTACCAAGTAAGCTGCTAGCATGGAATTCCATGTCACAACATCTCTTGTGCCAAAAGAACTACCAAATACCGTTTTAGCATCTCCAATGGATCCACATTCTGAGTATGAAGGAATTGTGGGATTGCACACTGTACTACTGAACTCCAGTCCAAGTTTTGTACTTTTTCCATGAATCTGCATTGTTGACTTGTAAAAGTCAGCATCATCAAGCAACGTCAAAAGTGGAGCAAGTGTCCCATCACCAGGCTTTAAGCCGTCCTGCTTCATACAGCTAAATAACCAAAATGCAGTCCCCTGATCACCCACTTGCACATAACCGGCTATTAGAGCATTCCCCGACTTGCGTTCTGACATGTGTTTAAACACCACATAAGCCTCCTTAACTCTCACACACTTTGCATACATGTCCAAAAGAGCACTTCTAGAATAAATACTTCCAGCATAACCCATCTTGATGATCACGGAATGTACCTGTTATACTTCCAAATGTGTACCCATCAAGTTCAAACCCATATTTCTCATGCTTCTGAGAAACTCACAAGCAGCTGGAAGTTCCCGTAGTTCACATACCCAGAAATCATTGTATTCCAAGAAACAGTGTCTCTGTTCAGCATTTCGTCAAAAAGGTTGCGAGCGACACCAAATTGTTAAGTTCCCCAATACCCATTGAGGATATTATTGGCTTGTAGATTTCTGTAACAGTTCCTGACTTCACTGCTCGAGAATGAGTTATCAGAACCTTCAACAAAGCATTTGCCTAAAACTCGATCACTGATTGACGCCTCATTGACCACAAATACAGCAACCGCATTCAATACAAGCAGGGCCGGCTCTTTGTTCAGGCCCCCACTAAAATAAGGGCGCAAATAAATTTTATTTCAAATATATACTATATTTTATTTTTATTTTTTTTTTGTCAAAACTTTTATTTATTAGTAATTTTTTTGTTAGAAGAAATATATAAGTTATACGTTCACAATTGTATATAATCATTTCTTTTAGGGATGATCTTTCATCAATTTTCAATTATTTTAAGCTTCATAAATAAAAACAAAACTATTAACATTTTTAAGCACTCGTCTCATTTTGTTTGACAAAATTTAAAAAGTACTTAAAGGAAGTTGTTTAAATATAATAAAATTTTGAAATATTAAATTATTATATCACCAATTTTGCAACAAAATACAAATGTTTTTGTAGTCATGTTTATCAAGTTGTATATTATACATCAAATAAAACTAGTGTTTATTGTTAAATAGATATTTTTTCTATGCAAAAAGAGGTATTTTTCATGAAAAAAAAAAGGTAGTTTTCTTAATATGTTTCATTATTTTATATTAATTCAGCATGTATTTTTCAATATTTTTTTCCCGTCTAGAAAGTAATGACAGCCACCAAAAGCTTCATTCTATTTGTTAATCTCAGGACCATTTTTATTTTTTATCTCAAAATTTTTATTATTATTTTTTTTTCCTTTCTTGGCCAAGAAACATTTCAATGGTTTCATAGGAGGCAGGAGTACAGTAGCCATTACAACTTTTGTATAAGTTTTATTTTATTTTATTTTTTTCTCAAAGAACCTCAAAAAATAAGTTTTCAAACATGGGATTTAAAAAAATAATAAAAAAAAATTCACACATTAATTAATTCCACACCTCAAATTCTCAACAGCAGATAATTTCTCCACAAAGGATTACAAAACAACAAAATAAAAATACATAGAACAATTCTCCCATATATGTTTTATACAATATTCTTTCTAAAATGACAATGAAACAAACAAGAAGCCTCATAATTAACAAATATGAACAACGTATGCATGTGATTAGCACTCCTATCAGGAAGATTATTGCAGTTTTCAATCATAATTTCACGCATTGGTTGAGGAACAAGAAGCTCGAACTTCTCCTTCTTCATTCGTCTTCACTTCAATACTAGTAAGCTTCAAGAATGACCGACTCCAACTGTCAAAGAAACTAGTTTGGTCCTCTGCAAACCTCTCCACTTGTTTCCTTGTTCTGTCATCAGTAAACAGGGCAGAATCCGATTGGAATAGCCCTTTGTGAGCTACGAGGTTTTGGTAATATCTATTATCAAACACAAAGGATGTTTCAGGATCGTTGTTGACTGTTTTAGATGGGCTAGCACTCGCTGGGCACTGTTTCATGAGCTCCTTCGCATAAGCACCGTCAAGGGATGTGTCAATTAGAGTGAGTTTCCCTTGCGAGTCTTCTTCAAATCGGTCATTAAATGCACTGCAGTGAGCTGAGCCTATCGTGTGAGATCCTGCAAATTAACCCAAAACTCATCAGCAATATGAAGATAGATGCAAAAATAGCATGCAGTAGAGTCATCTTCTTATTCTCAGTTTGCCTAGAAATTATAAGCTTCAAATTCTTCAGTGTCTTTGGCCAATTCTTCAGGTTTATTTGCTTGCACTTAATGATCATCAGGCCAAGAGGCTAATGGTGTGTAAGAATGGCAATCAAGATTTCTGCTTTTATTGTAAATGTACCTGAAAGGGTGACAAGGTCATCTAAGGACAACCCTTTAGAAGAGAAGAGGTTAATCATCTCATCCATTGTAAAACTTGTATCTACAATGTTGGGTCTGACATTTGAAGCTGATGAAACCTTCCCATCTCTCCTACCTGTTGGAATCTGAATTGCAGGTCCCCCAGTCTGTATCCAGAAATTGCCATTAAGATATAGAAAAATGGTTAACAAGACAACCAAATCATGACTAAAAGTTAACGAGAGATCGATCTCACAAATTCAACGGCATCTCTAGCAGCCAAAGCAACGATGTCAGCACATGAAACGGTTCCTGGACAAAAAATTTCAAGCTCTCTTTTAGCAGAATCTATCACTGAAAATCCTCCCAGAGATGTGTTAGCTGGATCACTTCGCTCTGTCCCATTTCCTTGTAGAAGCACAGATGCATCACAACCCTGCAAATCATTTTTCAGCACATTTAGTGCATGGAAACCACAAGCCACCAATTACACGGTCTTAGACATTCAAAGAGATGTATGAGTGTGAAATTGCATGTTACTCGTTAAGATTAATGTTTGAGTTTGTTTACAAATTAGAAGCAGGATTTTGTTACCTCCACAAAGCAGTCATGGAACAGCAAGCGGAGGAGCTTCCCAGGAATTGTAGAGTCCGTGGAGGAAGCTGATCTCACTGTGTTTCTGACCATGAACTCGGCAGAAGGGCATGAAGCTGAATAGAAGTTCCATGAGAGGTCTGCGCAAGATGGAGAAACAAGCATAAAGAAGGAGAATAGAAGAATGGGAAAGCAGTGAAGAAAATATGTGGAAGAGAGAGAGAATATTTTCTCCATAAGGGTTTGAGGAGGGGAAAAAACACCCTTGGTCTCTTTACATGGTGTAAGAGATGGTGCATCAGGCGCGTATCATTGTATTGATCTATTTAAAGCTGCATTAATGCAGTTGGGGTTATTGTCAGAAGTAGATGGGTTAGTAGAGCCGTGTAGTCAGAGTGTAAAAGAGGACGAACAGAATTCCACACCCCCAGAGACACAGAGAGAAGCTGACTCTATAAATGCAGGGGATTTCGCCATTTTCGTAATTTTCTTCCTTGTAACTTCAGGCAGAGGTGGAAATATAATATATATACATATAAATTTATATACACAAATCCTACACTAAATTGATATTTCAAAAAAGTCGGAAATTATCATAAATGATCTTAAAGAGCGAAGAATGAGAGATGGTATGTAAATGTACCTTTTGCTAATAGAACTTGAGGGACGATTAGATTTAGCAATTTTGTTTGCATCCACATCTTTCTTCTTCTTCTTCTTCTTTTTATTAATTAATTTATTTTTTCCAAAAATTATAAAGATTTAATCGCGTGTGCTGTTTACAAATTATGTATAGAAATAGTACTAACCACCAAACACATTATTCACCATTTCTCTTTTTAAATCTGTGTCACAGTCTCATTACAATTGCCCAAAAGAAACGTTAGACATGAATTGTAAACTGAACAAGTCAACAACTTCACCACTTTGAAGTGTCACTACGAACTACGACCGAGCTCGAAGTCACTTAACGACTTATGTGAAAGGTAATTTTGAGCATCACACTCAACTCTACTCAATACCCACGAGGATGAAAAAGTTCTAATATCATTAAGACACACGAAAACCGACAAGCATTATAGACAAATACAAATCAACAAGTCCAATTTGATGATGAATACGAGGCTTTGAGCTGTAAATGAAGGATTCAGTAACAATTTTGTAGCTGACCGATTTAAACACTAACTCCAACTTCCATTCATTAAATTCAGTTAAAAATAGTGGTTGGCAAGGTGGTTTGACAGTTGTACAATAAAATACCACACTTAAATGACCAAGGGTGAGTAAATAAAGACCGGTGCACTTCAGAATTATCGCTCTTCCCCCAATGATTATGGCTTGTATTAAGGCTTTCTTTTGGACATAACTAGCTTACCATAGATGCTTGCCGGGTGATGGTTGAATACAGGGATAATGGTCGCCATCTCTGTATCTTGTCTCACTTGCCATCAGATCTAAAACATCGTCGTGTCATGTATCGGACCTGAACCTAGCCCCTTTCCTCATGTTTGATCCAGGCCCTGCGCGTGAGCTTCAAAGATTATACTAGTTGTTCTCTGTCCAAATTCTTTTTCTAAGGAAATATATAAAAAAGAGAAAGAGACACTTGCATTTGCAATGTATAGAGGCATAACAAACACTCCAAGATGTTGAATCTCTTATAACACAGACTTTATATCAAAATACATCAAAATTTGGCAGTAACAAACATTCAAATAGGTAATACTTCAACCATGCATCCCAAAACCAAAAAATGAATAAATTCTGCTGAATAATAAAGATAAGGTCAAACACCTTGGTACACAACATTCATTTACCTCTCGTGTGACCATATTTCTAATTATCATAGCCACTACTATAAAAATTGAACACTTAACTGATTGAAATTATTTACAAGTAATAGAGACAATAAAAACAAAAACTAAGTTTCAAAACAAGGAGATCAGGAAAACTGTACTATACATAAGTAGATGTTAGATCATCTAGGAGTTTATTGTTCAAGTAACAAGTGTATCCAACTAAATAAACCTGGACTAAAGACTGTTTTCCCTATTGACCTTGCACAAAGTAATCCAAACTGTCAGACTGACTTATGCCTGAAGATTGTATGGTAAGGAAGATACTACCATGCAAGCTTCACAGTTAAGCATTTTCAGTTTCTGCATCATCTTCTGCAAGTTCTTCCAATTCATCCACATCATCGATGGGAATGTCTTCACTATTATCATTAAGAGAACCTACAGAAATCTTCATAATTAGTTTTACGAAGTGTGCTTGACAAGTGGAAAACAAATCAAGGAAAAGTTTAGTGAGGTTGGGGGAAGTTCTCACTTATAGCTGATTAAATGAGTGCTTCATTTCTACTACTATAGAGAATAACAAACTTTACCTCTATTAATCAGAGAACTAGGACTACTTAATACTTCTGAGGAGGACTCTGACATGTTATCAAGAAGATATGGAAGTTCTAGAAACTGCAAGAAAGATTCTGTTTGAGGATTCCTAAGATATCCTGCAAAAGAATAATAGAATTATTGTCAAAATAGTTATATAATTTGTTTGTTGAACCATTAATGATAATAAACCGTGCAAGATAAAAATAGTAGTAACGAGATAAAAATAGTAGTAGACATAGTAAAAATAAGAACGTAATTCACAATGTTATTATTATCCACAGAGAATTTTGTTTATTAAAAGAACAAGTCTGAAATCCTTCTAACTAATCTAGACATTGAAGTTCAACAATTAGTGAACAAACAGACATAAAACAAATCTTTTAACACTGTAACCCAGATAGCTTGATTGACAAAACCATTAACAGCAATCTATACTAAAGGATTGAGGATAAATTTTTAGTTTTCTCATGCAAAATGAATAAAGCATAAGAATGATTTTGAAGTAATACCATCAGAGGAACCACTAGAGACAGATTTAGAGGGATTGTGACATGGAACTGTCCGAGTAAATTCAAAAGGCTTCACTCCTCTTGTTCGTAATCTGCTCTTTACCCATCGACGGCAATCTTCCATGTCAAGATTTACACTGCTGTCACATTAAAACAAAGTGTTAGTGGTTATGTCTTACCATATGAAAGACCCAAAATGAAATTAAAGGGGGGTGGTGTTGGGGGTTGGGGGAGGTGGTGGTGGGTTGGTTGTGGTTTCCACCCAGTCAAATCACATTTCGCAGATAAAGTTCTCATAGAATGCATCTTAAATATATACACACCCAAAATTTGCACTTCTGGTGGTCAAGGGCAAGATAGAATTGAACCTCCTTGTTATTGCTAGCCATTCTTCATCATACTGAATCTCATAAGGTCCTAACTCCGATTCAATTTCAATGATCTTAACAACCAGACCATTGCCAAAAAAATAATCATTAGAAACTGGCAGTGACTATAAAAGCCCCCTATACTACAAAAATCACACCGAAACACCTGTAAAAATTTACGCCCTGGAAGGCACTTATCAAGAGCAAGAAAATTCGTCACTGAGCCATCCTCCCCATGTTGAACAAGAGCAGAGAATTTGCAGTGTAGATGGGCTGCAAACCAATAAGGTGGCTTCAATTTTTCCAGCAGTTTAGCAGCAGGTTTACTTCCAAGAGTTCTTTCCTGAATCTGGAAAACATTTTAGCAACAAAAGCATTCATAATCCATGGCTTCATTCCTAGGAGTGTTTATTACTCGACATGTCAGTTTAACAAGACAACAGCATTTTATGAATAATTTAAATCAATGCTTCTATTCCACAGAAACATTGGCATATTGTCAAGTTTTCTTCTACCAATTTTTAATCTTTGATATATCACTCGCGAAACATCCAGTCCTTCTTGTTTGAAAAAACCAACTAAATCTGCACTATCAATCAGCTTCTAGCGCAAAATCATTAAGGAAAGAACCAGGAAATTCACATGAAAAATTAGGCAGTCTGAACCCTTTTTTCTAAAACACGTAAAAGCACATTATTTTCAAGCACATTACCTCCTTTTCAAAAAAGTGTTTAGTCCGAACTAGTTTCTTCCAGTCCCCACAATCGGTGATGCCAAGAGGCCAATCATGTGAAAGAAAAATGTCAATCGGTTCCTCAACTTGCATGAGTTTATGAACATCATATTCACGAACATGATATACAGACCTGATAGTGCTTTCATTATACGGAGGCCTCTCATAGTGTCCTGCTCAAGAAAAATTCGTTTGTTTTGACACTTAATAATAATTGTAGGATATGCTTACTCTATTTTGGGATAATAGTGGATGGTATTGCAATAAGCTAATTAATTATTGCCATAAAACAATATGAAAACTTTGGAAAAGTCACAACTTTGGCTTTAAATTCCTACATAATTTGTATTCATTCTAAAAAACTTCAAAAAAAAAAAAAAAATTTATCATGCCAGAAATTGAGACCGCCAAAATAATGACACCAAACAGAACAACATGCCCATCCAAAAGCAACTTGAGATTGTAGATACCTACTGTGAAAACGTATTATTAGTTATTTTTAAGTTACAAAGCCAACGAAGATGGAATAACTAACCTGAATGATAATGGCGCGCATTGTAAATTCCAGACAGCCCACCAATGCGGAGGTTTCCAAATTTGATCACCCCAGCAAACCCCAAGAAGTATATATTAGGTGCTGCCCATCCCCCATAGTACCTGCAAAACATGTTCACAACATCAGTCACCAAGTAATCATACTTGAAATATTCAAAATCTTCCAAAATTAGAACAATAGAGTTTAAGTTACTTACAGTTCCCACAAGTAATTGGAAGCTTCATGATTTCCTCCAATGAATATGGTTGGGTAGGGAGCGACTGCCTCACCCGAATAGTACTTCCAGAACGAGTTCATAGCCCGATATTTCGGTGGCACATTCAAGCTCTCCAAATCCTTCTCATTCCTCATCGACTAATTCCACAACCATTATTCAGTTCCCAAGCACTTTCCGAGAATTATACTTGGACGGTGAGCCAAAACCAAGAAAAGAAACAAAAAAAAAAAAAAAAAACCTGAAAGTCGCCGCAGCAGAGTAGGAGGTCGATTTTGGTAGAGTGAACTCTTTCATAGTACTGAAGAGTTTTGTAAACGTTGTCAAGGTCGCCATGCATACAACCTTCCACTGCTATCTTCATGCTGTGAATTTCTGGGATCCTTTTTTTTGCAAGTTAAACGACGGGAATGGCGCGGAGCAAATCGAACCAGGTTTTAGGCTTTTGGTTTTTCTGGTAAAAAGGGGAATTTATTGAAGTAAATGTATTTACAATTAAAAATTCTATAAATATTTGTAAGAGAGAGAGAGCATTGCCGTTTACATGGTGACGCGTGGCAGAAGTTTGGTCAAAGTGGTCCGACCGCCAGATCATCTTCCATGTGTGACGTGTCGCCCACGTAAAACGCATGAGCGACAGTTGGTGAACTCCGACATCGTCTGGATAAAAGTCTTGGAAATAGAAAAGCATAGAAACATGAAGAATTTGCTTGAGACACGATCAAAGGAAGGTCTTGTTGTTTTGCTCCAAAGATTGTGTGGCCAAGAAAGGAGCAACAACCCAACAAGTAGCAACCAAGACTTTGATTGCCTAATAGTTTCACTCTCTCTCCTGCTTGCTTTCTCACATGGCTTCCTTTCCTTTCTAATCAAATTTACTTTATTAGTTCAGGATAGCAACAACCAAGGCTTTGAACCAACAAGCCAAAACACTGAATATATACATAATTGTATTGTTCTTCGCCTTCCATTTTACCTATTTGCTTCTCCAACACAACCAGTTATGGCGGCTCTGCCCCACCCATTTCTCTCCGGGACCTTACTTTCTTCCTCTCCCATCTCCCCAACTCTTCCCAACCCATCACCCACAACCAAAATCCACTTCTCACTATCTTCTCTCCCACTCAAACCACTACCATTATTGAGAAAGAACCGCACCCAGCTGTGTTGTGCAGTGGCAGACGTCAAAGCCTCACCTGCGCTTGATCACAAGGGAGGAGAGGACGATGATCACAAGGTCTTCGTAGGTCCTACAGCTGAGGAAGAGCGCAGAAGGGAAAAGGTAGTGGCGGATTATGATTGGACAGAGGAATGGTATCCGCTGTATCTCACACGGGACGTGCCGGACGACGCGCCTTTGGGCCTCACTGTGTTCGATAAGCAGCTGGTGTTGTATCGTGACGGGACTGGGGAGCTTCGTTGCTATGAAGATCGCTGTCCTCACAGGTTACACTTTACTAATATTTCATTTTGAGTCTTGACTCTCCCGCTGATTGTTCCTGCAAAAAAAGTTTTCCCGAGAAAACGAAATTATTAAAGTGATCCCAAAAGCTTTCATATACAGATTAGAGAGAGATAGAATATTGTCAACATTCTCCGCACTTGTAGGTTATTTTTTGTCCGGTTAATTCTTTTAACGAGTGTTGATACGACGGCAGTGAGACTTGAACTTAGATGGGTAGGATTTTGAGGCTACGATATCACGTTAAATTACCATTAATTTCAAAAGCTTTTAAGTATGAAGAGGTGGGTTTAGTATGTATATAAACTTTGATAGAGAGAGATAGAGAGGGAGAGAGAACATTGTCAGCGTAAAGCAGCTGTTATGTTCTGTAGCGTTTTGGACAGTGATTAGCAGTAATAAAAAGAGGAGCATCAAACTTTCTTAGATAAGTTTCATAAATCTGCATTGGGTTTGGGTTCTCGAAGTTAAATATCAGTTTCAAACTCAAATCCAAAAATAATTCAAAACTCTATCGTATTAATTCAAGCAACATACATGACAAATTTCTATTGGACTGCATGAATAGTATAAGTAGTTTTGGCCTTAAATTATGTTCATAGGTTGGCAAAACTATCAGAAGGGCAGTTGATAGACGGAAGGCTGGAATGTTTGTATCATGGTTGGCAATTTGAAGGAGAGGGGAAATGCGTAAAGATCCCTCAGGTTTGTTTCAGTCACACCTAGCTACTGCCCTTTTTGTTTTCATGAATTGCCTTTGTACTTTCCATAATCCAATCTACTGAAGAAAATGTTCAATGCCTGCAACTCCAGCTTCCAGCTGAGGCCAAAATTCCTCGGTCAGCCTGCCTTAAAACATACCAAGTGACGGACTCTCAGGGGGTTGTGTGGGTTTGGATGTCTCTGAAGACTCCTCCAAACCCTAGTAAACTACCTTGGTTTGAGAACTTTGCCAGGCCAGGGTTTCAAGATATGTCAACAACCCATGAGCTCCCATATGACCACTCCATACTCCTTGAGAATCTCATGGACCCTGCCCACATTCCAATCTCACATGACAGAACAGATTGGACTGCAAAGAGGGAAGATGCTCAAGCATTGGGTTTCGAGGTGACTGAACGTTCTGATAGAGGATTTGCAGGGTGGTGGGAGAAGGCAAAGGTTCAACCTTTGTCAAACTTCTTACGGTTTGAAGCACCTTGTGTTCTTCAGAATAACAGAGAAGTTGTTAGCAAGAATGGAGAAAAGAACTACTTCACTGGTCTTTTCCTTTGTAGACCAAGTGGACAGGGAAAATCTATGCTTATTGTGAGGTTTGGAGGAACAATGAGATCACCACTGATAAAATTGTTTCCACAATGGTACTTCCATCAGAATGCTTGTAAGGTCTTTGAGCAAGATATGGGATTTCTTTCGTCTCAAAACGAGGTACTCATGAAAGAAAAAGTTCCCACCAAAGAGCTTTACCTTAACTTGAGATCCTCAGATACATGGGTAGCTGAATACAGGAAGTGGATGGACAAGGTTGGACATGGTATGCCTTATCATTTTGGGCACAGCACCATATCATTGCCTAAAGTACCTGCTGTAGTAGAACATGCTCCAGCCGGACTAACTGCTGGGGTTTCTGCGTCTTTACCAGCTAAGGGTGGGATTGGAGCAATGCATGCTCCGAATTTGACCAACAGATACTTCCGGCATGTAATTCATTGCAAAGGGTGCAGAAATGTCGTCAAAGCTTTCGGAATATGGAAAAATGGCCTCTCTGCAATTGCTGTAGCGCTGGCCGCAGTGGCGATTCTTGTGTCTGGTAGGCAGTGGAAAGCGCTTTTGTTGGTAGCAGCAGCTGTGTGCTCGGGTGGAGCTTATGCATGCTCAGCTGCTATTGCATTGAATACAACGAACTTCATTAGGACTCACAGGAGATTGTGAGTTTGTGAGCCATCATATGATTTTCCAGGTCAAGAAGATGATTGTATAGATTTGAAAGATCCTACAATGGATGATATAATGTTGGCGTATTTGGTGGTATACATTATAAAATTTCACGATGCTCATTGTGACCAATAAGCAAGAATTATTCCTTTACTTATAACCATTTTTAGGCAAGAAAACAGGGAAAGGAACTCCGATGGCGTTCCCTTTTTTCATAAACAAGAAACTACTTTGAAGAATCCGATGATTTTGACGATATGGTTCCGTTGAATCTTTATTTTCATGCTTAAAACAATAAAGCTTATGAAACACCATATACTTGCTTAAAATTATCAAGTGGACTTGGAGGAAATTTTGATACCATACTAAAAATTGAAAAGAAAAACAGAATATAAAAAGAATTAATTGCATAAAATAAAAGGAGAGAGGATTGACAAAATGAGTTATACACTGATATGTAAGCGAACAATCATATACACAAAAGGCAGTGGTTATATCTGCAATGGAACAGCATCACAAAAATGGGGAAGAAGCCTTCCATAGCAATTAAAATATATGAATATATATTGACCCAAGACTGATGCATGGAATGATCTAGTATTACATAAACAAATGATGCGTCTCTTCTAAAACTTAAGCCATCTCTTCTCTTTTTCCTTACTAACAAGGGCATTTGATGCGGATGCCTGAGCTGCCTCAGCCTCCGCCAAGGCTTTTCGAGTCCCTGTCAATTTCCTCATAGCTGCCTCATAAACCACCTTTTCCTTTTTGTTTCTGTTCACCATTTCTTCAAGCTTCTCCACACGCATCCTCAAATCCTTCACTTCATCATCATATGCAACCAGAGCCCGTCGATCCAGTTTTTTCTCCTCTGTTGTACCTTTACTTCGCTGGTTCTTTGCTGATCCACCATTTAAAGCTTCACCATGCATTGCAAGTTGGGTATTGATAAGACTAAAGACATCCGGAGCTAACCCCTCTTCTTCTTTTGCCATGCGCCTCAATGCTGCAAACTTTTTATCCCGTTTCTTCTTACCACCTCTGCTCCGCTTCTTTCCTCGTTTTCCTTTACTCTCTTCTGCTTCTTGAGACTCAAGAGCATGATCAAGAGATTGCTTAGGAGGAAGAACCTTCACAGGTATAGGATCTAACATTCCCTGCCCGGAAGCACCTAAACCCATCCCTTCACAATAACCCATATTGGCCATCATCTTGGAAGCTATACCTCTAGTATGGTTCTCCCACTTGGCAAATACGACAGTTTCTTTCTGGATGCCCCTCTGCAGGGTGCTCCTTTCTAGAAATCCTAAACCTTGTACACCCTCTTCTTCATTTTCACTGTAATCAGATTCTTCTGAGCTATAATCACTTTCTTCTTCATCACTAATTTCAGCATACTCAGATACTGTAATAGCTTCCTCTCCAAGTTTTGCAGAGGTCCCATCGTCTCGGAAAACAACATTCCCTGCCCCAAGCATGTCATCCCATGACTCAAGCTCAGCTTCCCTCCAAATGCCACCCTTACTGTCAGAGACTGCCCAAATATTGGATCCTACTAATGACTGGTCCCATATTGTTGGAACGTAATTTTTCAGGGAATGCAATGGTACATCAACCCCTGTACGAATAAACCTAAGTCAACTCTAACATATTGGAAAGAAATGTATAAAGAAAAGAATATACAGGACAAATTATTGCATCACAATGTTGTATAAGGTATTCAGAAAAGCAGTTATCTATAAATGTACGACATAGAAATCAGGATATGACAAGCAAATAACCACAGAAAAAAAGTTCATCAAACCTCAAAACAGCATTGAAAGAATAAACATAAAAAATAATGCTCCAAACAGTTATAACAACACAAGTACAGGAACCATGGGACTTAATAGCACAACTAGCTATACTGATTGGTCTATAAATCGGTAAGGCTCCAACCTACCATGTGATAAACGGCAGTTACTGCCAAACCGACATCGTTGCTGTAGAAAGAACTTGCAAATCTGCAGTTCGAGAGGTCTGGCATTAGTACACTGGGTGACAAGCATCATTGGTTTAACTCTAAAATGCAAACGATAAAGAAAGTTGGAGCTCATTGCCAATTAAATTTCACAGGAATTGTTCTCTGTCTTAGTGAAACTGTGTCACGCTATATCATCATCTCTATAAGAACAAAAGGGAAATGATGAAGTTAGCCAGGCCACGATGGCCATCGTAGTCAATGACCTTGTTGCATTTGTTATTCAACAAAACCAAACATCATGCCATGCCATGAGTAAATGCATCTCTCCTAAATCTTTGAGGAAAATAACATAAATGCTAAGATCACTTGCAAGTACTTTCTACAAAACTCAGCCCGATAGAAATTGCAATATCAAAGACAGCTATGACAAACTAAATAACAATATAACATCTTCTTTCCAAAAAGCCAAAAAGTGGCGACCTTGAATAAGTGGATAAAGGATCAGATACCGTACTTACCAGCATATTTTCAGATGTTGGAGTGAGAAAAGAAATCTTTGCAAAATTAGAATTGTCCAACCCAACAATTTGACCATTGTACCAACGTCCATTGGTGTGGCGGAATCTACATTTAGATCCAACAGAGTAATTGTGCTCCTCCAAAGGTTCAGGCTTGACATCCTCATCAGTATGATCAGAAACATGTAGTGCAGATCCCAAAGGTTCAGGCATGACATCCTCATAAGTATGACCAGAAACATGTAGTGCAGAACCCAAAGGCTCAGGCTTGACATCCTCATAAGTATGACCACAACCATGCAGTGCTGAATCAGCTTCACGTAGCAACCTTGCACGTTTTAGATGGAGAAGCCCCTCCTCAGCATCTTTAATTCCCTGAACAAGCTCCTCATAGACCTGAGAAGATATTAAAGCACTTCTAGAAAGTAAGTTACAGGAACCTATTGGCATCAGCAGAAAACATATGAATATTAAGTTCAAATAATATATCACGCACATAAAATTCACAAAAAGGCCCATGATTTTGATTTTCTTTACATGGGCAATACTTATGATTTCATTTTGACTATGTGATTCGTCTTAGCAGATAATAAAGACCCATTATGAATCTTGACATTTGCACAGTTGAAGCTTTGCAACAGCTAATAGAAATGTTATTCATATTAAAGCTTTTGTAGTAAAAGAGAGACCAGAAAAGCTCAAATCAAATTGCAGATGCTAACCTATTTCGCCTGCTTTATCTCTATTTAACTTGAAGATGATTCTTCTTCAACATTCACATACCAAAATCTTCCGCCCCTTTTACCCACTGAATAACACAACTTCCAAATACCAATATACTTTCCTCTAACCAATTCATAAAAAAAAAAAAAAAAAATCTTTATAATTAAACTGAAATGTTTAAATTACGAAAAATGGCTTAGAACAAGTTCGTTTTACGATGCAAGCACTTATTTTTAATATCCAACTCCTACGAATTACGAACCAAGTAACCAATCTTGTCGCCATTACCCCAGCACCCAGATTTTCATTTTGACCTAAATCAAAAAGCCTAGGACTTTACAAGTCCGTAGAATTTCTCCGGTAACCAAAAAAGAGGGTTTAGGTTAACAGGAGGGAAAAAGGAGCTTCACCTCCAGAAGCTCAGAATTGGTAGGGTCAGAGGCAATGGCATCACTGAGGGCCGTCAGAGAGTCTCGTTGCTCATGCAATTGAAGCTCCAGTTGGTTCTCCAGAACCCTCTCTTCCTCCTCGCTTCCCATGGCTCTTCTACCAGAGACTTCTCTCTGTCAGCGTCAGCAACCGACTCAACCAGCCCACTAAAACGGGTTACTATTTAAAAGCCCGGGTAACCCAGATGATCTGGACCGTACATATTAAATTCGATATTTTAATGGTAGAAATTTAAGTTTAGCAGATCACCGTACACGTGGCTCAGATGCATCTTTGCATGCGTTAACCACAGTGAGCTCAACAACATCCGAATAAAACCGGGAACGAATGTGGTACCAGCGCGGGCAAATTGTAAATTTTGAAACAGAGGACACTAAAACCCTAGGAGAGAGAAACAGAGAACCTAGTACGAGAGAGAGAGAGAGAGAGAATGGGGCGTTCCAGTGAACACCATGAAGCAACAGATGGTTTAGTGAAGCTGTTGACAAGAGCGAATCACGATCTCACAGTGGTTCAAAACAGGCTCGAGAGGGAGTTTCAGCAAATTTACCCAGAAAATGTTCAGTCATAATTCCACCTCCTCCAAATTTTATTACTTTCTCTGTTATTTTTCTTTTGTTTGAATCTCTATTTTTTGAACTGAAGGTTACTAAAATATATCAATGGTGTTTGCAGGCAAACCCAATGAAGCTGGTGTATAGAATTAAGAAGATTCAAGAAGATTTGTTGGCTTTGAAAGAGCAATGCCGCGAGCTTCTATCTGCCAAGCAGGTTCTTTTCTACATTTTATTCTCTCGCTCGTTGTTGGGATTCTCAATTTTCACCGACCTCAATTTCTTGGGTTGTTGCTGTACCATGTTCATGCAATCATGGGCCTGCTGAGACGTGTAATTTGATTTTGTTTGGGCAGGATTTGATTGATGAGGCTCGGACAGTTCTTGTTGGGAACAGAAACGCGCTGCAGCGGATGCAAGCACCCCTCGATGGTGATTCTAGCGATTCTGCTTTTACCAACTTCAACCAGGTGCCGCTTTATTTTTTCTTGTGCGATATCATTTGGTAATCTTTGTAGTAGGAAGCTTCTATTTCGGACATGAAATTTTCTGAATGGGGAATGTTGCGTCAAAATTTATTGAAATCACTGTTTTTTTACATTGTTATGGTAGCTGCAAATCCAATTTCTTAAATGTGGCTATTAAGGAACAGGTAGCCAGCGTTAGATAGATCACAGATGGCGTGGAATTGACTATACAAATTCTATGAAATGCTATTCTTTGTACTTCTAAGTACTATATTTATACAAGAATTTACCATTATTTTTTGGATTTTTTCCTTTTTCTTAATAAAAACATAAAGACCATTGAGTGTGGCAATTTAATTTGCATAACATGTCTAAAGACATCCTTTAAGTTAGGAAAGGAAATCTGGTTTCTTTTATTATTTTTTAAGCATCAAAATGGAGAATCATACTAAATCCTTATTTCATTGTTATAATTTACTTACTGAGTTTGAAGGTTGTGTAATTTCCAAGTGGTGTCTCAAGTATTTGCACCATTTGCCAGCAAGCAACCAATACTGAACCTAGGCCAAGGCTTTGATTATATTTACTGGAGATTGAAATTTGGCTTGATTTAATTCTCCAATAAAGCCTATGCCTTGCTACATGTTGAATCATTTGATCTTCTTTTATTATTTACCTTCTCAGTACACATGAAGGGTGGGAAATCTTTCTATTAATTTTGTTCAATTTGATCATGCAGATCATCGATGAATGGACAGTTCAAGTCAGATCAGGAACGGGTAAAAGCTTGTTCATTGATCTCTCCTATATAGTCAGATTAAGAATCTGGGTCTTTTTTTTTCTTTTTTCATAAGGGGATTTTGTTAATGCCTCTGGAAGATAAGAATGTCAGGCCAGAAACTTTGATTTTAGCCTCAAAATGATTTTGAGACTCCATGTTGCTATTGTTTCCGGAGAGAAATACTAAGACAGGATGCCCCTTTAAATGTGCTTTTCGCTTTGATGCTTCTGATCAAGGCCTTTATTTATTATGAAATGTAGATGGGAGGCTTAGTGATCTACTGAATGCAAAGCACCTCTAGCTAAATAGTGTACTTCTTTATTATGTTAAAGCAAGTGTCTATATGATGCAGGGGATGATACGCATGATTCAGGCTCTGAGAATGTCAACAAGTTACTTTTCTCGGCTATATTCCAAAGCAACTGACAGACTTTCACGCTCAAGAATTTTGGGGGCACCAGCATGAATTGGTTGAAGCACCTCAGTATGATGAAATGGGCACAGAACAACGTTCGACAGAGTAAACAGTTCTTGAGAAAAAGAGATTATTTTTCATTTCTGGAGTGCGATTCTTATGGATATATGATATTACAAGTTCATAATATGGTTGTTCTCGATGGTTTGCGGTTGTACATTTGAAACTGATTTTATTTCTTGTACATTCTAGGAACTTAAACTTGCTATCCTGGGAGTGTCCATGAGCCCCACATGTGATAATGGATGCTTGCTTGTCTGATTGTGGTTCTTAATTAGCAAGGCTCTTTTCCTGAAAGCGTAGATTTCTATATATTGGATCCTTTGCTCTCTGTAGTGGGGGCAACGGTGGCGTTTCCAAATCTCAAACCCAATGTTGGTCGCATTTTCGAAAGCTGGGCTCGACCGCAGTCGGTTTTTGGAAAGCCGAGCTCTACTGTAGTCTGTTTTCGGAAAGCCAAGAATAAATCTTTTCTTAATAGCATAAAAAGCTATAGAAGTTGGACTTCCATTTGCAGCTGCAAGCTAATGTGTACACAGGATGGGAAAATAAAGTTCTCTTTTTCTTTCTTTCATAAGTTGCTATTATTGTTTTCATTGTTTTGAAAATAGAATCGAATACTTGGTTTATGCTTGTCAGGTACAGTATAATTATAAATAACTAGAACCAATATTATATACTCCAAAGAATTTAATATGTAGACAATGAATAGGATGTCACAATAATGTTTTTAAAGGCTTGAGAATTGGAGCTTTCAACAGCAACGCTGCTACTTGGAAATAGGAGGCTCTCCTAACCACTTGGCACGAAATCCTGTTCCCTTGCAATCAGAGCAGCACATTGACCCCTGAAAGAATCACACATTAGACACCAACTACGTTGTATAGATTGCAATTTGCAAATATGCCCTGAAAAAAAAATAATAATAATAACAACAGTATGACAGCCTCGAAAATTTGATTTACCTTTCCAGCACATATTACACAACTAGTACTTTTTGAAGGGACTTGGCAGAGCATGTTATCACCAAGGATAAAGAAGCCTGTACCCGCACACCATTTGCATTCAATATGCCCATTTGAGTCGCAAGAAGAACAAGCAACTGGCCTTGGTTGCTGTAAATATCATAGATAATAGAGAGTTAGGAAACAGCTAGACAAACAGAAAACGAATATAACTTTAGGAATATCCAAATAGGTCTAGCTGAATTCAGGACTGTCATATTCTTCCATTTCATTTCTATAAACTTGCTTGTCAACAAAATAATCTTCCTGCTGCGTAACCATGGGGGTGGAAAGCGAAACTACCTAAGCGAGTATATCAATCCCATTGTTGATACTTGATAGTACTTTTTAGTTTATGTTGTAACCGAAACTTATCCAAGAAACTGATTCTAACTGATTCTATCTGTCGTGATCTAACTCTTCTAACACCAAGCAGCTCGGTTACCAAAATGGAAGAAAATGCTTTCTATTCTTACTACAGAACCTACTTATTTGCTATCTGCAAAGAAATAAAATGGAAGCGATTACCCAATGCAACATGTAGATGGAAAATAAACTACATTTAATTTAATCATAAAATATGGCAAACCAATAGAGAGCTATCAGCTTAAAACTCTAGTATTATAATCCAATACTTATGAAACTAGCAAAACTCATATGTTTAATCATCGGGAAATAGCAGTTATGTTTACAAAAATCACATCAAAATGAACATAGGTATACGTTTTGAAGCCAAGGGCAACCTCTACTCCTCAGTATCCCTGTGCTTCTGCTCTATTATGTAGGATATTAACACACCCAAACACAAACTCAAAACTACAGGGGAAAGGGAGGTGTAGAGACATGTCAAATCGTCAAAGCATCATTGACTAAATGACTAAATCTGGATATCCAATCAGGAGCAAAGGTTAAGCAGAAACTTTAAAGACGAACCAATTAATTCTCTAAGACTACGTTTGGGTACGTATAATTATATAATATTACGCATTTAATTCCACTTCATCGAATTCAATTGTACAGTGATTAATTAATAGAAAAAAAATAAACAAAACAGATCCCCGCCCACAAATACAGAAGCCCCAATTCCAATTCGCAACCCAACAGAGTAAAGAAAATTACTTCGATATTAACACTAAATTCCTCCATATTTTCATTAGCCTTCAGAAATATTCAATTTTCATCAGTAAATTAGTTAGTAGGATAGAAATTACAGATTGAAACATACAAGAAAAAAAAAAGGCTTCAGAGAGAAATAGGATGATACCTGGGAGATTAACCAGGCTTGTTCCATGCGCTTGACGAAATTGGAGGAGCTTTCGTACGAGTCCACCATTGAAGCACGGACGCCACAAACCCTAGAACTCAATGACCTCGTAATTGTGCCAGGAGGTACAACAAACTCAGCACAATTTAGCGCCCTCGTCGACGACAAGAAGCTCTTGTCGCGGATCGGTTTGGCCACAACCACAGGCCTACACGACATACAGCTCGTCATTTTCGCTCTGCTTCTTCTTCTTCTTCTTCTTCTTCAGGTTCTAGAGAGAGAGAGGGAGTCTGCGTGTTTGCTGCTAAGTAGGTGGACTATGGATTTTCTTGCGGCACAAAGCCAAGCGAAGTTCCCTCGTTTTCAGTGAAGGGATATAAATTGGACCGGAATTTAAATATGTTTGACAAAGCTTGGGAATATCAGCTCCTTTTCTTTTATTGATTTTTTGGTCTTTATTTTTTAACCTCGCAATTTATAATATTGCATCCACTTATAGATTTACAATTCCATATATCTATTTATTAATAGATGAAGAAATTTCAGAGAAAATTAGTTAATAAAATATGAATTATATTATATTACTATTTTGATAGTAATAGGTTAATAGCTATTATTACATCACAAAAAGAAAAAAAAAAGTTTGATATTTGGTTTTTAGAGAAATAATCTTTTTCTTTTATTTTATTTTATTTTATTTTATTTTCCAAATTTAAATTATGATTTTTTATTTTAAATTTTAAATTAAAATTAGCCAATTGGATGAAGTTGGGCACAACGTTTTAAAGAAGAATGTCCACAGGGGAAGTATGACCCGCAAGCCCAAACCCAGCCAACCACTGAGAAAACCTTCGTCTGAAATTTTATTTTTGTTTATTAGTAAAGTTTAGCGTACAAAACCAAAAAGCTAAAAGTATACAAATTTTAATATTGGAAGCAAAAAATAAGACTAAAATAATTGATGTTCAAATTGATCCGGCATGCACTGCACGCCATTTCTGAAGAAGATATGCGCAGGTAGGATTTTGAAATGATATTTTTAAGCTATTTTTAAAAATATATAAAAAAATATTTATATTGTTATTTTTCATTTTTAATTTTTATGGTTGACAAATAAGAAGAAGATATTGTTGAGTTGTAATTATGTGTACAGAAAGGACTAGGCGGTGGGGCCCATTTTCTTAGATGCTTTATGCAAGTTCACCGTGGGCTTCCAAATAATGAACAAGCCCAACTAAAATGGTTTTTGTCCAGTGAATAAGCCCAAGTCTCTCCTCTTTTATTTTTTTTTTCATTTTTCATTTTCTTTTCTTCTTTTTTTCTCTGTTTGGTTACTTATGTTTGTTTATTTTCTCCTGAAAACCAAAATAATTATTACCGCTAAAATAAGATAGAAATCCAGCTAGCGAGCTATATGTATAGCATAGTAAAATATATAATTTATTGTCTACATACATATATGGGGTTAGTATGTATACACTAGCGAAATATATATAAGCATCTTTTAGAGAATTGAGGAGAGGAGCATACAATCCATTGCTGGCCTGAAGTTGATTTTATTGCTTCTATCATATCGGATAACTTGCTCTGTTTCCTTCAGCTATATAAAAAAGCCATGCATATACACATAGACAGTTTGTGATTTTAATTAAAGGCCGGCTGGTCTTGTTTGCTAACTTTGAACCTCACTACATGTATATATTTGTGCCATTAATAATGCCCCAATATTGTCAAGTTACACAACTTTCATTGAAATTGTAGATTACCCTTTTACCCAAAAAATAAAAATAAAAATTATAGATTACCCATTTAATATTCTACTATAATGTATTAATTAATTTGTAAAGACTTAAGACCATTGAATATTCGTAATTCATGCCGCAAAAGTGGACAAAAAAACTAGAAGCAAGGAAAAGCAGTAGGAAGGAGCTGGATGGGTTAAAAGCTTCGTACATGATATTCGTCACTGCGATTTTTTAATGTATTAAATAAAATGTATATGAACTTTAAACCTAATTCAAACAATGCTTTTAAATCCAATTAAGTAAAGAATCAAAGCCATCGTAAGTTATAAGATCAATGCATACATAAGCATTATGCATGCCTTTTTTTATTCTTTTTTGTTTTTTTTTATTATTTATAGTACCATATGTATGTACCTAATTGGAATTTGGAATTTGGAATCCATAGACTTTTAATTTTATTGCAATTTGCATGATCTCATTCCGTTTCCAAGTTCTTGATGACCTTGTACTAACATGGACTTTATAATTTAAAATTAAGTAATAGTTCTTAAGCACTAATGGACTACACTTAATGATTAACACATTATACAGGGCTATACTTAATGATTTAACACATCATACGCTTCCAATTAGATTTGGGAGAAACTATATATTCATGAGTTCACATATATTGTGGAACATTGAATTAATAATTAAATTAAATCTCAGTTTTGATAGCAACTATGTTGCAAACTCAATTATTTGTTTATCTAGAATATCCTAATCAAATGATGTGGGGAAAAAAAAGTCATGAAATGCAAACTTTTGTTCCCACCTAACCAGTATATCTAAACACCACACATTAAAAATAAAAGGATTTGAATATTACCCACTGACCTACAAATGCAGTATATTTTAAACTGTGCGGATGTAATTTTTTTTATATTAAACGCTTAAGTAAATAGCACTAGTTGAAAAAATAAATTAATTTGAATAATTTATTTAAAATAAAATATATTGTGTTTATGATTTAATAATTATTTATAATTTTGTGCATAATTTAGAAGATATTGGTGCAAAAAAATCCTAAATAAGAAAACTATAATGTATATGTGTGTCTATATATATATATATATATAATTAAACAAATAAATGGTGGTAAATTATTTTCGAGATTTTGAAATCACTGATGTTCTAACAATACATAAGGTTGAATGTTTAAGTCTTAACCAACTTGTTACTTTTTCCTTTTTTCCCATCTTTTAAATGAAAACACTTCCTTTTTCTTCATAATTAATTAATAATATCTTACCAAAGTCGGGTATTAACATGATTCAAATCTTTCATATTTGACATTAGTTTATTAACCTGGGGGGTTCTTGAAAACCATTTTCAAAGTCCCTCCCAAGTTAATTACAAGTACTTTTTTTTTGGTAATAAGTTAATTACAAGTACTCGATAAACCAAAAGGCAAATTTCCCCATTTGGGTTAATTGAGTACCTGTATTTTTGTATTCATACTTCATACCAACACATAACAAATTATGTCCAACCCAAGACTTGTCTAAAAAGATATATATAGACCCTCCTAAACCCCAAAGTCACCATTATAAAAACCTCTGTATCCCCTTTAAAACACAAATAACACACACACACACACACTCTCTCTCTGTCTGACTAGAAAATCTATATATCCCTCTCTTTCTCTCTCACTCAAATTCTCAAACAGAAAACAAAGCAATAACCATGAAAACCTCTTCTTTAATTACCTTAAACCTCTCTTAATTATCTCTCCCTTTTGAAATTAATGGAAAAGCAATCTCACACCAATATGACTTCTTCTTCTTCTTCTACTACTTCACCAACATCACCAACGCCAACAACCTTCGTTCAAGCAGACCCAAACACCTTCCGAGACCTTGTCCAGAAGCTGACCGGTTCATCCGGTGATTCCGAGAAGCTCCCTCTCACCCTCCCCACCAGACTCTCTTCCAAACCGACCATTCCCGTCGACCCGACTGGACCTCGCCGGTCACCCTTCAAGCTTCAAGACCGGAGACAGACCATGAGAAAGCTGGAGATCAAGCTCAGCCTCGCCACCCTCCGAAGCTCTCCCAGTCACCATCAGTACTCACCGCGCCAATCTCTCCGCGTCGACTCGCCAATCAGGAGTCCTGTCACCCCACTTGGGTCGGACTCGCTGTTCTTCCCGAGTTCCTGCTCCGAGTCGCCATCTTCGCCGGCGGTTTCTGAGGAAGAGAGGGCTATAGCTGAGAAGGGTTTCTACTTGCACCCTTCGCCGCTGAGTACACCAAGGGGGTCCGACCGGCCGGAACTCTTGACTCTGTTCCCGCTGACTTCACCAACTCAGAAAACTCGGGATTCATGAAAAGATTATTACTGCTTTGGCTGGTTGGTTTAGTGTTTGATTGATGAAAATGGGTTTATCTCATAGTATTGGAATATTGTTGATTGTTACATGTATGAGCTTCTCTCTTATCTATTTATATATATATATATCAGCTTTACCTTCTTCAATATATATCTTTGTGCATGGCTGCTGGAATATCATAAAATGGCAGTGCCCATTGAAATCTGCCTGATTAATTACTGTCTTTGGATCTGAGGGCTTACAAGTTACATGCTTTGCCAGAATTCACAACTAGTAGTTGTAGGTAGCTTTTTGGTAAAGTAGTCGGAGGTAGCTAAGTTTCCATATTGTAATATGGTGCATTTGAAATTTGTGACAGTGTGACAAATTCTTTTGTTTAAATTGTTTATAATTCAACTGATGCATATACCAAATTGGCAATATATGATTGTATATCATATGTGTATTACATACTAAAAAATGTATAACGTACGTCTAGTGATGAGCTCTTTTGGAGAAGAAGTACCAGTTTTGGTGTTTCTTTTCTTTACATGGACAGTTCAGTCCGTTAATTAGTATTTTGTATGTTCAATGAGTGTGGTTATAGACTTATTATAGTTTGATAAAGTCCTCGTGAAACTTATAAATTTGTTTGATGTTATAAATAATGGATTACACTATTTATATATACAACAAATTAATTAGATTAAAAATCGTGATCTGCCATGTATATATAAGAAATTAGCTCCACATGCATGCTGCTCATATATGGGATGCAATTTATAACTACTCCAATTCAAAATTAAATACAAAAAAACATTGTTCCATAAACCAAAAACATAAAGCTGAAGTAGCCTATATAATTTTCATTTTACATGGGAATATTTTTGTTTATTTGTTTATTTTTTGTCTATGGAATGGCCATTAACTATGGGTGATCATTGGTTCATAAAAATATGGAAAAGCTAACTAGTATATTCATGAATGAGACAGCTATTTAGGTATATAATATTGTTTTTTAAGACAGAGATAATTATCTTAAATAAATTTTAATGAGAATTACAGTATCCGAATTTTCAGCCTATTTCTTAATAAAATAAAAATAGATTGAATATTAGGGCAGTAAAATATGAAAATATATGTGTTCCTTTTTTGGGACGTAATGTAAAATCAATGCTGACAATTAATAATACAGTCCCGTTTTGGGTTAAACGGCGGCCGAGTTGTTAGACTGCTGACTGTCTTACAAACGCATACCGTCAGACAGTGCGGCGTACGTAGAAGCAACTTGTGGGGCCACTACGTGGAAAACGGTCCAAGAGTCATTGTCGAGAGGCCCTGTGACCTGCGGCCTTGGCAATCATGGGCTGTCGATGCCCATTGATGAACGGTCTTGATCTTTCTACTATTTAGGTTTATCTGAACACGGAACGTAGACTGCCTTTGCGTGTTTTCCTCGAATCCACAAGGAAAGTGTCAGTGGTCCCCACATCCTCATCGCGACGTACGTGGCGGGATTCAACTTGCTGGCCATTTTTCAAAGGCCAATAACTCCCCCTTTGCGGCACAAACAGTGTGTCCATCCTAAGGTCACCCAGTCAGTGGTTGACCTGTGGCCCAAATAAGTACCACCCAAACCCAATCATCGCTCAGTGTAATTTTTTTTTATTTATTTCACAAATTACAAACTAAAAATTTATATAAATTTTGCAAAAAGCTTAATTGTGAAACATCACACCCTTAATTACTTATTTGCGGCTTGATATTTGAAATGAAGACACTTCCATTCAAAGCTTGTTAAAAAGCTCAGCACTAATCTGATCTGTGTTGAAAAATCATATTCAGTGAGAGAAATATCTTTCTTCAAATGTCAATTTTATGAAGACATCTTGAAGACAAAAAGAGAAAAAATGATGGGGTTAATTCAAGCCCGCGTATAGACTAATCCTAATGACTAAACTCGTTGATTTGAATATCCAGTGTTCCATTTCCAAGCAGGTCCCATTTTCTAGCGGTTTGAGGCGGTGATATATAGATGCCAACAAAATTAAACCACATTTCATGTGCGTGACTTTGTTTCAAAGTATTTTATGTACTTTTCTAATTATGATATATTACTCTATCAGTTGCGTGCATACATATGTGAAGGCTAAAGAGTCATCAACGTCAAATTAACCAATACTAATCACGGTTCATAAAATCCTAGAGAATGTCAAAGTCAAACAAACAGTGGCATATATAATATGATATAAAGATGGTGATATATAATTAATTACATTACTTTAATTTCCTTATGAAATAGACATATACTAGTGTATAATATACGTGGATGAATTTCCCGTGCATTGTCTTGTTTATATCAAAGATGTTGAATTTTGAAAGACCATATGTTCACCATGACTGGAATCCAAGGTGGTGTAGAAATGATTAGTTCTTTCACATTGCTATCACAATTATATACATATATAACTTTGATTACTTGTATTACGTAGCCAGTACTATTTTCATTTTGCTGTGACCATTTTGAATTCACAAGCCTTCACTTTTTTCTTCTTTCCTTTCACATTTTCGACATGCTAGTAGTCAATGAATCATGATCATCCTTATTCTCCATGAAATTAGGTCGATCTTTCTTTAGCTATATATACAACATTTTCTAATGGATGATAAATAGTCAATTGAACCCATTATAAAAATGTCGCAGTACTAAAGGATTGGTGACCATTATTTCCTGATGGAGACAAATATGGAAGATGCATATATGTCTCGGCTCCAAAAATAGTTAGACATTATTATAATTACGCTGAAGTTGCACACCTAAACCCCCAAAGTCATTAGTAATAAAGGAAAAAAGAACAAAACTTTAAGACCTATAAATTGAGTGTGGGTCTGAAATTATGTTGACTATAAATTTTAGAGAATATATATCCATCGTTGGTGGCACAATGAAACATTGGCAACATGGATTATATATAATTTTCAATTGTCAATGTCACCTATATATGCTGTATTTCGGATTAAAAAAAAGAAAAAGAAAGAAGAAGAACAACAAGTTTGGAAAGCTATTTGGGTCAATGAAATAAATAAATGGGGTTTTATCAAATATTCAGAATGATAATAATAATAATATGGGTCCACAAATTTGAAACTTATAAAATTTATATATATTTTATTTATGCTTAACTTGCGTCTTGTCTGCTACTTCATCAAAATAGTAGTGCCACTTCTTTTTCGCTTTTCCTTGTGCCTTATGAACACTATAATGGTATGTTTTACAATAATTTCTAGTCACTTTTCTTTGAAGAAACACGATGTTAATAGACGTATGATCACGTACTACATGTTATACTATATGATACATATATCGACCATTGTCCATGAGAATTAATTAGACATTTTGTAGATGTACCCGCTTGGATTAGCCTAATGAAGGCCCGCAAAATGGCTTTTCAGTGCTCCAATCCAATTACTTGGAAATGAATGAATGAATGATCTTTTTGAGTTACATGCATGCATGGATAAATGCTAATTAATTAAAAAAGTAATCCCTAATTAGGGGTTTGCCGAAGACTTAATAGAAACTTGAAAGCACAGTTTTCCATGGATTAAACTTGATAAGTAACTGCTACAAAGTAGGAGATGGATCAGTTGAGAGATGGGGTCCCAAAGTGCATGCATTTGTTAGGTGATGGGTTACTTTACGCCGGCTGGTGCTCTCTTATCACTCCATCCGGCTCTTATGTATATGCATGTATATATATTGTCCATCAACTTAGGGCTAGGAAAATTTCGACCCCAAGTTCTTGATAAGGAAATGTTACCCCATTATATTATAACCTACAATTCATTCTTTATATATATACAATTGAAGAACAATCTTGTATTCAATCCCTTATGATATTTTATTAAATAATTATATAATAAGATCCTTTGGTGACCACTAATACTAGGTGTGTTTCTGAATTCGCCACGTTAATTGGATTCCTATTCTCTGAACGTGTACTACTATTACTAGTGATTTAAGCAGCAAGTAGCAATGCCAACTTGATGGGCTAGCTAACAAAAAGAAGTTGATCCTTCAGTGATCATGATTTTAGCATATGTTAGAGACAAACCTCCAACAGACAAAGTACTTTGAGTTCAAGTGTTAGGTGTTTGTTGAAAGGTAATCATATATATATATATATATATATATATATATATATATATATATATATATATATTAGGTGTACGGTACTATCATTAAAGATATGGGAGAACATTATGAACACAACAAGTTTTGATTCATTTCCTGAAGAGGTTCAACTTAATTATTAATTTGCTAATCACTAGCTAGAGAGCTAAACCATGATCAATTTAATTTGCTCACTCAAAATCCATCCAAACCCATATCCATTTTTGAGTTAATATATACATAATTGCGCTTATAACCCAATTTACATCACCCCAAAAGACCGGAAAGAAAAATTAAGCATGTAAGCAATTTTGACAAGCCCTTGTGCCCATAAAAGTAGTATATAGCCTAGCCTAGCCTAGCCTGGACTAGAGAGAAGCTTACATATCCATCTGATGATTGTTCCATAATTTTGGTAGACAAGAAATATCCTTGAAGATTGTGAGTTTATAGGTTAAAAAAGATATTTTCTTAGTCAAGCTGTTCTCAAAAATTTGCCATACCAAGAAGAAACATTCATGATTGTGAACTCATTTTCAAGGGTCGGGGTTGCATCTATTCTTTGAAATGGACACTAAGAAAGAAATTTAAATAATAAAAAAACTGGAAAGGACACTCTCTTTTTTATTATAAGGTTTTGAAAATTGTTGAAGATAGTGGATTTGAGCATATAGATTGGGATCAGGGGAGAGTACTCATGAGATATGGAGCATATTATTCAACAGCTACAAACTACTACTACTTGCGCTTCACTGCTTTGCTTTTTCTGAAATAAATAAATAATAATAATTTTAAAATTCCCGCACAAAGATATACCCTATATAATATATATATATATATATATATATATGTATGTATGTATGTATATCAATCATTGCAAAATTACAAATAATTGGACCACCCAAAATATTCATTTATGCCCCCCATTTCTTCTCAATTTGCTGGTTGAAGAATCAAAATGCATGCATTTTAGATCTTATTATAAGTTACGAACATTAATTTTTTAAAATTTTATTTATATATAAATATTGTTCTTTTGAAAGAAAAAAAAAAGTTGTATTGGACTAGTGTAGAAGCCCAAGTATCCGCCCAAACGGGAGAAAGAAGCCCAAGCATCGGAGTTGCCTTCTTGGGCTGTATTGAGAAATGGTTCTCTTGGACTGAAATGTACGTGGGCCTCTCGGAAAGCTATAGATTCAATGTGTTTATATATATATATATATATATATATATATATATATATATATATATATATATGATGAAGAAAACAGTAGTATTTCTCCTAATTCTACAAGCCTTGATATGACGGCAACCGTAGACAAAAATAGAAAACGTTTAACATCTGTTGGTGAAGATTTTCCAGAAGCTGAGATGAAGAAGTGCAACACAAATCGCTGCTAGTTGGTGCGCACGGTGATGAAATGAAAACAGCAATGGACGGTGAATGAGCAAAATCCACAAGGACATTGCTAATTTTACATTACATAAGCATGCGCCACATGGGCTGCCAACCACCGAACACCTCTCGGCCACTTTAATTTCCATCAACTACAAAATGAAAATCACGTGGAGTGGGGTGTGCGCTTTTTCCATTTGAATCCCTCGGCAGCAGACACTTCAACTACGACTCGACTCGTGAATGGTCATGTTTCTTCCTCAGCCAAAGAGATTGAAATTTGAGATCAAACCCAACAAATTCAACATAGCCTATTATTGAACCTATTGGGGCCCCAAGTTGTAGTCTCTGTGCTCGAAGAGAAAGGTATGAATGTTCTGTTGAATCTAGGATGGCTTCAATGAATATACGACTTGTAGTTTGACTACAACTGACGTGGCATATACCCATTTGATAATGGGATAAGGCGTGGTGGGTCTTACAAAGCGCAAAACGCATTTTCTTCCAAATTCCCGAGAATCTTTCACCTTCTCGTTCTTCTCTGTGTGTGTCTTTCTACAGTTTCTCATCTCTCTCACGCACACATTCACACGCGCACGCTTGCGTTTCCAAAATCCTCTCTTTGTGGCCGCGAACCCCTCCACAAAGATTTCCTCTCTCTCTTTCTCAGCCAGAATTTCCTGAACCCCACTGTCCCTCCCTCTTCGCTGTCTCACTATTGTACTTTCTCTATATTGTTCTCTTCTGTGTATTGTGTGGTTTTATTTTCTGCGTTTTCGAGAAACCCACTTTTTCTTTCTGATAAGATTACCATGTACTGATAATTAAGCTTTTATTAGCAGCTCCGCAACACAGAGCGCAGCCATGCATAACCCTTCAACCGTAACCAATGATTCCACTTCTGTCTATGACTTCGTATCCCGATTGGGTAGCTTTTACTTCAGTTCAAAAAACATTCAAAAATACGGCACAGATGGGCGTGCTTCCTTCATGTCCAATTTTATGTTCTTTGATGGGTTTGGGAGTTCGTTTACTGGGAAAATGCCCAAGGTCGGTGTTTCCCTGAATTTGAGTAGTAGAGGCAGTTCGAGTTTTCGGAGAATTGTGACCGAGTTTAATAGAGCTATTAGGTTCCATTGTGAGAAAATCCCAATTGGGTTTGCTTCGGTTCGGGTTGGTTCCGGTGATGATAATGGTTCGAGGGATAATAATGGTGCTGGAGACAATAATAATGGCTTAAGAGAAGACGGGTGCAGTGTTTTGGAAGATAATGGCTTGGCCTTGAATGGTGTGAGAACAGAAAACCCCAAAAAAGTTCTTATCTTGATGAGTGACACCGGTGGTGGTCACCGAGCTTCAGCGGAAGCTATAAAGGCAGCTTTTCATGAAGAATTTGGGAATGAGTATCAGGTCAGTCATACTGCATTGTAGAATAAATTTGAATTCAAGACCTGTTTTTGATTTTTAAACAAGTTTGGAGAAGAATAAAAAATGAAGTTTTTGATTATTGAACCTCTCGTTATCAGGGACATTATAAAATGAGAATGTGTGGTTGAATGAGTAATGCAGCCGTTTGGCTTAATTTTGGTGAGATAAGATTCAGTAGTTTAATTTCCGCTCTTTTCCTACAAATTCTTTAAGCAAACTAAAAAGAGAAATAGGGGGAAAGGAAGTCGGTGGGTGCGTTAAATATATATTTGTTGATCATGTTCTGTTTGTTAAGAGTGCTTGTCACAGGTGTTTGTTACGGATTTATGGACCGATCATACTCCATGGCCATTTAATCAACTTCCCAGGAGCTATAATTTCTTGGTAAAACATGGGACATTATGGAAGATGACTTATTATGGAACTGCACCACGAGTTGTGCATCAGTCTAATTTTGCTGCGACTTCAACATTTATAGCTCGGTAAGTTTTGCATCCTCTAACGAATAATGGTTATAATCCTTATTGTGCCTATGTTATTGATTCACTATCAATTATTGAGTTGAAGCATTAGTGGGAGTTGAAAATGGAAGCACAGGGAACCAACTGAACTTTAGGACTATTAGAAATCTTCTTCGACTCGGTCCTCTGACCTTTTAAGCTATCCTTTCAAATATGCCTTCTGAATTTCTGAAAGGACCAATTCTAGAGAATAGCTTCAACTCTCAAATAAATTTATATAATTCTGTTTCCCGAGTCCTGACTTAAGTTTACGAGAAAGTAGCAACTTGATATGTGCTAACTATAAATATATGGTAAATTTTTCTCTCTTAAAGATGAAATGTGTCAAATACTTACTAAGATTTCTTATCTGTCTTATGTATGTGAAGTTACATTTCGTTGTCAACTTAAAGTTTATTATTCTTTTGGCATAACTAAGTATGGTTAAATGTATCTTTTCTGGCTATTTTTTGACATTGATCTCCTCTGGTTCTTTTGTCTTTAGAGAGGTTGCAAAAGGACTAATGAAATACCAGCCAGATATTATTATCAGTGTACATCCACTGATGCAACACGTACCGCTTCGGGTCTTGAGGTCAAAGGGCCTGTTGAAGAAAATTGTCTTTACTACAGTTGTCACAGATCTAAGCACATGCCATCCTACATGGTTCGTTACACAAGAGTGTATTGGAATACCCTAGACTTATCTTTGTTTTAATTGTAGGTGTCCTCGTTTTCAGGTTTCATAAGCTTGTAACAAGGTGCTATTGCCCAACAACAGAGGTTGCAAAGAGGGCACTTAAAGCTGGACTTCAGCCTTCCCAAATCAAGGTTTATGGCCTCCCTGTGCGACCTTCATTTATTAAGCCTGTTCGGCCAAAGGTTGGTCATCTTTTTATTAAATGCTATACGATATTGCTTCCTTCTTAATGAAGGACTTTCTGGTTCATTTCCCTGCCTGTACCTGATCTTCTCTTTGTAGATATCCTATAGTTTAAGTAGTGCTCAAACTACTATAGTTTAAAATCTTAATAAGTGAATAATGTTATTGGAATCAGTACAAAATTTGAATACCATATTGAATCTATTTAAAAGGATGAGGGTGTATGATACTGGTTTAGCATGGTGTTTGAACATTACTATCTGCTGAGTCCTGAACTGTATCATCACTAGTTATGGTATTTATGATTTCTATACGACAACTTAAAACATTTGCTGGTATTGATGTTATGTTTGATATTGCTGGCTTCCTCTGTAGAAGGTATAAGATAAGTTCATACAACTCTAATAGTTTTCTCACTGGGAGTGTGGATATATTCAGAAACTTAACGTGTGTGTGCGTGCACAACAATATATGAATGTTTTTCTTGTGGTATATCTTTCACTCAACAAGACATTCAGAAACTTAACAGATGTTGTTGAGTCTATTGACTAACTATAGCCTTCTTCATGTTTATGATCTGTAGGTTGAACTACGGAGAGAACTAGGAATGGATGAGGATCTTCCAGCTGTGTTGCTGATGGGAGGAGGTGAAGGGATGGGGCCTATTGAGGCTACTGCTCGTGCACTTGGGGAGTCACTGTATGATGAGAATATTGGGGAGCCAATAGGTCAGGTTCTTGTGATATGTGGCCGAAACAAAAAGCTCGTAAACAAATTGCTTTCGATTAACTGGAAAGTCCCCTTCCAGGTATAATTTTACCCTTCTCCCTATCACATCATCCCTCTCCATTTGTTTTCTTAAATAAACAGCATACTATTTATGGTGAAGGTTTTATTTGCTCACATAGTGCTTGTCAGTTACCATATCTTCTTCTCATGTTACCATGCACAGATCAGCATGCCCATCTTTGATAGACATATCATCTAGTCCAACTCCTCTAATTATTTTTCTCATCAAGCATATGTAGTTACAATCTGCGAGTCTAGTGAAATATGTTGGAATTGTTTATAGGGAATGCAGTTCCCAAGAATTGGATTCAGATTATTCCATAATATTTTTAAGTGATTTCTGTGTAATTTACTGGTGTGCGTTTTTTCTCTCACGAGTTCATTTGTGATTTCTGCCATGCCGACACATTTCTTCACAGTCCACATTATAAACACAATCGTGTATATATATATATATATATATATATAGAGAGAGAGAGAGAGGGGACTGATGAAATTGTTTAATCTTATAGGTGAAAGGGTTTGTCACTAAAATGGAGGAATGCATGGGAGCTTGTGATTGCATCATTACAAAGGTATGTTTCCCATAGAAGTAACTAAAATAATTTCAATATTACTCTCGGCCATGCTAATAAAAAATAAAAATTCTTCTATAGGCTGGACCAGGAACTATTGCAGAAGCCATGATACGAGGCCTCCCAATTATCTTGAATGATTACATTGCTGGACAGGTAATCTTGGTTATTTTGAATAATTACTCTCTTTTCCCACAATATCAGCATTGTTCATTCATTCTGATCTTCTTTTTGTTTAACAGGAAGTTGGCAACGTGCCTTATGTGGTCGAAAATGGATGCGGGAAATTCTCCAAATCTCCGAAAGAAATAGCAAATATCGTGGCTCAGTGGTTTGGTCCAAAAGCCGACGAGCTTAAAGCCATGTCACACAACGCATTGAAGCTGGCAAGGCCTGATTCTGTATTTAAGATTGTTCATGATCTTCACGAGCTTGTTAGACAAAGAAGCTTTGTCCCCCAGTTTTCATGTACAGCTTGACCCGACTTTATTACACCTGGATCAATTTTGCAATTTTGCCGTGAGCTTCAATTGGATGTATTATTGAGTAAAATCAAAATCAAAGTCAAGATCCACCCCTTTTCATTCCATTGCTTTGTGCCTCTGAAATAACAAAAATACTTATCTTTTTGGCCCTGCTTGAATTCCGGCTCTAGCATGCATAACTTAGAACAGGTGCATAGAAATTTCATCTTCTTTGGTTTTAACTTGAATAAAGAGCTAAGCTAATAACTACGAATAGCTATTCAACTGTTTGATGCATAACT
Source organism: Rhamnella rubrinervis (assembly GCA_007844105.2). Lineage (NCBI taxonomy): Eukaryota > Viridiplantae > Streptophyta > Magnoliopsida > Rosales > Rhamnaceae > Rhamnella > Rhamnella rubrinervis. Next base: position 4,275,526 of record CM017581.2, read on the forward strand.
TGGCGTAAACCATTCTATTACAAAAGCAGCATTTAAGACTAGAGACGCAAAAAATAGCTTAAAGATTTTCCCATTGAAAGTAATTCCATTTTTGACAAAGATAGATAAAGCAAACAAAACAAAAAAGACAACAATAGTGCGGAGATGTTCAAAGATTTAGCTTTTAAATCAACAAATTAAAAGCGTTAACCGTGTACCAGGCTTCGTACTTGTATATACGCATACACTCATGAATTCCATTCGTACACTCCTAGCAACTGCGCAAAGCAAAGTCCCATTCTCACATTTTGGTTGGATGGGGAAGAAAACTGGTGAAACCCTTTGCTCTTTGCCTGCAATAAAGACCAAGGAAGTAGAAGATCATCCTGGATACCATGAATCAATGAATCTTGGACTTCATGAATTTTTTGCTCCGGTAATATGTTTAATTATCACTTTTTTCAAAAGCTCAATTATTGGAAGGTGGGTTCAAGTAATTATTTATATTATATTCTCAATAGTACTATTCAAGTCCAACAACATATAAATTTTGTGGAGTACAAACAAATTTACATTAGGGATGAGATTGGATTCTACTTTGATCTTATTCCATTTGCCTTGTATTTTAGGGTTTTGAAGTCAGCTCACTAATCATCGACCTTTTTTTTTTTTTATATGTATAATGTGCTATACTCATTTAGCTATCCCAATACACACACAGAAAAAAGAAGAAGAAGAAGAAGAAGATGATGATGTGTTACTTTTGATGATATATTGTCCAATAAATTAAAAAGGGTGTTATATTTTTTTCTCATTGGATTCATGGTTGCTCAAATGATCTCTTAGTAAGTAGTGATAAATATGCATGATATAGCTACTTATTTTCCATATGAAATTATATATGTTTTTAATGTGCATGATATAGCTACTTATTTTCCATATGATATTATATATGTTTTTAATTTATTTTTCAATTCAATGAATAATACGCATGATATAACTACTTATTTTTTATATATATATTTATTAACTTCTTTTTCTTTTTCTTTTTAAATTCATGAATTATTGTAATGAATCAAGACAAAGACTGTGGTCGTTTTACTACAAATTTTACGAACATAAAATAAAGATGAGATTTTTGTGCTGGTAATGTTTCAACGACAGTCCAAAAAATCAGTATACGTTGCGGACGACAAAAGAATCTCCATTCATTCAGAGCTTACCGACAACGGAGAAGTAAATGGATAGCGCTCTATTCTGGTTGACAGCTAAGTTTATCCCAGAAACCAAACAGGGAAGTGAGTGTTGCTGTTGGTGGAGTACCACCGTACCAGCACCTGTCACTTGTCATTGACCCGTTGCTGGCGCGCTACTAGCCTCCAAAAAGATAACGGAAACTTCAAACCAACGCCTTTTCCAAAGATTTTGACGCCAAAATACTAGTCAACTCTGTCGTCTTTATATTCCCAAAATCACATCGAATTTTCGTGATGAAAAGCCGCGTAATGCCTCAGGCTTTTCATTATTAGATTGTCATGCCAAGAAAAATGTTGAATTTGTAGTAAATTTTAAGAATACCCAGTTGGTATCTTGGCTCAAATTAACGACTTCTTGGGGTTTTTGCTGGTTGTTTGGTAATGGGTTGGAGGTACAAAGCAGGGCTGGGGTTGATTGGTACGTTCGTCCTCATTTGGGTCGCTTCTGCAGAGGTTACTCAGGTTTGTTTGTTTTTATTGTTGTATTCTAATATTGGATTCGTTGTTTAATTTTTCCTTCTCATGCTAATCTTTCTGCTGTTTCTAGCTTTTGACAATTACGTGACGCAAATAGATAAAAGAAACCATGAAAAACATCACTGTTCTGAAACCCAGAGCTGTTTGGAAACTCATTTTACGAGTTCATTGATTGTTACTTTGTGTTTAATGTTTTTTTTTTTTTAGATGTTCTATTTGGTCTGAAATGTAATGATTTTTCCTTGGGGAATTTTGGGTTAATATGCTATTTGAGTAATTTATCTCCACCACTCTGCTAATCTTTTTGTTAAAAATATAGTGGAAGTTTGTATTGCAATATTCTATAAGTTTAGAAGTTGAAATTACTCTCTGTTTTCTAATTTACCCTTTCCCTTGGTTGATTGGTGAAGAAAATAAGGAAAAAATGGTGATTGTATCCAACCTTTTTTTTTTTGGTTAACATTATCAAACTATGCTCACAGTACTTGTTATTTGCTGCAGAGGATTTTTTCGGAGTACAAACAGCCATTTGCCATCACTTATCTTGGAGTGTCTCTTATGGTCATCTTTCTACCTTTAGCAGCTTTAAGAGACTTGGTCTGCAGCTTACTGTCCCCAAATTTAGTTCAGAACTTCACCAATGATAGCAGTGAATTGAGTACTTTGAATGGGCTTGATATCCCTCTTAGATTCAATGAAATTCACCACGATGTGGAAAGAGATATGAGAAGCCTCCTAATCACCGACAAAGATCTCACTGAATGGGAAGAAGTCCGACCTCTAGATGTTGAGAATGAAGAAGACGACATTCACTTGCTTAAGCAGAGTTTTGAGCTTAGTTCATGGGAAATTGTGAAATGTGGCCTGTATCTCGCTCCAATATGGTTTACTACAGAGGTAAAATAAATTGTTCTGTTATTTAGTCTACCCGTATATGACCAATTTGGATTTCTCGTCACATTTTAAATGTCTCTAGGAACTGTAAAACAGCATGAATGATTAAGAAATATGTATTAGTGTTCGAGTCGAGTTGAGTCTAAATTGACTGATAAATGGTTCTACAGAATGTATTAATTCATCAAATCTTAAGAAGAAAAAAGTACATGGAAAGAATTACTCGCACACTTTTGTTATGTGTTCTCAAGTTTCTTGCGATCAGATCAGGCTTTGATTCTTTTCATTTATTTGTGCTCGCTATTACTTTAAGATTATGTTATTACTTTTGTACCTACATCGAATTGGTGTACAAAGAAGTGTGGTGTAGGGAATTTAGAACTGTCAATGATCATTCATTTGGATATAAAATTGAAAACCCATGTTCACAGTATGCAATCCATGCACCTTACTCAGGATGCTCATTAATTTGTGAGTGATGACGAATATGTACTTTCACAATCCACATCAAGATTTAGAAATCTAGGTCAGAGTGAACCCCCAACATCTTTCCCCGAGACATGGCTGTTTTTATTTTTATAGAAAAAGTATCATTCATCTTTTTATGGTGCTGTTGACATTACACGTAATGAATTTTTCTTTTCCGTTGTTACAGGTTCCATTTATTTTCGTTTCATGGGTTTCCTGACTGGTCATCAAATTTCTTTTTAAACCTATACAATATATTTAACTTCGTTCAGTTGCTTTGATATCTTGCAGTATTTTGCGAACTCTGCACTGGCAAATACTAGTGTTGCAAATACCACTGTCCTAACCTCAACTTCAGGCCTCTTTACCCTTCTCTTTGGAGCTTTTCTTGGTCAGGACTCTGCAAGTGTACCAAAGGTAGTGGCTGTTTTTATCAGCATTGCTGGTGTTGCCATGACTACATTTGGAAATACTTGGACATCGGAAGAACTGTTGAACGTGTCCGAGTAAGTTTAAATGTTACTTAAGCAAGCCATTGTCAGTACCTGTTCCTGTCAACTTTCTTCATTTTTACTTTTCAGTATGATACATTAAAGCTACTCTTTATAGTCTTTGCCCGACCACAGACAGCATGAACATTCTTCAAACATGAATTAATGAATCTTTTGACAGCTAATATTTTATATGATAACAATTACAGTGAATTTGTTACCATATAGTGATATAGATTTGTTTATTTCAATAGTTGTTAAGCATTATTTATCTGTAATATACTGAAATGGTTTACTGTTCTTGTTGCAAGGACTAAAAAGCACTCTATAATAGGAGATATTTTTGGTCTTCTCTCCGCAGTTTTGTATGGCTTATTTACAGGTAAGACTTCCTATATATTAAGAAATGCTATGCAAATTCACACACATGATTATTAATTGATGGTCTGTTTCAAGCAGTGTTGCTCAAGAAATTTGCTGGATCAGGAGGACACAAGGGTGATGTGCAAAATTTTTTGGATACATCGGTCTCTTCACTTTTCTTGGTCTTTGGTGGCTTGGTGAGTGGATTAATGATTCTCCTTGGTACATTTTCCTTATATAATAATATATTAATAAATATGGATTTCAAGGAAGAATCTTTTGTCATTGGACCATTGATTGGAAAACCAAGAAGGTGAAATTGGTTGATAGTCTAAGACTAGGATATATGCTATCATTTTGAGTTGAAAAGCTTTACATCAGAAGATGTTCCTTGTTGGAAAAATGTTAGTCAAATGTCAAAGTATCTTATCATCGGAAACTGAATAACTTGGTTAGATATGATGGGTTTCTTGAATCCATAATGTGGTGGGTTTTTCCTTTTTCCTTCTCACAGATGAAGAATAACTTGCTGAACTTCTTCTCTTTGTTTATTTTATTTTTCTTTT